>CM067347.1:40301145-40606145 GCA_034190875.2 Urechis unicinctus | reverse complement strand
TATGAATATGAATATAAACATATATATCTATATATATAAATATATGTATATATACATGTATATAAAGATAAATATATTCTATATAAGTAGTTATTTATCGATATATTTATATATATCGATATGTATATATGAATAAGTAGGTATGTATGTGTAAATATATGTAAGATATATATATATATATATATATATATATATATATATATATATATATATATATATATATATATATATATATATATATATATATATATATATATATATTGACTCCAGGGCATTTGCAATATCAATCATTTGGCTCCCAGGATTTCAATGGACAATTATCAATTGTTTGGATGTATCGCCGATCATATTTTGGAATATACCATGTCATGCTTAGGCCAAGATTTCAAATCAACCCCACATAATTTCGAGCAATCACAGATTACTGACTCGATAAGACAATCCATATGTTGCATGATGCAGCAACTGTGGAAATATGTTAAAATAAGCAAACACTGTTGCTAGTAAATATATAATCTTTTTATTATACATAGAATTAACCCTTTTTTTTTAATAGGTATGAGCCAATCAACACGTAGGCTTCAGTAAGGTTACGTTAAGGTAATGCAAATACATATATAATTGGTATCGTTTTTCATTATCATTTCTTCTTGTAGAGTTATGATATAAACTGGAAGTTCATTGGGACAAAAGCACATCGATGCAGCAAAACAGTTAGGGGCGAGTAGTACTCGATTAAGTGAAACATTGTAATGACCACCCATGCCATATTTGTTGAATAAAGCATAACAACGTGTGACGGCACAAGGTATTCATGTGTATGTTCATTTTTAGATTTTTGAGCTCGCTTATATCATCAACAATATCATATCAAACATGTAACTGCTTCATGACAAACTTGGATTGTCAAATACGGAACATACGGTGAGCAGTTAGTCAAGTCACAAAGGTTCTAATCAATAAGAAATTTAATGATCATATTGATGACGTGCTGGCATAATGAACTGTTGATGCAATATATGAACCAAATAACAGTTGCAAATTGTTTAAGTGATGGGGCTCACGATTGCACTATACCGTATGTTATCATGTTGCTTCAGCAAACATGTATCGAGTGTGTGAATAGGAACCTTTGATTTGCCGGAAAAATCGCCCCTAGGATGTCAGCACATAATAGTCCATGGGATATATCCATCGTAGAGCACGTTCAAAATGACGAGTGGTCGGTGACTGGTGTGGCAAACTAGTTGAAATAAATAATATATATATATAAATTTTGATTTTAACGCAAATGTTGACTGAAATCTTTTTAATAAGTTTCATGTAAGCATATCTGCAGTGTCGAAAACCTTTGGTTATTTGACAACTAAGTATCGCAGTGCTAGCTTTACTTATTCCTCGTATAAAGCGACGCATTCAAATATATTATCACGTTCTTGCCATTTCAACTGCCAATGCTAAGATACTTGTCGATGGAGCGACGTGCTAGGGAATGTAGAGCTGCATCTATGCAATCACCCTGTATTATGACAACTGAATAAAAATATCTACAGTTTGCATCATAGACATACCTGATATGCGTGCTCGGTTTGTAAAGGCAGGATAAGCACAGGTATCCACTAATATACTCCATTTGGCCACAACATCACCCAAGGCCCAATATCAACATTGAAATAGTCGCTATCGCCACTAGTGTTAGTGACGATTGAACGAAACAGCATCAGCATTAAGCTGTTGGCGTGCGACTAACAATTACGTCATCGGCATTATAAAGATCATGATGGCCACCAACTAAATGTCATAACCATGTCTTTACGTTGCAATGACTTTGGTTGTTAACAAAGAAATAATGTCGTACACGTCTGATATATGCGCTCTAAATTATTCTCTAACTGATAAATCAAAAATCATCTAGTGTGGTTGTCACATATTCAACAGTCTTATCATGACAAAGCACCTTTCAGGCTCTCTTCTTTGGGCACATTTGTCTGTCAGAGGGGTATCGCTAAAAATAATACAACTCAGTGCATTAACTTTTATCATTATGTTACGATTGAATTGATACATTTAGCCAGCTTTCAGAACGAGGGTCATTCAACCATTCGTCGTGCATAACTGGCGGGATCAGAAATTGTATGATTTGCACGGAGATCTCGGTTGTAAGAGTGCCGAATTACGTCAACATTCTATACCCAAACACCGTCATTATACCTGTACGTACATTACGTGGCCACGATGTTTAGATCGTAGCATTCAGCCCAATGCCACCGGACCAGCTTCATTTCAAGTGAGCAAGGATAAAGTCGTAAGTAAACTCACACTTTTTCATAGGGATAACAACATATTTGTTGCATGTAAGCTTGACACAGCCGACACGCAACTTTGTGTAGAATACTTTATTCACTCGTTAAAATGCTAACGATAATATGAGATCTTGACAAACCATTTTATAATAGGAGCTTTAATTATGTTCGGACGTAAACATTCAGGTACATATATGTCTACTCGTTGTTTCATCGTTTGTATAAGTAATTCTTCCGTTTAATGCTAATTACGCTGATTGTGATGGTGATGATGTATTAAAGGTCCTCTAGCCCCTTGGCTGCGGGCCCAGTTTACATGTTAATGATATTCAATAGGCGCGCCAAGGGTCTAGGCTGATAAGACTTAGAGAACTGGAAAGACATCCCAGATTTGGGATGCTCCAATCAGTGTCTCTCGGGTATATTTGAGTCATTGTCTCTGATTGGTCAGTGTCACATTTTATTTGTTTTGGTACGGTCCGTTTTACACCTCTTTTCACTTGAACTGAAGTATTTGGTGTTGCATTACGATGGAAATGTCTTCAACGGAAGCCCTTGATAACGCACAACAGTCGCATGAGGTGGTATTGAAAGACCTGTGCCCTCTGCTACTTAATGGGTCGTGACTGTTGTGCCTGTGGAGGCGGGAAACATTTCGCTATACGCTGTTATCTACTGCTGTCGATGCAATGTTTGGAATGGGTCAGGGTTCAACTTGTCCAACCGGACGAGTGATTTGTATGAGCCGGGTACGCATTCTGCAACACACCGATTTGTTGTGTCACGTTGAGCGCAGCCGTTAATCACACAGGCGGCGAGAAAAGCAAACATCCGACTGGTTTCTTTAATTGACTGTATTACGTAAACATACAGTCATGCAGCTAAGCGAATAAAACGCTTGCTGTGGTGCCAATGTGAACCTGACATTCAGTGTATTTTCTTTCGACGCAGACCGCAACAATGTGCATTACGTCACATAAAACCGAGGGTGCGTATCACAAGCCAGTTTCATAAGCACGACGCGCGCAACTAAGGTCAATCCAGGTCACAACCTTTGCGTATATTGATCAAGCAGGGCTGTCACGAAGAATAACCAACGTGTCTAATGGATATTCGGACTCGCCAGTTTAAGATCTTGTCTTGTCGTAGACTTTCGGGTGAGAAGCGTAGCGGAACCCCTGGAGTCTTGGACGCAGACTAGTGATGATGTGATGGTGATTTTAATGATGATGAATAATGGTGATGATGCAGTAAAGACGATTAAACTAAATGTATGTTTCATGCCTGTTTTGTTGGTGATACATTTGAGTGATTGTCTTTGAGTCTAATACACACAATTCAAGTCCATTCGATTCATAACTCGTCATCGAATTGAAAGGTTTTTCTATAACTAAGAATGTTGTTAATTTGAAAATAGATAACAATACTGAACCGATCATGGGGTTCCAGCAATCATAGATTATATGAAGCTTAGCTAAATGATGATGATGATTATAATAATTGTAATCGAATGATGATGATCCCTTTGATGATGAATGTGATAATGATGATGATGATTATGATGATGATGATGATTATGGTAGTGATGATGAGGATGGTGATGCGGGTTCCTTGAGTAGATTAGATTGATACTCAGCATGGTAGATGCTCTACTGCCAGATGAATCCTTCTTACACACGCCGGTCTACATGTGCGCGATTCGTTTATAGATGGCCACCTTTGATCACAGCGTGCTTGATTTTATTTCAGAAGATAAGGGTTGAAGTAGTGCCATGATGCCCGAGACTCTTTCACGGATAAATCAACCAGATGGGCTTTTTGTGGTTGTGATTATGTAAAAATGTACCGATACGTAAAAAGAATCTGGAAGCAGATAAGTGAACAAAGCATGATTTATATACCCCAGCACAAGTTGGCTATATTACATTTCCCTATTCAATAATGTTTGTAGTCGTTGCAGATGCCACTAAAGATAGAAAATGCGCCCCCAAAACTAGTTCTTAGCAGGCAAGCGCAATTAACATAATCGAAGCGTAACGATAGCGTGACACTATTTTGTAATTGTCCTTGAGTTGACCTCATCTATGCATCGTAATTGCATCGGAAACTCTACACGATGCGTACACAATTCTGTTCTTGTTTTATATTGAATGCTGCTACTTTTGTCAATTAACAAACTGACGCAATGCCTTGCTCCGAAAAGTTCCGAACCTTGCCGAGCGCAGGTGGAGAACAGAGTAAATATGCATTGAAGTCATCTATTTTAAGGAAGGGATTTCTTCAATGTACCCGTTATTAATTTGGAGTCAAGTTAATACTGGAGCACGGACGATTCCAAGTCAAAAATGCACGTAGGTCATAGATTTTAACGTATTTATATTCGGATTCATGGATAATTAAACTGCCATCATTGAAGTTATTGCTGTAACTATTAGACATATCGATTGCTTTGGGCGGATTAATGTTATTTAACCACTCTGAACACTGTAATCTGTCTGTCAACGATGTTCGACAACATCCCTCGTCCCTTGAGTCCAAAACAGCTGTCACTATTTATCTCCGTGCGACATGGCGACAGTCTTGCCGCACATGGCCAAAGTTGCAACATCCGCTTAGATTTGGTGCAACAAAAACAACAAGGTGATAATTTTAAATCAGTTCCAATTAAATGAAAGAAGAAGTGTTTATATATAGTAAATGAAAGGCAAATAAGATATGGTAATTTGAGAGCAAATAACTTTCGACTGAAGCTATTTGGGTGTCTCCCAAATCGGTCGGGTTGACAGGCTTCTGTGAAGTTCTGAGCAGCTAGCTAGCTATATGTACTGAATGACACGGAGCAGTTGAGGCAGCATCACATAGCGTTATGAACCCAGTCCTCGCTCTTATATTATATGGTTCAATAATTTATTTTCGTATTGTTAAATATTAACTGCAATCATGCAAACCAGCCGAGAAGTTTAGGCAACAGGGCACTAATCAAAGTATGTGCATGTCATATAATGATGTGTCCAACTGCATAAGTTCATGTATCTATTCACAATTTGCTTTATCAAGTGTCAAACTGACCTCCATTTGATTAATTGTGCATTCTTTATTACATGTTTTATCTGTTCACGAAAGAGCATCATTGTCTTGCCTTACATTAGATTTATTTCGAGAATTAAACTGGATCCCATCTTTCAGTGTGAATGATATAAATTCCCTCAGGGCACCATGATTAAAACATGGATTAAACAATCTTTAAGTTTTAAGTATATCACCTTTATTCAGTTTGCCACATAATAACATGTAGTTACAAAATGAAAAAAAAAAACCAGCAGCATTTGCAGGAAATGTGCTGAAGGATTTGTTAAGGTTAGGACTAGGCAGAAGATAAATTTGTTTTGTTGATTATTAAACTTTGATTGCTGTTCACTTGCCTATCTAGGGTCACTTAAATTCTACAAAAAATGTATTCACAATATAGGCATTCAGAGTTGATTCAGCTGAATAAATTGACTTAATGGACTGAATGTATTGACCTCATTAGGGTTAACAATATAAGGAAATGAATTATCAGGATATCATTATCAAGCAAAGCATATCTACAAATAAATTTGAATATGATCAGCAGGAACTTCGACAACAGCGCCTTATTGCACTATCAGTAATAAACTGTCAAGAGGTCCAGTCTTGGTGGGTTTCCATTAGGACACAATTAGTGAATCCATACAACAGCTTGTCCATATGATTCAGCAAAAGATGATTCTCCTGCTGTGCCCCATACTGTTGCACGCACAAAGTTAACTTGTCAAACTGCCTATCAGTCTTATATCATAAGAACTAAAAGAAGTCAATGTAAAACATTACACAACATTAATTCTTAACAACCTGATAAGATTGATCATCAATACAACATGTCACATGAATCAATCTCTTGTTATTAAGTAAAGGAAATAAAAACTAATCTTTCTGATGTGGCAGAAACTGAATCTACATTTGAATATAAACTAATAGCATATTGGTAAAACACATTGTAAGCCTGATCTTATCAATATGCACTTAAACTGCAATTATATAACCAATAACAAACCGCCCACCCATCAATAATTAATGTTACCTTCATTCATTGACCACTGATGGCAACTTTAACATTCTCTTTCTGGGTATCGAGATAACAGACTAGTGACCACCAGGAAGGTTGCTATGGAGCTTAGCATTGATAAATATACTAGAATTCAATGCTTGACGGCTCCCCTAGATTGGCTATGGTGCACTTCCTTCTGTCACTTAACCACTGATAAAATGGTGTCTCATCCACATAAGCCAGCTCTCTTCACCCTTAACCTGAGGCCACATTTACAATTGTGCACATCTGAAAATCAGTATATAGTGAAGATGAGGACATACATATCTGATATCATCTGGAGATGATTATGTGACAAAGCCAGATGTTCAGAATAAGTCTACAGCCCAGAGAGCTTAGTTCAGTCATCAGTAACGAGGCTGGAAGTTAACTAAAATGGCCACCCGTCCTGACCTGTCCTGGTGACGGGTGGCCATTTAAAATGTTAACTGGCCTCAAGAAATTCTACCCCTCCAAACAAAAAAGATGCCATGTTAGGAGAACCCCAGGTCAGTGACATACTGGGCTTGTGACAAGAACCCCAGGTCAGTGTAACGACTGGCTGGTAATAAAAAAAAGAACCCCAGGTCTGTGTCATGCTGGGCTGGTGATGAGGAGGTGATATGAATTGCAGATAAATACAGAGCAGATTAAGTGTACAACAATGAGACACTATACACAGGTGCATACATCATAACTGCAAGACCATCAATCAGGACCAGGTGGAGCTTAACAGTCATACTGGGTAAACACAACTTCTGATGAAAAACTTCTACTTAAACAGACTGTTGAAGCCATACTCACACACAACCAATACAGATAATACTCATTGTTTCGGTCATTTGGTCATTCTGATGGTTTTAACAAAAATTACATTTAAACATAACATGTCTTTTTAAGCCCCGGTGATTGATATATCTCAACGGAATATGATAAACAAGAGAAGCCAAAACATTGATGAAGCCACAACATTAATGAAGCCACAACATTGACGAAGTCACAAAATCGGTGAAGCCACAGTATTGGTGAAGCCGAAATATTGGTGAAGCCACAGTATTGGTGAAGCCACAATATTGGTGAAGCCGAAATATTGGTGAAGCCACAATATTGGTGAAGCCACAATATTGGTGAAGTCACAACACTGGTAAAGCCACAACATTGGTGAAGCCAATATATTGATAAAACCACAGTATTGGTGAGGCCACAATATTGGTGAAGCCACAATATTGGTGAAGCCACAGTATTGATGAAGCCACGTTAGTGTTGAGGACACAATATAGGTAAAGCCATACCACTGGTAAAGCCACAACATTGGTGAAGCCAAAATTTGGATGAAAGTATAACATTGATGAAGCCACAACATTGCTGAAGCCAAAATATTGGTTAAGCTACAACACTGGTGAGGCCACAACATTGGTGAAGCCACAAAAGTGGTGAAGCCACAATATTGATGAAGCCACAATATTGATGAAGCCACAGTATTGGTGAAGCCACAATATTGGTGAAGCCACAGTATTGGTGAAGCCATGTTATTGGTGAAGCCACAAGATAGGTAAAGCCACAACACTGGTGAAGCCACAACATTGGTGAAGCCAAAATTTGGATGTAGGAATAACATTGATGAAGCCACAACATTGGTGAAGCCAAAATATTGGTAAAGTTACAACACTGGTGAAGCCACAACATTGGTGAAGCCAAAATATTGATGAAGGGATAACATTGATGAAGCCACAACATTGGTGAAGCCAAAATATTGGTGAAGCCACAGTATGGGTGAAGCTATGTAATTGGTAAAGCCACAATATTGATGAAGCCACAATATTGGTGAAGCCACAGTATTGGTGAAGCCACAGTATTGGTGAAGCCACAATATTGGTTAAGCCACAACACTGGTGAAGCCACAATATTGACAAAGTTGTACCATATACATGCATGCAGAGGAAAATAAATTTTCATGGTGGTTTAGCACATGGACCTTAATATTTCAAATGTAACTCATTATGTAGAATAGTGAGGATGTCATCTGGCTTCATCTACATTACTGTCAGTAATGTAGATGAAGCCACATGACCTCCTCACTATTTTTATCTTTAACTACTCATTTATCTCAAATCACCAAATGTCATGAAATGATAAGACTAAAGAATATTTCTTTTTACTAAGCAAGAGCCTCGTGGCCCTAAAGCAAAACACTGCTCCCTTTGATATGAGGAGGTATCTTGCAGAGATAGATGAGCATAATTGTGATGTTTGGACAGCTGATACTATTGCCCATCTTGAACAAATAAATTTCCTAAATAGGGCTGATAAACCAACACAGCGGATATGAATCTCCATTATGATTCAACTGAGATGCTGGGTCCATAATATTAAACCCAGAACAGTAGGTAAAGAAGTTTATACCATATCATGAGTGCTGCTAGGCAAAATGTCATCGCAAACACTAAGTCAATCTAACTGCCTTACAATAAAGACAGAAGGCCATGGCTATTGAACTGTGCTTCTTTTGGCACGATTTGTATTAACAAGATACGCCAGGGCTGAACAATAACCCCCAAACCCACTTGTCTGGCATCAATAGTCCATGGCCAAGTAGTTTTGCAAATACTTTTAGCATTTAAGCCAAATAATTTAAGTTTCTTAGAAATGATTCACCCAAACACCCATGAGCTATTAAAAACATTTTTCCTGGAACAAGAAATTTTAATTTGCTTTAATTTAGCACGTCAGAGGTCAAAAGCTATAAAGCTATAAGTTAAAGTTTGCCAGGATATAAGGACATGATAAACCCCATTTTTCACTTGACCAGTATAATTGATAATAATCCTAACATTTTGGCGGAGGTCAAGGATCATACAGATCTGATTTCTAGTTAGCAAAGAGATACTGACATGAGAAGGCCCTTTGCACAATTTAAGATCACTAGCTTAATTTATAACAAAATGTGACATCAAAACTTTTAATACCCCATTGGGTTTATAGACACAGGATATTATTCAATAATAATCCAGGGGTCAAAGGTTATGCAGGAAGATTTGGTCAATGAGGAGTTGCTAGCTTGTATTATAAGAAAATGTGCCATCAAGAATTATTCCCCATTATGTAAATCTCTCAGGAACAAAACATAAGAAATATAAGAGTGGTTCATGATTAATTTGAGACTGGTATTCCCTATTTGGTTAACATAGCTAAGAGATTATTCTTCAATAATAAGGGCACAAAGGGATGATATTTTGTTTGTAAATGACAATCAATATAACAATGGCTTGTATTATTAAAAAAATGTGATACCAAATGTTTACAAGCAGACAGATTGACAGAGCAAAGCTGTGCTGAGGAGCATAACTATTAATGGTTCCTGCCTAATGGTCCATAAATATTACCTTATAAGTGGCATGCAACATGTCCGGGATGGAAACTAATCAAAGGGATCATCCATGCATAACCAGTCAGTTTGTTACATCTTGGGAACTGCACTGTCCTAAAAAGGCCTCATGTGATTTGGGGTTTCAAATATGCTTAATACCACCATCAAAACTAAACCAGATGCACAGATTTTAAGACTAACTTACCAATGATCATGGCATTAATAGCCTACATCTGATAGATTCAAATGAAGTGATTGTTCTACTAAAGAATTAGATTACAAGCATTGAACATTTTTTTTGAAAGCTTCTATTGAAATCAAAAGGATCACTTTCCTGACTAATTGATGGCAGAAGTTTGACACTGTCCATGACTGAACTATCATGTAACATATAATCAAACTTATAGGAATGTAATAAAGAACTCATGTTTTAGTGTATTGGAATGATATATAATATAAGCAGATCATGCTATAATCATGTCAAATAAAAGTACTTTAAAATGTAGGTTAAGGGTAACATTACTGATGGAAGTATATAATTCAATGATGTACAATGCAAAATATCAATCTACAGCCTTTGAAAACAAAATAGTACAACCCACCCCCCCCCCTACCACACCGCACTACAACCAGGATTTTGGTATGATGGACTATGACGCTAGCTATCCTAGTGGCTAGTGTCATAGTCCACCACACAACATTGTAAGTTACAGGGCATGAAGTCGGAAGACGAGTGGGATCGATGATGCTGGGTCCCCTAACTTACTCAACAAGACTACTGGAGCGTCTGGGGTACTGTGATACCGGAGCGCATGTCCGCTGTCAAGATCAGCAGATACCACAAACCAAAATACCAGGCTGACAGTGGGCGAAATGGCATTGTTTACATCTGACAGATGCCGAGATGGTGCAAAAACAGCTCGCTGAAATGTCCAACACGGTTAAATGTACGTTTGGAAATGCAATGTTTAAAGATAATCAATGGTAATCGGTAGCTCGGATCAAAACCAAGCTGCAGGCATCAAGTTACAATAACGTGGTATCTAGGTAGCTGGAATTGTTACAATCCCAAAATATACCTTCAACTTAAGCCCGCGGTTCCGTTCGACGGGACAATTGGATTTTACGACATAAGCAAACTGATAACACAAAACAATCTGGCTAATTATTCCCTTGTTAAAAACAGTCGGTTGATACTTTATGATTTCATTTATTACTTGAAACTTAACACATCACAGATCGAGAAAACCGGTATCTCATTTCAGTGAGATTCTCTAAAAGTTTTGAATGCTGAACTGCGTCTCCAATTTCCAGCTTAAGTGCTGCATTTGTTCTTATTTATCTAAATTAAACATTTTCAGACGGATAGATATTGAGAAAAAAACTCTTTAAATGAGTTGACAAAGACTTACAACCCCGGATTTCCCATTAAAATCGCCATTTTTTTTTTATATTCGTCCGTAAAGATATTTGAGCGTGTGCCGCCCGTTATTCATTGAACTGCTGATTTATATATTCATTCAAATTTGTATGTTTTTCATTTGAAGAGATAATTTAAAACAAAGAATTGTTCATTGAAGTTAAAGGTCACACAATTCATGAATGCAAGTTTGAAGCAAATATACATCGAACAAAGCCATATAATGACCGATTATTCAACATGGCCAAAATAGTCGTTGGGACCAAAGTGTAAATTCACGGCAATGGATTTAACGCCAAACAAAGTGGATAGTTACCCCGAAAAATAAGATTCCAACCTTAGGCGGAGTAGTAGCAAACAAAGTCACACTTTGGTGGTGAAGCGCAGTTGTGTAAGCCTATGAGATGACGCTGATTATTTTGGCCCCATGATATATATATATATATATATATATATATATATATATATATATATATATATATATATATATATATATATATATATATATATATATATATATATATATATATATATATATATATATATATATATGTATATCTTGAATGAGGAGCAAAATTTGGCCCACAAAGAGCATGTGTGTCCGCCCGGCGAAGTTCCACTCTATACCAAACATATTAACTGATATTAACCATAGTCACTACAGCGAAAGAAAGGTGGGCCATATAATCCGCTGAACTATTGAGACGATGTTGTGATTGCTATTGTTTGAAGCAAAGCTCACGTTGCTTAATCGATCCGAAACATAATCGATCTATGAACATCGTCTCTGCGTTAAGGAAGTTTGTAACTAAGTAATAACTCCAATCGCAACACAACCAATTTTGCTGCCGAATCTGGACGTCCTACGTTTTGTTCAATATGTGTTTATGAATTCAACGCGTTTCATGCAGGGGGAGTCAACAATCACTTTTAATGATCTCATACAAATGAAATTGTACGCCAAACATTAGCGGCAAATAATTAAATATAAAAGTTGAAGCTGCGAGATAGGATGTGCAATTCACTCATGCGATATAATGATGTGCTTACGTCAATTGTAGGCCTGACCTAAGGACGACGTCATTATATATGCAACTATATTATATTGTCTTATTGACTGAATACGATAGACAAATTAATATTTGTATCGACAAAGACAGCATTTGTTTTTAGTTTGCCAACAGCAAAGTCGCCTAATCAAAGATTTGACAGAAACAAAGGATAACAGAAATGACAAATCGCTCACTGATCTCTATTCATACCATGTATGCGCCCAAAATACGATAAACATATACAAATTGTTATGGGGTATAATGCACATATTTCATCTCAAGCATTTGATCAATTTGAAAGGTTCTATATAAAATGACTACTTAATAATGCACTTTTACCGATTTCAGTTTATCACCGATTCCCTAATTATGCGAAGATCTCCTTCGTAAACCAGTCCAAATTGCGCTGTATTAGAGTACTATTTGAATCAACTTAAACGATTAACGATTGCAATTACTATTCGAGGAGCAGTCAAAAATGCAAGAGGCATATAAATACACGTCGACGCTTTAAATTCGAGAGGGCAGTCAAAAATGTAAGTGCTGACCCTTTGTATATATGCATTTATTGAAAGGGTCATTAATTCCATGGGACTGATACATAGTGTTTGCGAGAGCAAGCAGAATGTAGTTTGATGGTACAGAACAAAACAGCAATAAGAATACAAATGTTTTCAAACGATAAGAGCTTCATGGTTATAACCAACAAAAGAAGCGAATACAAATAAGAAGCCGAAATGCAATCATAAAATTACGCGATTTATTCATCAATACAAACGATAAAACTGAAATATCGGATTGATAGCAAAAGGTCAGAATCACCAAAGGAATCAATAAAACTACCCAGTTTCACCGTCTTGTAATCATGGATCGTGCATTCACCATAAAGGTAAATTACAATAGAGCACTACGACCCCCGCATTTATCACACCCATACCAGCGAGCCCTATAAAGTTCTGGAAGATCGTTCGCTAGATGTCCTCTGCGTATCCTTAATGAAAATATTATCCATGTAAGAAATTTTTTTGACATCGTGGTTGACATTTCGTTACATAACAGGAGCGGTAATTATGAAGAAGCCTTTTTCATTATGGTGGATATTGTTGACAGATTGCCAACATACGAAACAGGGAAGGAGGATCATAATCGGACTTAAGTGCAGCCGGGCAGCATGGGTGTGTACCATGAGTGTTCATATACAGAGCCGAGCAGGCCGCAGGACGACATGTGATGATGATTACTCTAACTCTACAAAAACAACGTTACCTACACAGAGAAGGGACTTGGTGCGTGAAACTTCGCGTTCTTGAATACTACCAGTTTACACTTTGAACGGTATCTTTACATTGTACATCAATGCTGGCAATCGACAATATATATTATTTTAAACGATTTGGTCTAAATGTCGGTGACGAGGTTATTCACGATAATAATTGGCAACGTATTTCAGCATTTTGTTGCAGTGCGCCCTACAAACGTAATCAGACTCATTTCAGTTAACCAGCAACAATATATATGTGCACAAGTCATCGTTAAATGACTTTTATTCGTCGAACTCGTTTTGAGCTGTGGCTCGGTAATGAGCAATTGCACTTGACTTCGAAACAGAATCGCAATACTGCCCATGAACTTCTCATCTGTTTTTCTTTAGACAGTTCCAAAAATGGTTTCAACAAGAGATACTCATATATGTACGATTGCGAAGACCTCATCTGCTCATCAAATGACTGATGTTTATGCCGGAAGCTACCAATACAAATACCGGTTGCTTATGCAGAGCTAATGATATTATTTTGATTGCAATATGCGCTTGTATGTACATGAAGTATGTATGCATAATTGCCTCGACAGAGAGCTGGTGATAAAATCATAGCAGATACACCAACATTTGCATGACATTTCACTTCTATGCCGCGTACATTTCTTTCTTTCACGCTCGTGCTCCCAGGGCAGCGTGTAGTGCCTTCTAACCCTGTTTCAATTGCAGCATAAAACGTCACTACAGCTTGATTTCATCCTAACGTTTTAGTTGGGCCTGAACATCCACTATATACTCGTTATATTACTTTAAGTCTGTGCCATCAGAGACGCGGAGTGACAAACCATCAGTGGTTGTACCCTGCACCCTTGCCTAACAATGAACGCAAACTATACTCAATGCACGAGACCTATCAGAATATAACCAACTTTAGCCGTTCAGCTGGGCATAAATGCAGCCAATGCGATCATAGATGATTTTATTGTTTACCTTTGGTTATTTACTTCATAGGCGGTGGTGTTAATAATCGTTTGTTCTCATATGTTAATGTTATTTCGCTAGTAATTTACTCTTCGGCTCCATTTTGCGTCGCTGATACAAATGAATATGTTACTAAAGCACATTATTAAAGGACAACCGATTGGTGATATAGCATTATCGTCATTAATCTGCCCTTTCACTGGGTATAACGACAAACGTTGGGATCACAGAATTAGGTGGAGAGAGGGGAATTGAATGGGGTTTTATTTGGTGTATCCATACAATAAATAATTAATGTTATTATTTCAGGATTGTTAGGATGACATATTCCGCTAGTATAGTAAAGAAGATTCAAATTCGCGTCAAGAGCATTTGAAGTCTTTCAGACCATTGACTTCTTTTGAAAGAAGAATTAACGCACCTGGTGAAAACCCCTTATTTAACGAATTAAGTGACTGAAGTCAGAATTGATAAGGATGGGCAGGCGTATTAAGCAGCTTCTCATTATAAAGAAGATTCAAGTTCGCGTTCGTATAATGGCAGCATTAATGCTCATATTTGGGCAAGACCACAAGCATTTTATAACCTTCAGACGAGTTTGCTTCTGCTGCATTACTTCTTTCAAAAGAAGAATTAATACACCTGATAGAAAACCCCTTATTTCAAAACAATCATGAGTAGATGCTCTCTTCCGAATCAAGTAGCTTCAGGAGCGGTTGCCAAACTACGAAATAATGTCTTTGTTCGCTTTCTCGTCCCCCAAATAACACATAGGACATAATTTTATGTTTGTTTACGAACACAACCCATAAGCATTGCTATTGTGCTACATGCATCATGAGAAATAAAGTTGTAATTCTTGCTTTATAGAAAGCATAACTATAAGCTTATCCAGCAGATTTCTAGGCCTTTGATATGACATTTTGCTGTTGCGCCAAAGCGTTTACGTAGATTTTCTCATTACCGCAACTATGCGATTTCGACTTCTGTTGGGTATGCTATATTCTCGGACAACTCATGAGGATTTTACACTAAAACGATTGAAACGGGGTAATGAACCAAAAAGTGAGAAAAATCTTATACGACTAGATCAGTGGAAAATAAATTATTGAAGGGAATTATACGGTGGCAAGTACCAATTTTTAAAAAACATAATCAGCTGTACAAGTTCAAGTTGCCCATTTATATTGATATGAAATGCTTGAAAGGTGTAATAATTTAATAAAACAACATAATATAACATTCTTCGATGGGGATTCTTCAAATTACGTCGGCAATCAATAACAGATATATCGACAAAAAGAAAACGGCGGGGGGATCGAAATTAAATTAGTATCTTGTTCAACATCTTGTGAGAATTAAACGTCACAAACAGGTGGTTGGTATAGGCGCAATGTAACACAATTCCTTGCAACGGTTGTTTTTGATACGTTAATCATATCCACACGCTATCTAAAAGCGGTTTCTAAGCAACACTCCCTGGGTTAATACGTTTGAGACAGGCAAACTATTCAGTCAGGTCCTTTGTTTCATTCTAATGCGACAAAGGTACATTCGATCTTGAAACAGAAATAGAAGAGTGAGCAAGAGCAAAAAGTATTAACAACCATCAGACTATATTTTCTATCCAACTGTCTCGAAAAATATATATATATATGAATATATATATACATATGTATATATATATATATATATATATATATATATATATATATATATATATATATATAGATATATATATATATATAGATATATATATATTGATATATATATACATATATATAAAATATATATATGTACGTGTGTGTTTATGCGTGTGGGGGGATATATATATATATATATATATATATATATATATATCTATATATATATATATAATACATATATATAAATATATATATATATATATATATATATATATATATATATATATATGTATATATATATATATATATATATATATATATCTATATATATATATATATATATATATATATATATATATATATATATATATATATATATATATATACATATATATATGTGTGTTAGTAGTATAGCATGGTCAAGTGGGTGATATGGGGAAAGAACACAAGACGCTATAATCAAGCACGACAGCTGTCTCCTAATAATGATAATCAGCGTGAACCTATGTTATGTAAGGTATCTGCCTGGGACCTGTAAATATGAGAGATAGTCCCTTTATCCCCCATTCGGCCTGATGGTTTCATCTATAGGAAATCTCGGAGATTTATCTTTTTTTGACATTATTGCTTCGATAATTTGTAGTGTGAGACTTGCAGAAATTTCCTAACTCCAGTAATCAGAGCTCTGCCGACTTCGCCGTTGTTTGATGTTAGCAACACTGTAGCGCAGTAGACACAGCTCGGCAGGTGTTACAATGTTGCGCCTCAGCATGATTCCGGGGAGATGGGATAATACTGTGACTTCCCGATAAGCGCTACGCAACCAGATTAGCGACTGGCAAGCAAATGACTCTTGAGAAAACCTTCGTTTTAAGACTTGTAAAGTGTGCGTGATATTAAGAACCTCCGTAGTGTTACCATGCTAGAGCAGCGCTGCTCTGTGAGTGACCATCTCAAGTTAAGTTGTTTCTCGGTGATATATCGACACGGTTGCAGTTATCGCATGGCAAACTGTGCGTTTGAGGTGATATGGGAAAAAGACCGAGCTTTTTCTCGAGCTTTGATTGGCTGAGAGTAGGGTGCCATGCGATAAATACATATATATATTTATGGGTATAGATATATACATCTATATACATATATATATATATAATATATATATATATATTTATTTATATATAGATATATATATATATATATATATAGATATATACATCAATATATATATATATATAGACATATATATATATATATAGATATATATATAGATATTTTATTTATATATGCATATATACATATATATATATATATATATACATATATACATATATATATATATATATATATATATATATATATATAGAATATATATATATATATAATATATATATTTTTATATATATATATATATATATATATATATATATATATATATATATATATATATATATAAACTGAGTCAAAAAGATCCATAAATATGCATATATCCATACATATATATATATATATATATATATATATATATATATATATATATATAAATATGATTGCATGCGTCAAAATATATATATATTTTAAAATATATATATATAGATACATGTATATATATATAGATGTGCATGTATGCATGTATGTATACATATGCATATGTGTATATATATACATGTTTACACATATTAATGTGCATACATATATATATATATATATATATATATATATATATATATATATATATATATATATATATATGTTTATTTATATGTAAACATATATACATATATAGTCATATAAATATATATGTACTTACATGTGAATATAAATATAGTTATATATATATTTATATATATATATTCATACATGTATGTGCATATGTATATGTACATACTTCATGTATTAATTTGGTTATGCATGCTTTATTCAGTAAGACAACAACAATAATACGAAAGGAGATTCTCCGTGCTTCTACTTCCTTTTTTGATTTTGTTTAGAAATCGCTGTGATAATTTTCATCCTGAAGCGTATTTCTCTCTGCCATTAGGCTCTGTTAACTGCTTGCCGTCTGTTATCCGGCATCATGGCATTGTCTTGCCTAAATGGCTGAGGTATCACATAATGTCCACTGGAATCCTTGGTACATGCCATTGCTTTGGAAATAAATAATCTGTCCTCAAAAGAATGTCCTCGCTCTTCTGGTGCTTCGCCGACATCTTGCTGATTGAAATCACTTTCGAGCATCTTCGGTACAGACGCTGGCTGCAAGATCTCCGTGAGAATTTTGTTACTGGTGAAAATCATCTTCATTGTACAGTTCATTGTCCATCCATGACGTAACTTGACAGTTAAGGGGCCACTTCCTTGCATTGGTAAAACCTTCTGGGGCTCCATTGCTGCTGGGCAGTTATTTCCAATAATCAACCCGATACATTAGGCGTATACTCTGGGATTTCACATGCTATCTTCTGTAGATGAGGAAATTTCCTAATCATTTCAGGCTTTGGAATCTGGTCATGTGATACTGGAATCTCCTACCTGGTAAATGCTTTCTTCCTTGCAGATCACAAAGGATTAGGTTTTCTACGACTCTTGAACTGACACAGCTTTGTCTTGAGTTGTAACGTTTTTCCCGACCCTTTAGCTGTTATCTCTTTCGCACACACTTTCGCATATATATATATATATATATATATATATATATATATATATATATATATATATATATATATATATATATATATATATATATATATATATATATATATATGTATATATATATATATATATATATATATATATATATATATATATATATATATAATATATGGACTTGGAGTGTACCAGAAAAGCTTGTATGATCAAAAAACATAGACCCCCCCCCCCCCCCCCCCCTCCCCCCTCCTCCTCCCTTAGCCAAATTAGAAGATGAGGCAGCATCAGAATAACTTCCTTAACCAACCCACAGCCGAACTACTTGTCCCGGCATTTCTATTGTCCGGGTAAGACTATTGCAAGTTGTTGTTGAATGGGGCCTTTCCCTATTACCTAATCGTTAAGCATCTGCTTGCCCATTATACTACCGCTCGTATTGTCGGCAGAGAAAAACATGTGGACAACATATAAGGCACTAGGCGGGGCTTAATCGGCTGCCTAAGATAAAACTTAATTCCGCTCCATTCAAGAGCAAATAATGGAACCTTGTCATGCTACCTACTTAAACTTGTGGTTGCATATTTTGTTGCCACTATAGTCTTTCCCCGAAGCGCAAGTGAATGGTTATTGATATGCTTGCACTGTGAGAAAATATATTGAATATCTCTTGTCTCAGATAGCATATGATTGGCCACTCTCTGACATTGCTTTACGAACAAAGATGTTTAACTAACCCTCTCCTCCAGCCATTTCATGAGGAGAAGATATCCAGAAAGATACTGTTTCAACACAGCTTAACCCGAATGTCAAGATTTTTCAGCCAACCGAAAATAAAACATACTCATTTGATCGCTAATTTTATTCTATGAACCTACAGAGAGAATAAAATGGGCTGCATATCGACAACTCACCTCTGCGATGCTGCTGCCTCAGCCAGAGATTGCAGAATTTAAAGGCGACCCCACTGTACACTGGATTCGTCAGAGCATTTGATGCGCGGTTTGAACCCTTATTAATAATTATAATAATGCAAATTGCTTGTACTATCTACAGCAGCTGCTTTAAGGCGAAGTACACGATTTGATAAGTGGTTGCAGGTTTATGGACCCAGATGTAAGATACCATATAGCAAGGGCTTTGTTAAAGGAAGAATATGATGATCCGCACAAATTATTATCAATTGCGTATTTGAACCGTCTTCTTGGATGGCCAGTTATCAAATTAGATGACAATAATTCTCTGTGAGCCTTTAATTTGCTTCTTATCAGATGCCTCAAGGCAATGAATACTCTGTCTAATCTGACGGTGCTGAACCATACACCTAACGTGCAAGTAGTTATCTAGAAGTTGCCACTATTCATACAAAGAAAATGGCGTGACAAAGCGAGCCACATGCGAACAAAGGAAAGCAAGATTGTATCATTTGTGGATCTTGTTAATTTTTTAAGGAAGCAGCTGACGCCGCCAATGACCCAAGTTTATGGCAAGGATGCTATAAGCAGAAACAATGCCAGCACGACAGAAACAGGGCAAAACCAGTTGAAGGGCCAAACCAGCAAAAGGAAAAAATATGAGCAGCAGATTTGCCACTAATACCAACCCGCAAGACTTTGAGAGAAGGGAGGTTCAAGAAAAAAGACCATGTGCTGTATGCAACGAAAAGCATGATATTGATGACTGTCACCGATTTGGAAAAATGTCTATCGAGGCGAGCATTTCTGATAAAACATGTGTTTCGCATGTTATGACTATAACCATGTTCCTAAGGGATCATTACGCTGGCGGACATGCAGTAGATGTGGTTAAAAACATCCCACTGGGTTACATATTGAAGGATTCAAGCCTCAAGCAGATGCTGCCAGTTCAATAACTAGGCAAGCTGAAATCAATGATGTTCAAAACAGTGCCTGTGACGTTGAGCTACAAAACACAATTCTCTATGCTATCCTTCCGGTCGGGGTACAACAGGGCAATGGACATAACGGTATGACATATGCATCGTTTTATAAACGGGAGCAGCGGCTGTTTCCTTACAGAGGAACTAATAAATCAGCATCAAATGCATGGGACTAGAATCACGTAATAGTCAATCCTACGGAAATAACAACCATAATTTCAACATGCTGCTAATAGAGTTCCTGATGCACGCATTTCGCATGTCCATGCGATAACATATTTATCGCGATAGCACCCACACGCGATAATCAAGCGCACGACCACGCCTCCTCATAGTGAACTTGATAATTAGCGTGAATCTAAGTTATGCAAGGTATATGTCTGGGACCTGTAAATGTGAGAGATAAACTAACTGTAAATATATGTATATACATAGAGAGAGAGAGAGAGAGAGAGAGAGAGAGATATAGAGATATATAGAGATAGAGAGAGATATATAGAGATAGAGAGAGAGAGAGAGAGAGAGAGATCTAGATAGAGATCTAGAGAGGAGATAGATATAGATCTATAGAGATATATACATCTCCTAGAGATATACTCTATATAGATATAGATCTATATATATATCTATATATATATATATATATATATTTATAAATTCTATAGAGGTGTATATGTTTAGGTATATATATAAATATATAGATAGAAATATGTATATATATACATATATAGATCTATATATATATATATCTCTCCCTCTATATATATATATATCATATATCTATAATCTATATCCCTCTCTCTCTCTATATCTCTATCTCTATCTATATATATATATCTCTCTATATATCTATATATCTATATATCTATATATATATATATATATATAATATATATATATGTATGGTAGTCAGTTCTCTTGGTCCTGGTACCACAGGCAAAATAAATGATGAGCAAATGAACGAATGACAAAAGTTCCTAGGTTGTGACAAAGATTGATTAACTTAAATATACTATGAATACACAACGTTCCAATGCATCAACTCAATCACACTTGCATTAGATCAGAAGATAAGGCAGCATTAGGAAGTACCTGAACCAATCCACAGCCGAAATTCTTGTCCACGCATACATATCGTCTCGGCTTGATTATTACTCGCTGCTATATGGAGCCCATTCGTACCTTATCACAAGACTGCAAAATACGGCGCCCGCCTTGTTGCAAAAGGAAAGCAAGGGGGTAATAGTCAACACATCATGCGTACCCTACATTGGCTTCCTGTGGAAAAACGTATTGTATACAAAATTCTTCTTCTCACCTTTAAGCTGCTATCAGAACCGTGCCAAGATACCTACAGGAACTAACTAACACCCTATCATGACCTTACCTTACTCAGTGTAGTATAAAATGGATGACAATGAGAGTGGATGGCACCTTTGACTACGTCATTTATTGAGCGAAAAAAGAATTATTTCAAGTTTTTGTTTGACGAAAAAATGCAGAACAGCGAATTGCAGTGAATGATGAGAATGCTGTGGCGACCATGATGTGTTGTAACTCATTTGTGGTATCTTTTGAATGAATTGGCTATCGGCCGCCGTTACCGAATGCGCTATCCTCTAAATGAATCCCGACGTACCTCAATCAAACCCAAAGGGTTTGCACATGAGGATATATCACCAGTTACACAACATAACTATGGTTACGACCACTGTACGCGATCCTTATGTCTTGTATGTCTTAGCATCGAAAAATCGTATCACAACGACGAGCAGAATAATGATCCGTCTTTGAATTGTCTTTTTGTTTACACGTGTCCGATATTGCTTTTAGAGTGGCTTGTTTTGCTACTAAATACCACTATATGTCTAGTATCAGGGCAAGGGTTACTGAAATGTAATCGACAAATACAAACCTTTAAGTGATAAGTTTATATATATACATAGATTTGGTACTTAGCCTGGAATAAATGTTCTTAGTAAATCTACTTCATTTTAACTCAAAGGTGTGCGGTTTTTACCCAGTGACTTTAAATGACTACCATTTATTAGAATCCCCCAAAAACCAACACAATACATTTATTGGTATTTAATTCCATATTTATTAGAGTCGGCACGGCATCGCTATGAAAACGTCATCGTTATGGAAAACGTCATCGCTATGAAAACGTCATCGTTATTAAAACGTCATCGCTATGAAAACGTCATCGTTATTAAAAACGTCATCGCTATTAAAAACGTCATCGTTATTAAAAACGTCATCGTTATTAAAAACGTCATCGCTATGAAAACGTCATCGTTATTAAAAACGTCATCGCTATGAAAACGTCATCGTTATTAAAAACGTCAACATCGTGAAACAGTTATCGCTATGATGACTTCATTCGAAGTAGGTATCGAGGCGGCAATAGTGCTAGTTGTACAACCAATTAGACATTGTAAATTGTGACGCAGTTTCAAAAATACCAAACGCCCGATTATTATTACGGCTTACTAAAGTAAAGCTCTGATCGTTTTTGTTATCACAATTCGTTGGGGATATCAACGTGACATTTAAAAACTGCAATCTAAAGGTACTGATTGCCCTCGAGAAGGGACATTAGAATGTTAAGATATAATGCCTGTCAATGGCATACCGTAACTCCTATGCGAATGTCGTGAATTATCCCTTCTGCATTTTGATTATCTAATTATGTACGTATGTGTGTGTGCTGTGTTTCATGGCGTGATGTTGATCATCTTACGAAATAAATAACCACGTACGTATAAATCAAACACCGTATAAATGACACAATAGGGATTAAGCTTTGTGGTTTACATGGGTGGATCTAGCACTAGACCATTGTGGGTGGGGGTGGCTGGATGCTCCGAACCACACTGCCGAAAACTTTGTGTCAGGGTCGTTGAAAAGAGCCGAAGGAGGTGTGATCAAGGACGTACCCCTCCTACCGATTTCTTAAAATAATCAGGTCACATTTGTGCTAACGCTGCGTTAAGGCAGACAATTGTTCTGCAGGTTAAACATGCGATATTAACAGAAATGACAGGTAGTAAACTCAAAAGAACCGCACAATCAATATTGGATATCTCCAGCCAAGGCAATGGTCGTTTAGAGCTAGAACCGTAGACAGCCCAAATGCCTGCATGACATCGGTCATGCTGTAATTTTGCGACACCTATGACCCTTGGATATTCCTAAGTAGGTGCTATACGATGCACAGTGTGAATATGCCACTCTTGTTCAATGTTCTCTTGGAATTGTATCAGCAGCACCAACCTAGCATCTGCTCGTATTGCCAGACCCGTCATGTGTCTTGAAATTACAATACTGAGGATGATTTTAGGCATTTAATAATGTCATCAGAAAAAGCATCCCATAAAGTCGAATTAACAGCTGGTTCTTAATCTTTCACAAAGAGAACGAAGCAAAGGCCAGAAAATGTATTACTTCATCCTTTTATAGCGTGATGTTCAACGTTCACACTGAACAATTCGTTGATCGAAATCACTACCACAGTAACCACAGGTAAAACAGTAACCACAGCAACTACTGTAACCCCAGCAACGCACAAGTTGTCCAAACTGCTCCAACCTGGAATTATCAGATACTTTATCTGCCATTCGGCCCTTTTTACTGATACACTGTTTACTTCCATCCCATTTCGAGTAAATATGTTTCTATGATGTAGCTAATAGTGCCACTTAACTCTTATGTCTTCCTTTTGAGGTAATTTGAAAGTTATTTTCACTTGACTGGTTACCCAGTAAAAAACTGCGGTGGAATTTACTCGACAATTAACTGTTGCGCTGAACGAAAGGGATGAGACGCCGGAAGCGAACTTAACTTGAATCTACCCACGGTTAAGAGCAACGACAAGGGATGGGAGTTTATTCATTGCTTGGACAGCTACCCTAAAGTTTAAATGCTAACTCGTTACCCCATCCTGGACAGAACCGCAAAATGATTGTGCCAACGTGTCAGGGCATCACCTTTGTCAAGCACACTCTTAGAGTACCCATGGCAGTCGTGTAGACTCCACTGTCAGGGGCAAAATGGCGGATATGTTCTCATCGATCCACATTTACTTATTAGTCGGCTCGTCATATTTCTATCGAATTTCGGGCCCTTTGATACATGCTTTTTGTGAAGGCCGTCATATTTAATGCATGGAATTAATTGATCGCTTTAATAGCATTCAACATCAGAACTTATCGTACATATGTTTGTACGACAAACCGCTGCTTCTCGTGTTCATAAGGGTGACGCTCTTACTGCATCGGTATAACATCAACACATTCCGGAGCCACGGGTTCTTTGCTGCTTTGCCAATAAAAATAATAACAGAGCGGTTGGTCCTAGGTAACACAAAAGCTTGCAAATATCGTAATTAAACTGATCGTTACACCAGAATTAGATGCACCAGAAAAAGATTAATTGCGCGGCAGCCCAATATTTATTCATTTTGCCTCTGTATAAATATGTATATATAGCTAAATATATATACATATATCTTGTCTGAAACATGTATTTCCGATCAGTGATGCTGATTTCATCTTCATAACATTTGTCCGCCGAATGCTTTATTCTTCAGCCTTTGCGCAATTTTTTTACTATATATGTTATTCATATTCTTGGGACAATTTCCAGAGCCGGTTTTATCTTTATACGCAAAAAATATGTATATTTAACGGATTTAGTAAAATAAATCTCCAAAAGGCTGAAAAATCTAGCCTTCGGGGATATGCTAAACATACATCTACAATGGGTCGTCGAACGGATCTTTTAAAAATTCCTTTCTAAAATCGATAGATAACTCCCCCCTATATACATATATGTATAAATATATATTCATATACCGACATATATATATATATATATATGTATGCATATATACATAAATGATTTATATATATACATATGTATGAATTATATATATATACAAATGTATATATATAGACATATGTATAATTATATTATCTATGTGTATACACATTTTATCTATAATTGAAATAAACATATAAATATAAATATATATATATGTATATATATATTATATATATATATTTATATATATATATCAATATATATATATATATATATTCAATATATATATATGTATATATATTCAATATATATATATAATATATATATATATATATATATATATATATATATATATATATATATATATATACATATAAATATATTTAAAAATATATATGTATGCATATACTTATATGTAAATGTAAATATACCCACACAGCGCATTACATGACCGCCTTCAGGTATGTTAATTGCTGCATTGTGAAGCCGAATTAAACTCCCATCTGGTTATTGTTGTCTCTTAACGAAAAGTGCATGCATAAACATACCCCAATAAACATGTACATGTTTATGTAAATATGCATACATATATGCATACATATATATGAATATGCATATTTATACATCTTTATACATATACATATACAAAAATTTATATTCATTTATTTATATGTATGCATAAATATATGAATATATATATACAATATATGTAGGTATGTATTTATATATCAATATATATATATATATATATATATATAATATATATATATACAAAGAAATAAATTTGTATTTATACATATATTTTCATATATATATATATAATATAATATATATCTATATATATATATATATATATATATATATATATATATATATATATATATATATATATATATATATATATATATATATATATATATATATATGATATATATATATATATATATATATATATATATATCTATATATATATATATAATAATAATAATGTCATTTATTTTTGGGGCGCAACATTATATGCATTTCTATGCGCTTGAGAGTTCATGCACGTTCCTTTGGGAATAGCTGGTTTTAAGACTTTTCTTGAAAGCCTCGATGGATTGCGCCAAGATTGTTCCACAGCCGCGGCGCAGCAGCCCTGAAAGATCTTTCGCCAAAAGCCCTTTTCGCCAGCGGGACTGTCAAGAGTGCTGTTGCGCTTGCAGAACGGAGTGCTCGCACTGGAACATGTGGGTTGAGGAGGGTTGCGAGGTACTGCGGTGCACCAAGATTATGTATGACCCTAAACACCACCAGGAGCACCTTATACACAATCCTTACATGCACGGGAGCCAGTGAAGGGTCTTGAGTATGGTGGTGATGTGATCAAATTTCCCGGTGCGGGTAACCACTCTGGCGGCCGCATTTTGGGCCAGCTGCAAACCGGTTCAGAAGAGAGGCGCAGGAACCCAAGAAAAAGTGCATTGTGGAAGTCGAGTCGTGAGGTAACGAGAGCGTCCACCACTCGCTTGCACATCTCCTTATCTAGTATTGGCCGGATTCTGCTGATTTTTCTGATGTTGCAGAACGATGCGCATGGAACGATCAAACATAGCACCAAGGTTTTTTCACACATTCAGAAGCTCGTATCGATGCGTCACCTACACTGACACATGGGTCAAAGTCTAGTACACTATTGATGTAATGCTTAGGGACTAAAGCCAGAAGCTTAGTCTATATGTATATATATATAAATTAATCTTCTTTTATATTGATAAGCTGCTTAATACGCCAGCCCATTCTAAGCAATTATTTCTTCAGTCACATTATTTCTTTACTGTAAGAACACACCAATAAAACCCCAATCACTCCCCCTCACTCCGCTTCGCTAGACCATTGCATTAAAGTACCATTCATTCAACAAGTCGATGAACTACAATTACTTTGAATCACCAAACTCACCTGTCGTTATACCCAGTGGAATGGCAGATTAATGAAAATAATGCTATGTCACCTATCGGTTGCCCATTAATAATGTGCGTAAATAATATATTTATTTGCATCAGGGACATCAAAGGGTGCTGAAAAGAGAAATATTATAAGATCTTATAACAATAACATTTGAGAAAAAACGTATATTAACACCATTGCCTGTGAAATGATAACCTAGGATTGACCGGAAAATCATTTATGTCCGCATTGATTGCGTTTATTACTAGCTGAACGCCTAAAATAAGTTATATTCTGATAGTCCAATTTAGGTTGACTGATGTGACTCACAAGTGATAATTCTGACTTCTACGGTCATAATATCATGTTGCTGTCCTACAATTATGTAAGTATACGATGGCAGTGTTATGTTATGGTAATAAAGCTTAACTGGATCACTCATAGCATTTGTTTATTAAAGACAAAGTTATGTGGGGAAACCCTGCTGTTCCGAAAATGACCAACGGTTAATGGCAAAATGAACCTTGATCAGAACACTTGTCTATTGCTCATCCCTGTTTTTATATTTATAAACATAAACTAACTGAAGTTTTTTTGCGTTTAGCAATACCCGATAGACAGAAAACTATGCCTCGAACCATGTCTTCACAAAGCATCTTTGACTTTCAATTTTCATTGTGTTGAACCATAGCTTGATTAGTATATCGAGGCCATTACAGAAGTTAATGGGACGAACTCTGTGGACTGCAGAAACATTTTGAGCAATGGGTAAGAGACACACGCATGACAGACTGCACTGGGTTGTTGTAATACAGGGTTTACAAAACGCAAAACACAATATATCACTGGGTATATTCAATTATAGCACGATGATTACCCCTAATTCATGTCAATTAGGGAAAGTTATTAGTTCATTGCCAGTTGGCGGTGCTGTTAGGATAATATCAAAGAGCAAGCATGGTTGTCGAGAAATATAATACTTGAAAGTGATTTAAAAGGTAATCATTGATATAAGCCATCATTGTTACCCTAATCAAGTTAATGGTCAGTGTTGTTAAACACCGCAAGGTTATCCATGGCGTCGTATTTTATAAAGCATAAGTATTTGATATCATAATTCAAGATTATTTCTCTTAAGAGCAATACCATAAAGTTTTATTAAAGGCCGCTAGTAAACATCACGTCAATGAATATCACTGCACAGCACATTGTGAATGCTGCTGTTACAGCAACCAATCAGTAAAAAATAAGATTTTGTCGTTGAATTGCTCTTATTCAGCAGATGATAGTTCGCTGTATACTATTGTCACAATTGACTGTTATTGTTAATATGCCGCTAGTTGCCACAGATGTTGTAATGTGTGTAGTTAAATCGATAGAAAATGCGAGACTGGCAGATGCATAAACTGTTTTAATCACTGGAGTATCATATTCCGCATAAAGCATAAACTATTAAAGTAGATACTTTTATAAATTATCTCTATCAGTACTGCCACTCAATCACGGCCACATCAATATTTTTTTTTTGAAAAACAATGCAATTTGCTCGTTGTTCGTCATATCTGTGGTGCCGCACAAATTTCGCTGCACTTAATGTGTGGATATTGGCTGGCTGACACTCCTAAATATACCTACGGCAAATACCTACCGGTTTTTACAGTTATACCCTCACTTTTACTCATGACAATATGAATGCTTGAATGATATTACTTCATTTGATTACTTCATTTAGTTGATCTAATATGAACGCCATAGACATACGTCGCAGTCGCAAGGAGATGTAATTATTGCAGAACTCGATAGCATATTAAGAGATTGCACATCTTTTACCGTTGTTCAGCACACTGTAACGTTACCGGATGCGCGATATGGTCACATTAAACAAACATGCTAATTGGTAGTTCAGACAAATTGTTAAAGATACCATTAATCTGATACAGTTATTATTTAACAGGGTTAGAAAATCGCCCAGTTATGGCAAAACAGCTAGGGATACGACATTGCACAGATCTATGACATTTAATGGTAATACATCGTGCTAAGCGCTCGAGATATTTATTGTTGAAATGGAGCACCTTCTTATACTAATTATTTTGCCGTTTACTTTTGATGGTTTTTTCATAATATGAACTGACAATGCGGCAATTATTAATCAATTTTCCGTTATATATATATATATTGAGATATATATGTATATATATATATAGATAGATATATATATATAATGGAGCACCTTCTTATATACTAATATATATATATCTCTATATAGAGGGATATATTATATATCTATATGTATATATATATATATATTTATATATATATCTCTATAGATATATATATATAGATATATCTATATCTACAAATATATATATATATTCTCGCTTATGATTTATATCTATATCTAGAGATATATATATATGGAGATCTATATTTATATATATATATCTATATATGTATATGAGATCATACATATATATATATCTCGAGAGAGACAAAAATGTCTATATAGAGATCTATCTATATGATATCTATATACATATATGACGGTCTATATATATATCTATTCTATCTATATATCTATCTCTCCCTCTGATATATCTCTATATATCTATATATATATATCTATATATGATTATCATTTATATAAATATAATATAAGATATCTATATCAGTCTATATATATATTTATAAAAATACATATGATATATACATATATATATTATACATATATATTTATATATGAATATCGATCATATATATATATACATATATATAAATATATATATATATATATATATATATATATATATATGGATATATATAGAGAGATATATATATATATAGATATATATATATAGTTCTCTTTATAAAGAGTATATAGGGATATATATATATATATACATATATATATATATATATAGATATCTATATATATATATATATATATATATATATATATATATATATATATATATATATATATCTCTATATATATATATATATATATATATATATATATATATATATATATATATTATATATCAAGAGATATATGCCATTTCACTCGTGACAGTTCTTCTTTAGTCTCCTGATATTCAAGACTTCGACCCTGACAATGATCTTGAACCATTAGGTTACTATACTGTGTGTGTGGGTGCCGACACACTTCTTGATTCGCAAGCATTGACAAGTATATGGACATACTTGATATATATATTAGATATATATATATTATGTATATATATATATATATATATATGCCGACACACTTCTTGATTTCGATATAAGCATGGACAAGTACTTCGGACATCCATATATATATATATATATATATATATATATTATATTAGCTGGGTGCCGACACACTTCTCGGGTACTTTGGACATCCATTTTATGTATATTATGTATATCTTATATGTCTTTGTATCTATTTAATCTGTGAATTACTTGTATCATGGTACGTAATAAAGGTTTATATTTGGGCATATGCTTATGTTATGTTGTAGGCTGGTAAAATTCGATGGACACCTTTGTGGTAAATATAGCTCTTAGCTTTACTTTTGTAATGACATTTTGTCATTACCTGCGATTTCTTGGCAAGCGGAGACGGGTGTTTTATCGTCACTTGTCATGCGTAATCGGTTATTTGTAAATAATATTCATTTGTACATAATGTACATAATGGCATGTACTTTTTTTTTCTGTAGCTGAAGCAGACTTAGCAAACTGCCCGAAGTAGAATATCGCTAAGTTGTGCGGCCTATTCTCTGCTAAATTTAGGTTATTTCTGAAAGGCAAGCGATTAAAAGGATTGTATTGTAATCCATTTGAACAATCCCCTCAGTATGTTTTGATGCAGACAATTGACCACTTCTGGGAGCTAAGAATGCAAAATACTTCTGATGGTGTCAATACGCCAAGATGTTATTGAATACTCGTGGTAGGTGTATTGCAGACTCTGTTGAATGCATGGATAAGCAAAAGTGCAAAACCTTTCGTCCGTACTTTGGAGAACCCTATGGCAGTTAAATAGCATCTATTCATGTCGTTTCACGCAGAATGACAACTGCTTTGTTATTTCTACATGTATAAAAGATTCGTAATATCAGTAATGAAGGTTGCTATTAATTATATGCACATGGTTTTCTTTGAATGTTTGATTGACTGCGTTTGCAGCTCCGCGCCATCGCCATTGGGTGACCAGTTGGCTATCTGCTGCGACCGCAGCCAGGACACCTTCTGACCTTGTTAACATGCTATGGAACGTTTGGATCGAAGGGAGAATAATGTCGTCTGTCTGGTCGGGTGATTCACAATAACTTATCACCAATGGTGCTGATTCATTGTTCCAAAAGGGTGCCGCTATGGCTACGTTGCGGAGCGTTATTTAGCAATGTTGGACTGGTTGCGTTGCCATTTGTTCTGTGATTCTTTTCTTTAACGTGATGTCCTCATCATTGTTAACTTGTGTTCATAGTTTGCAATGTCCGTTTTAACATGCGATTTCGTTTGGCCAGTGTTGTTTCTGATAAGGATATTTAGCTTTGAGAGTGAATTAATGCATTCATAATGGCTTTACCTCGGCAAATCTTAATTTTATATTGTTGAGCTGATTACAATAGCAAACCATTAACGGGTATTTTGCTCCGCGGCTCTGAACGCCTGGAGTTTATGTAATATAACGGATATATGGTGGATGTAATGATGGTCCAGCAAAAATTGGTTTGGTTGAAATGAAGCTGTAATGACGTTTTATGCTGCAATTGAAACATGATTAGAAGGCGCTACATGCTGCCTGTAGAGCACGAGCGTAATATAAAATAAATGCAATCAATTATTTCCAAATGGTTTTATGGACGCCTCATAGAGGGAAGTGATATACAACCGTGTATTTACAAAGGGCTTATCACCAGCTCGCTACATAGGAATATAACACGAACGCGACCAAGTCTTGAATCCGAATGTTTGATACCGAACATGACACATTCACAATTGAAAATGACAACCGCCTTGAATAGAAAAGTTCAACTAGCAGTTTGTCCAAAAGAATTTGATAATAACAGCTTCAAGTACTCCACCCTAAGAAATGCGGAGGCTGAGATATCCGTCCAGATCGTGTTATAATAACATGCTCACTGTAAGCCGCTTTAAGGCTGTCAATGGACACCCAGTCAGGCTTTTCAACAATGTCTAGCAAAAAGTCCTTTTGACGACGCTGCAAAGCACTATAGGACCCTTGTGCGTGCGCACCAGGCGAGGGGCGGGGAAGGGCACACACTGCGTCTTTGCGCGCAAACACATCAGTGGATCATTTGAGATCGCCAGGCACATAAATATTGCGGCGATTAAATTTTGTGGGTGCCAAAGGACAGAATGTCCCAGCATTCATGCGAAGACTATTAACATCAAAAGCATCTACGTGCAAGCAAGGCAAGCATTTACCAGATACGACAAGGGGCTCTCCGTATATCATCTCGACTGATGAGATGACAAGACCCTCACGTGGCATGGTCCGAATGCCTTATAATATCCATGGTTGATGGCTGAGCCAATTGTCGCCCGAGCAGCCAACGAGTTGAGCGATCGAAAAATGTACTTCTTTCCTTGGCATTGAGTGAGTGTTACTATATCAACATGGATGTGTCCAAAACGGCGAGTTTGGGCGTGATAATCTCCAATGCCACTATGACAATGTCTGTGGATCTTTGTCTTTTGGCATCCCATGCAAGTGCGGGACCACCAGCGCACGTCTTTGTGTAACCAATGCCGGACAAATTTATCTGAGACCAGTTTTATTGTAGACCGAATACTGGGAAGAGAAATGCCGTGAACGGCATTAAATATTGCTTCATTTGAGACCTGTGATGGCTGCTCTGTATGTGGCGATTTCTGGATACTTTTCCTGCTCAGCAGCAGTGGCTTCGTTATTAATTCCGAATCGCAGGTCTCAGCTTCTTACTTAAGTAGGCTATTGGTCGAGCAATGCCGGTGACTTTTGCTGCAGAGTAGCACTCACTGCAACGTAACTGGCATCAGTCTCTAACTGGACAGGTGATTTTGGGTCGGGGTAGGTAAGGAGGGCAGCATTAGCATGCGATATTGTTTCACACAATGTCCTATTTTGCACGATCTCAGGTCATGGAGTTGTACAATCAGTTGAGCTGCTTTGAGGACTAAACGACGATACAAATTGATCATTCCAGTAAAATCCTGGACCTGTTTCACGGATGTTGGTTGAGAAAAAATCTGAACAGCTGCCACCTTAGCATCCAGTGGCTGAACACCAGCCGTGCTTACATGATGTCCGAGAAAGTCAATTTCCTAGACTCCAAATACACACTTATCAGGATAAGCGATCAGACCATTGCTCGTCATAAGCTGCAGCACGTGTTTGAGATGTTTTAGAAGCTCCTCTGGATTGTGACTGAAGATGAGAATGTCGTCAATGTAGACTACAACATTGCTCAGATTTCCAAATATGTTTCCTTCAGGCGTTGAAAAGTGGCTCCTGCATTGCGTAACCCAAATGGTGTGTAGTAAAATACGTAGGAGCCAAAAGGGGTAATAATACACATTTTGGGAGCATCTTCTTATTCACTGGGATTTGGAATTACCCCGTGGGCAAGTCCATTTTAGAAAAGATGGTTGCTCCATGAAGATTGTTTGTGAGGTCTGTTATGATGGGAATGGGATTTCGATCTGGCTCTGCTTGTTTGTTTATAAGGCAAACATCTCCACAGGGCCTGAAAGACTTGTCACCCTTCAAAACCATTCGCAGTAGAGCTGCCAAAGGGCTGGATTCATGTTTGCAGACATCCATGCGTTCCATGACAGTTTTTCTGGAGACAGATGACGAAATTTCTGATGCTCTGGGCCACCTATTACTTTGTTTGATGTTATGTGAAATTCCATGATTAGCAGCACAACCAAGTGTTTGCTGGAGCTCCGGTTTAAACGCCTCACTGTAACCTTTCAGCAATGACGAGAAATTAGGCTTAATAAAGTTGATGCTGGTATGTTGGTCTATGTGAGCGGGAGTCACTGACAATGTGCGATAAGACACGAGGCGTGAAGGTTGTGAGCAGAGAGAAATGCCCGACTGCATTAAAGTCTGAATATGATGCTGCTGATGTCCGAATATGATGCTGATGATGTCTTATGTTGGCAATCAATCAACAATATCCATTATAATAAAAAGGGCTTCCTCATTAGTACAGCACATTTAAGGTAGCGAAATGTCATTCAAGACATCACAAAATTAAATCTAACATTGACAACACTATTTGCATTAAGGATACGCAGGACTCATTCAGCGAACTATCTACCGGATCAGTATTAACTTTTATATTAAAAGGACTCATTGGTTTGGTCGAGATATAAGCGGAAGTCGTAGTGCTGTTATGTTCTTTACTCGTATAGTGCATGCAAGACCCATGCTTACATGACCGCGGTACAGCATAGTTTTGTTGATTCCTTTAGTGGTCCTGACCTCTCGCTATCAATCCGATATTTCAAAGTTTTAGCGTTCTAATTGATGAATAAATCGTGCAATTTTCTGATTGCATTTCGGCTCTTTATATGCAGTGAAAAATCGTCCCATTTGTATTCGCTTCTAGTGTTGTTTATGACCAGCAAGCTCTAATCGTTTGAATTTTTTTATATTCTCATTGTTGTTTAGAACAGTACCATCAAGCTACATTCCGCTTGCTCTCGCAAACATTATATATCAGTCCCATTGAATTGGTTACTCTTTCATGAAATGCGGAGGGTCAGCTTGCACTTACAGAGTGGATTGCGACAATAAATCTCCCCCCACACACTCTCTTTAATTCCTCTCTTCATTATTTATTCTGATGAAGGCGCTTTCAAATATTCCACATCTTTTGTTCATTCGTGTATAGTCACAGCCTTTGTGTGGAGGCCAAATAGGTCAAATATAATGAGGTAGATATCGACAGCAGATGTCGATAGCAGCCCACTGCTGTGATATTGGCTATATCTAGTGTAATGAATGACCATCAATTGATCATGTATCAGCATCTTTAGATGGTCACCATCAGTGTATATGCTCATTAATTAACCGAATAGCGTCTATCGAATGCATTTGACATATAACAAATGAGATAAGAACTAGACCTAGAATTTCTGAGAATCTTTTCAAAGGAAGACAATAATGAATACATAATTTTGTTTAGCGCTCTTTCATGATGAAATATTGCTTTACAAAGTAGCAAGCCGGCCAATTCACATTGTCATCTGCATGGATTTCTCTTTTTTTATTAGACAAATCGGTTTCATAACAAAATTAGCATATATTTTCACAAATACTGATATATCTATGCTGCAATGCAAACATATATATGGCGCCGTTGTTGAACAACTTATTCAGTTTATTGATCTGCCACTTGTATTTTTGACTGCCCTCTCTAATTGTCAAACGAAATCACGATTCCCCTTAAATAGTTCTTTAGTACAACATAATTGGGACTTGCTGACGAAGGAGATCGTCGCATAATTAGGGAATCGGGGATTAACTGAAATCGGAAAATTACTAATATGTCATTACAAACCTTTCAAATCGATCAAATGAGTAGAGCAATCACTTTGCTTGAGATGAAATATGTGCATTATACCCCAAAACAAGTTCTAAATGCTTATCGTATTTTGGGCGAATACATGGTATGAACAGATATCAGTGAGCTGTTTGTCACTGCCGTTAACCTTTGTTTCTGTCAGAGCTTTGTAAAAACGACTTTGCTGTAGGTAAAGTAAGAATAACTGCAGTTTTGATCGATACAAACACCTATTGTTCTATCGTATTCAGTCAAAGAGAGATGCAGATAAAATGACGTCGTCTTAAGGTCAGACTTACAATAGTGGCTAGGACCTCATACCTAGCGTTGCACATCCTATTTGACAGCTTAAACTTGTATATAACATCACTTGCCGCTCCTGCTTGCCTAGCAGTTATATGTGACCTTTCCCAAATGATCCGAAAAGCTGCTTTATTTAACTAATACTCTAATTATATGTATCTGATGGAGCATAACATGTGTTTATTTATGTATCTTCATTCAAATCATTTATCAATGGTATGTTCCTCAGTATAAAGATTAACGAGATGCAATAGCCATATGTTATATTTTGATCTCAATACGGTTAAAGCCTTCAAAACATCAACATTATGATAGTGCCACTGGGGAGGGCAAGCATCTTTCAAATAACAAGTAATCCTTCTATTTGATCCTATAAGCAACGTTTGAGCTTTTCTGCACCAGCGTCTGGAGATTGGTTTTCGAGTATGTCCATGAATACCTGATAAATTGAACGTTATATATGCTGCTTGCATAAGAGCAATGATGACCGGTTGCGGGTCACTTCGCCCCCGGGACGGTTCGCCCCCGGGTCAGTTCGCCCCCGGTGGGACAGTTCGCCCCGGGTCAGTTCGCCCCCGCAATGCTACGCCCATGTTTTACAGAAAGGAATATATTGAATGCTACATATTTCATTTAATAAAGGAACAGTATTAATGAACTTATTTATTAATGTATTTATTATCTTGACCACTAAAGGAATCAATAAAACTACCGCCGTCATGTAAGCATGGGTCTTGCATGCACTATACGAGTAAAGAACATAACAGCACTACGACTCCCGCTTATATTCCTATATTTATTTCGTATTCTTGTTTTATTTTACTGGTTTGTTTTGATGTACGTTTAATGAATGTTGAATAAAGAGCCCGTGTCATATTGAGTTATATGTATTTTGTGTGCGCTTTAAGTTCGTATTCCTCTATTTATTTCGTATTCTTGTGATCAATTGTAACATATGCTACTGCTATAAATAAAATATACCACACATTCTTCTGGTGCTCGGTTTCTGTATATGTACGCGTTTTGTTCAAGGGGCATATCGTCCCGAGACGAATGCCCGGTCAAATGCCCTGGCCTCCGAGTCCAAACGCCCTTACAGCACTCTATCCGGGGACGATGACCGGTAGACATTATGCTTTAAATGTAAGTCATATCAAGATAATAAATACATTAATAAATAAGTTCATTAATACTGTTCCTTTATTAAATGAAATATGTAGCATTCAAAATATTCCTTTCTGTAAAACATGGGCGTAGCATTGCGGGGACGAACTGACCCGGGGCGAACTGACCCGGGGGCGAACCGTCCCGGGGGCGAAGTGACCCGATACCATGATGACCAGGTGAGTAGCATGGCTTTCTTTTAAAATCTTATATGGTGATTTCATTATAAAATATGATGAGCCAAATTGCTGACCCAGTAAAGGGGTGTGTGTCAAACCTTTATTAAAGTATTGAGAAAAAAAAATTGATTTCCATGACTTTTCACACGTTTGATATGTACGCATTATTTCACAATATTGTAAAGAAAGCCTCAATATTGCAAAGATATTACTTGGGGAAAACATGCCTAGCCGTAATACAGCGATATCGATCTTGACCAATGAGAAGCGCTCTACTATCGATGATCGCGTAGCTCATGATGACGGACTCGTCTACTGATGAAGTTTTATCGAGCGACGAAGAATTGTGTCGGAAATGTTGCTATATGTGCATTTCCCCTGCAACCAAATCCACTGTAGTGCCATGCAATAGTAAAACATGGCCACGGTTCATCGAATTTGTACTGCAATGGCAACATTTAGAGGGCAGATAGGCCAAAATTACACAAGTTTTTTGTGCACGCAAACGCAGCAGAAATAGAAAGATACTGTGGTGACATTGCAGCTTCGATGCCCATTCAAACGGATTCCGGCTTTAATCGCATTTGCTATGCAAGATTCACAGATAAACAACACGTTTTGCGAGTGCAAAAACGTATCACCAAGAGCAAAGAAGCACTTGCAAGTAGAGTCGCCAATACAGGTATGTTAACTTTGTTTTATTTTATATTTTAGGCTTAGCCTAAAGCCAAGAGTAAAGTAACAGTGCACTGGGAGTTGGTTGAGATTTTTGACCCAAGCTAAACTGAGGCTATAGCACTGTATATCTGGTAGATGTATATCGTGATTGGAAATACAGGACAACTCGTACCGGGTACAACTCGTACGCCAAGTACGGTAACGTGGATAAAGTTAAACATTATTATGGACAGGATATAAGGGAAGCAGCATTGCATAAATTACTAAGCCCAGAGTCCATAAGTTCATAAGTGCATTAATCCTAGTCCGAGTAACTTGGACCTTACAACTAGCCCTTTTTTAAAACTTTGGAGGGGTCGTGCATGACATGCAAAGATTTTTACAGCCCATTTCACTTGTTATGATTTAAATCAAACTTTTTCTAAGTGGTGAATTTGTCTCTTTTCTTTTGCTGCGTTTACAGCTTCGGCCACCGGTAGCATCAGCACGGGCAACCAGGACCACCCAAAACAAAGACCAGCTAAGGACAGACGTACTTTACGTTCAAGTATGGTAATAAAATGGAAAGCCAGATCTCTGCACGTTTTGCCTGAAATATGCGTGATTTGCCAAAACGAGCAGTATGCTGTAGAGGCTCAGATTCGCAGTGAAATCACTAATCATTGACCAGGCTCACAAGAATAAAGAAAATGTTCATTGATTAGATTAAAACCAGCCATGGAATAGATGCTCCCACCTATTAGACAGGAAATCTGAAAACTCGCCTGCAGAAAACATTCCCACAGCTCCATTTTCGCACACCCAGACTGCGATCTCAAGGAGATCATGCCTTTGTCAATGACATTGCCACAGAAACACTGCTGGTAGAACATAAGGTCAGCCAAGAAGCAATCCATGACGCAAGTACGAGTAACGAGTCAAGCAGTGATGACGAGGAACCACTTGTATCAACTCCACTGCCAGATTACCGAGGAAATGCCAGACTGAAAGATGGTATGATGCCAGCCAGCATTGTTGATACGACATGCCATAGATGCTGTTCAATCCAAAATGTCATGGCCCCACACATCTGAATACCTGACTACAAAAACCGCTGAAAACATGGTACCTCCCTGCCTGTTCAATTTTCTCGCTTGAATAGTTGGCGCCTCCGAGGATCCTGAGACTGATGCGTTTGTGAATGTACCAGATGCAACTTACAAGAAGATCCTTTCATTGGCTCAAGATATTAATTATCTGCTGGCACAAGGAAAGATACAGACGCCCAAACACTTGTCATTGGCGATGGCCATTTGACTGGTTCAGCTCAGTTAACTGGTTTGCTGAATTGGTTTGGTCGCTGCGTCTCCCACTCTGTCATATTGAATTTTGACACGAGTATTGCTAAACATGAACTTAGTCCAGGGGACGGTGCTCTGCCATCTGCAATACTGCCGGTAAAGCACACCACTGGTTTGGGACTATAATGGTTTCAGAGAAGAAACTCTAACAGACCATGGAACGACACACAACACAAATGGCATTGTCAGCCAGAGGTCATCTTAATCTGTTACAGTCACTACCTGTGCATCCGATGAGTCTACAAGTACACCCAGTGTAAAGCGTACTCGAAAAATATCGATGCAGCCACCATCACCAAACCTGGCCACCTACTCTGGAGTGAAGGCAGGACCTGCATCCTTTGCAACAGGAGTTCGTTTGAATATGTTAGCGTATGCACCATTGCTGAAGAGTCCTGCGGAGAAAGACTTTGCCGAAATTCTCACACGATTCTACATAGATGGCCAGTTGATGCCATCATGGACTGGATTCAATCAACTGCTGTAAGTCTACAGGCTAATCCAGACATCCCACAACCTTCTCACCATGGATGGAAGACAGAGAACGACGACCTCCTTATTAACTGGATGACCCTTTCACCTGCACCAAATAGTGTCATGGAGTTGGCCTACTGTTGTGGGACTTGCAAGAAGAACAGATGTAGCATCGCTAGCACATGCACATGTTTGCAGAATAACTTTCCATACACAGAACTTTGTAAGTGTGCCAGGGAAAACTGTAGCAATGTTACAGTATACCTTGGCCCAGCAGATGATAAGGAGGATGATGACGAAGAGAATTCTGATCTTGAAGAAGATTTTGATATGTATGTTTGCGGGAACGCCCTGTGCATACATATTTCACTCAAGCTGAGGTCATAGGAAAAATGCGTACTTTATTATTAATTCCTTTAAGGGAATATTTTGCTCCATTTCTCTCATTATGTTTCAACTTTATGCCACTGCATTGGACACCATTATGTTCTCCTTTCACTTTATTCTGAATAGCTTCAGTCACAGCATTAATAATCACTTTTACGTATAGAACAATGAGGTCTGTCATTGCGGAGTTAAATTTATGGCATAATATTCACAACAATTCAAGGCATGTATTGTCAAAAAACACCAACCGCACGTTGCATGTAATTGGTGCATCTTCTGCATTTATTGAAGGAAATTTATCGATTTTGTTTCTTTATTTCTTTGCTATTTTCTACAATAATAAATAAACATTGTTTACAGAATAGGATTCGCATTACAGTATCAAAGTCTTTGTTATAATTACAGATCTCCAAGTGTTCTGAAATGAGAAAATATTTTTATACTTACAGTTGATGTCAACTGACACTTTAACGCAGTGGTTCTCGCAAATGTGCAACATTTGCGGCTGTGAAAAAAACTTGTTCCTTAGAAGGGTTTGGGGTTCAATATTATCAATTTTTTACCCCCAACCCAGATGGTGGTCACGGAACTGAAACACGGTGGCGAATTTAACACCATGACCCACAGTCTATGCCATTTGATATCGTATAGTTCAAAATATGAGGTATATATATATATATATATATATGATACTGGAAAATACTTTGTAACAAATAAACCTTGCATTTCAAACCCATGTTAGCAGTGTATGGGCACGATTGAACAAATCATTGGTGACACATTACAGTAAAGGTAGGGAAATTAGTTGTGAGAGGTCATCGGTAGTGCCTGGTGACTTTCTCTGTACGAAACATGACGCGTTAGACTCATAAACTAATATTGAACAATAACGTCAGACGTGCAGATTCGGCAGCAAATTTTGTTTTGTTGTGATGCTAGTTATTCCTTAGTTACACACACTTTTTCTATATATAAATATTTATATATATATATATATATATATATATATATATATATATATATATATATACACATATATGAATATGTATATATATATATGCATATATATATATATATATATATATATATATATATATTCGCGCATATATAAATGTATATGTATACATATGTAATACACATATATATGTATATATATATATATATATATATTATATATATATATATATATATATATATATATATATAAACACACATATATGAATATGTATATATATATATATACATATATTTATATATATATACTGACGATTAAAACCATTCGTGGACTCCAACCATTCGTGGACAAATTTTTATAGTGCATTTTCGCTATCATTAATTATCAATTATTTATTCGGCATCTTTTAATTGATACAATGGAATAGTTTAAAGCGAATTAAAATCTTTTTGTCACTTTTTATTGCTGGTATATACTTTTTGTCCTCGAAACGTCGTCCACGAAAGATTAAGACATTAATTTATACGTATAAATACAACCTTTCGTGTCCATATATATTTTTGAATATTTGCGGAATACCGAAATATTTTAATCATTTTCAGTCATCATGGATTAGAAACATAATATTTGTTGTAGATGTGATCATTATGAACCATTGGTAGAATTTCCCGATCTGATTCAATGTTGTAGATTAATGAAAAAGGAGAGTTTTTCGGTAAAGAAATTTGAGAATAAATCAAATATTTTAATTTTTCAAATAAATATATCCAACACGTATGATTAAACATTATTTCGGAAATTTGGATCGAAGTATATACGGTTGTAATGTCAACGAATGGTTGGTTGTTAAAATTTTATTTCGCTATTATATTCAAAATCCAAAGAAATCACGCGTGAAAGATTATTTGTGTACGCTACTAAGACTAGACTATCACATTCGAATGGTCAAACCAAAATATTTTCAATTATTTTGGACAAAAATGAGATTTGACTTTATGTGGACATACTGGTATATCCTTTCGTGGACCAAAGTCTACGAAAGGTTGGCGGTTTGTCCACTAAAGGTCGCGTTCGTGCTAATATATATTCGCGCATATATTAATGTATATGTATACATATGTAATATACATATATTAATTTAAATGTATGTATCTATATATAAATATGAATATGTAAATATATTTACATATGTATAGAGAGAAAGTAAGCGAGAGAGAGAAAGAGTAAGAGAAAGAGAGAGAGAGCGAGCAAGAGAGAGAGAGAGAGAGAGAGAGAGAGAGAGAGAGAGAGAGAGAGAGAGAGAGAGAGAGAGAGAGAGAGAGAGAGAGAGAGAGAGAGAGAGAGAGAGCGAGAGAGGGTCAAGTTATACATCAGCCGCGAGGGTTGTGACCACTTACCACAGCGTGTAATATAAAATTGATGAAGTCTACATTGACACATTGGCTTGGCTTTAAATTGTCAATACCAGCGTCGACCTCTTGGTTTGAACAAATATTTTAATCTGAAACATTTAGTGTGTTCGGTACGTTTGAAATGATTGATGTGATCTTAATTAGCTACAAGGCACTGTCGAAAGCTGTATTTGGTATAGCAGCATCACAGAAAGCTGCAGCTATAATCATATATGCAACTCCGTATTAGCTATTATCAAAAGTTCCTTATTATTTTAAGACACAGGTGACTCAATAGTTCAGGCTTCCAATCGTACGACATGTTAAAGAACTCCAAGACGTAATTGACGATAGCCTCATTAACCTGCTGCGTAACTGTTCCAAATAGATACGTGATCGACTAATCATTCATCCAATTGTAGTCGCATTTTAGCCCCTTTCAAGTTTGAGAATTGTTCCTACAATGCTCTCATTTGTCCTGCTATTTATACTTGTAATAAAACAAAACAAAGATAATCAGTCGAATATTGCCTTAGAGCTATTTGGCTTTTATTGCTATAGAATGCTTAAGGGTAGAAGCACCAACCTCTTGATTACTGGAATGCCATTCCGAAATCAGTGGCGCACATATAGGCAAAACCTAATTTGTCTCCTCTAAATGATACCATTGCTCATTATCGATTATTGCCAGAGATTTGTATTTGAAAGCATAGGCTGAACCCCTACACATATACAATAATTTTGAGTTAAAAGAGCTGTTAACTTCAACGCATCGTAATTGCTATAATCCAGATAACTCAAAGTAATAACATATATACCAAAGTAATACATATATACAAGCAATTAAATCCATGTATGTGTACATACACCAGCCAGCCGTCATGCACATATCGCAAGTATTACTGGCTTATAAACCTGGTTCGGTTAAATACGGGGTTATAATACTAGGCACGTACGAATTATGCACCGGTTTGTGATGTGGTTTGCGAAGTCTTTTGCATTGACAGGGTGATAGACGATTATCCTGCTATTCTCGTTGTAAAAGGTTACAGTTTGACAAAGATCTTAGCAAGATTGGATACAAAACCGACCAGCAATGAATTACGACAGAGTGGCAGGGGTTTAACGCAACACAACTGGAGATATCACAGAGATTTACAAGCATGTTCATTGGGCCCCTTAAAGATTACGGCAAGTCTCCCAGATAATGTTATATATCAAACGTTATACACTCATAGAATAAACGATATCATATTCGTATAAACAATAAGAAATAGCTGCAGTTCATGCAGTGATAATGTTTGTCATCTGCACCTGCTTATTTAAGCATGAAATATTAAACCGTTTTTCTGCCCCTTGCTTTGAGCAGCGCAGCGAAGCGGAGGCCTATCGATAAAATTTTCTTTGAGATGGTAGACTTTGACTGATAAAATAGCCCATTACTCATGGAGTTGAACAATGCGTTATCGTAGGTGCAATTGGTGGAACTGAGCATAACCAAATGATAGTTGCTTGTGTGCGTATGGTAGTCACGCTCTACAGGCATGAAATAAAAATTCGTCAAAAAGACAATGTTTTGCTTGTATCCTCACCAATATTTATTTTAATTGAATGTAAATGGGAAAAACTATGGTGTTGCCAAAAGTTCCTCAAACAGACATTTTGGCGAATCGTTTATTCTAGGCTCTCAAATAAGCAAAGCATAATCCTTCTCAAAGACCATCATAGCTCCCTAGATCGTGCCTTAAACATTATTTTCCACAACTCTTTTATTAGTCACGAAATTGATTGAAAATGGGTATTATCTAAAGATGTTAAAAACCACAATGGTTGCCATCGGGTACAATCACAGTCAACTATCTTTTTCTACATATACATTAATCTCGATGTATAATATTGGAAAAAATATGTGGTTATGTTAAGGACCATCAACTACACCCTCTTAAGCTAACGAAAGAGAAAATATATCACCAATGTATAGTGACGACACAAATTGATCAAGACTCGATACTGTTTTGTTTGAAATTTAATATCATTACATGTGCATACTGCTAGCAAAGGCAAGAGGGATATATGTGAAAACTGGAGGTTATAACCTCAGCATTAAAATGATAAGAGTTTCAAATTTGCAATGAGCAAATGATCCAGCTGGGCTGAATCATTTCAGGTAGAAACTCGTTCCTAATGATGTGCTACTTACTACCACAAATCAAGACCATTTGAAACATATATCATGTCTCGGCCCAAACGTTATCTAGAAAGCTCCTGTTTCTTACAGATAATTTAGACCTTAAGCTCGCATACAGACGATTGGGGTTTTCTTTCTCGGTAAACTGAGCGCACATTCCGATGAATCTTAATAGGCTTTGTCTAAAAAATATAGAATATGTCAAATGACTTCACCTACTTGCAAGGGACAATCGGGCGATGGTAAATGTCTTGCCCTGCTAACTTTACATGACTAACAATGGTGTTAGCACTCTATCTGGTGTTAGCACTCTACTTGTAATATTGCAAATCCAGCAACACCTACGGCACATAATATCGGCTATGATTTTGTTCGACTGTTAAAGTGGCTTAAAGATCAGTCGGGCAATCCTAATGTCTTCGACGTCTACGGAATATATGGCATGCATTCCGCAGACGTTGTACAATAAAGCATCTTCGCATTGGTATATATTTTACAGACTAATCTAACTTCCATTTCTCGATTATAACATTCCAATAACCTTGATGAAAATTGAAAAATGCAAATGGTGTAAGCAATTTATTGATTGTGTTAAAAGAGCTGATCATTTAGATGTGTTGTACTTGGTCATAGAGAAATACGCCTGTGTTGTTCTTCAAAAGCCGATTGCATATTATAGTTTGCTATAGATTAAGGTTTTTGTGCAACATTAATCACCATCGGAAACATAAAATGACTTGATATACTGAGAGATTGTATGTTTAAACATTATAAACATATCTGTTCGTTCTGGAAAAACATAATTGTTTTACCAAGAAAGAGGTTTTTATTTTACCGGAAGTACAACAGTCTTATAGTTAACATTTGTAATGGGACATATTTGCAAAAGTCAGCTAGTGGCTAGTGTTAACGACTACAGTGACACCATGCAAAGATAATATAATGTTATCAGTAGAAATTCTAGAAGGTGTGTTGCGCGTTTTTCTGACCAGTATTATCAACTGTTAATGCCTATTACTATGTGTATAATGCATAAAATAATTATCATGTGGCTTGTATGCAGTAAACAATATTTCATTTCCCTAACACTTCCATTTGCCTCCTCCTAAGCGACAACTATGATGATGCTAATTGATTGCACAAAAATGACCTACGCTGCATTTGTACGATGATATGAGAACAAGAGCAAGAGTGCTCTCATTAACTGCATGTATATCCATATGAGCTCGTAGCAACGTTAGTATCGGCTACGCTATGCATGCACATTTAAATGACCTCATATGTCGATGAAACAGGCCACAAATTGTCTATTCAGTCCAGTGGTAGCTGACACATTGCATATTTATATCTGCTTTATGCGGAATGTGACTTTTGATATTTCTTTATCTCAATATCTCCCTCAGCCTGGTACTGTAGAGATTGGTTCAATTTGGAACATATGTGCAACTTTAACAGGGTTGACAAGTGGCAGGCATATGTCCTGCTTTTCATGTGAACGCAAGTTGTCTTTTAAGATATCAGGCGAATATAGGACGACCGAGACCCGTGTCTACGTTATGGTAGTCTATATTTCGTATGACGTAATGGATTTAGGAATGGGTAACAGGAGATAACGTATTATTCACAAAGTTGGAAAAATATATTACAAATCTCAAAGAAGAAAGCCTATCAACACCCAATTAGAGTAAGTTAAATTCAGTCATATGGTTTCAGAGTACGAAAGTACTATTAGGTTGGCTGTTGTGACGTAGACTAAGACATTTATATAATAGTATATTTTTGTTCAACCATATCAACGTGAATATTGGATTATGCTCGTCGTTTCTATTGCGCCAAAGTAACGATGGCGATGAATAGGTTTTTGTGAGAAGTTCCCCGACAAGCATAACAAAGATATGTTAAGATATGCAAGCGGTTTGCAGAAATGTTTCTACATGCTGTGTGATAAGCTATGGGGTTACATGCATATGATTTCAACCATGTATTGAACTAAGGTATAGGGTTACATGCATATGTTTCAACCAAGTATTGAACTAACAACAAATCATATTGTGCATTATATGTATCACAGAATAAGTAGCATGTTAATTTTGTTCGGAGGGCAGAGACAATTATTTCGAGGAGTAATAGGCAAACATTGTACGCAGATAGGAAATAGGTCGATGCAAATACAGACCATAAACTGCATGTTTGTAATGCATTATATGACTGGCGCCAACGTTCCGTGTATTGCGGACTAATAACCCAAATAAAGGGATTTATATTTGGTGTAAATACAATTACATACATTTTGTCCCTCAATCGGTCTTTATTGTAACCGTTTTGCATTTCGACATCGATGATTGATTTTCCGGCGCTAGTATGAAAACCAGCACGATCATTTGACATTTAAGCATTGGCATTATTTTTTGAAACGCCAATCAACAATTTGCTATGTATTGGGGTGCTAGTAAATTAGCCACAATAGTCCGGATAGTCAGAATGAGAATTTACGCCCACCGCCGTAATTAAGTAGCTTTGCAACATGGTTAAAAAGTGTAGCTTTGAAGAACCACATAGAATGCACCTATGTGTTTGGCGGAATTACTTTTAATCCTAATGCGCCATTCTCAATGCCACTGATGATGCAGAAATTATTTGTTGAATGTGCTAATACCCCTTGCACAGTGAGTTGATCGAAGTAGAACTATATATCAATGCTTAAAACTGGCCTAATCAACGCCGCATATCGCTTCTGCCTGGCAAGCATATAATGTTTTGCTGGAAATATACTGCTTTGATATCAGTACTTATAGCAGCCCTTTCTGTGAATAAGCTGTCGATTCGCTGCCTCAGACATTGTATAACAGTCCTTTGATTGATATCATCATTCAGGTTATGCCAGTGCATAACTCGCAAAGGATTAGAAGGAGGGAAATGTTTTGCAAAATCTTATCTGAGTTCCGCATATATTTCATCTCAATTCGAATTTGAACATTTGATATTTGCGCTAGGTTTACCAATACTAAAGACGCATATGTGTTTGTTGATCCAATCATAACCATCAGTTTGAGCCTTTTTATAAATAATTGGTTGAGCTACATTATTTTGCACATATCTGACAATATGCCTGATAAAACCGTTAGCAGCAATATGTTTTTCATTTAAGTATACGGTACATCTAACGATAAACTTGAAATGTGATTATAGCTAAACCATATACGCCGATAACTCATATATGTTACGACTTTGTCAGTTTTGTAAAAAACACTTCAGAGTAAACTAGGCGCACTTTAAAATGTCGAGCTTTTCTTCAAAAGTGCTCAAATATTTCCCCGAATGTGATGCTTCCTCATTTCTACCTGAATGGAAGCTTCTTCGAAGCAACAATCGACTTTTATGCTAAAATTAGGGGCAGTTGCCACAAATTTGATTCAACAGGGAATGCATTTTAAAAGATTTGTTAGCCTGCGCCAATTTTCGTTACACTAGCATATACTATTGGTGGAATGTTATGGTAAATCCCTACCACCATATAATCTACACAAATCAACACGCATTTTCTCGTTGTACGTGATATGATGTCGATTCATGATTTATGTTCACTAGAATCATGAGCATTGTAGTGATAAAGTGCACACAGATGGTGTATAAAACATCAAAAGGAAACACAACAGCCACAACTGATGTACGCAAGGACATTTTATGCATGCTGACAAAGGATAAGTTAGCCCGTCGACACACGAGCTGCTTCTTAATTATTGTTTTTAACTTAAGTCCGTGTTAACCCGTCACATGACTTGACGCTTTTGACATAAGACGCATGTACATGTTAATGTGTTATAGTGGTACTTAGGTTTTTTTGTTCCCTGCGTTATGGTGCTAACGCTTTGCTCGATAAACCGCTCTGTCATTTCCTAGGTAGACCAGCGCTCCACCATTCAGCATAGGGTCATGGCTACAGGCACGGGTAATAATCCTATCACAGCTGTAAGACTGTCGACATTGGTGCTGCATGGCAAAAAGTCAAAACAATCATAATGACAATTACAAAGGTCATGATGATAAAGATGTTAAAATTGTGTTAAACAATATTTGTGAAATATGCGTCGTGACACTCTAGCGAGATTTACATGTACCAAATGTGCAAAACCCTCAGATAGAGCATAATTAGCAAGACAGCCAAATATTATAATTGAATTGATTCTGTTTGTAGAAATGTACCCATTGTCATCACATTGTCCGACTGTGTACAGTCGTTTTGTCATTGCAGAATAAATTCAGTCAGCAAGATTGATTAATATATTCAGCCCATAATTCCAATATCTAAACAAATAATGCACCGCCAAAGTGTCATAGTACTTTTACAACACCTATTCGTTAAGGTCTAATGTCAATTCGTGTTTAGATTGCTCCCATAATCTACCTTACTGACATAGCTTAAATGCGGACACCAGAAATTGACGTCACATTTAGCTCAATATGTCAACGCCAAGAAGTGTAAATTCATTCATAGCACGTCTAGTCCAGGGAGCCACCATGGTAACAGTGTCAATGAAGCTGCGGCTTCAGCTGTTACGATACCTGCTCAAAATCAATTTTCAATTTCAAGGGGATAAATAGTGGCTTCAGTATTCAGTGCACGCCGGTTAATGCTGAACTGTTGACGTGTAACTGCCAATGATTTACCGTCAACTTTCTAGCATTTGTTATTTACTTTGAACTTTCCCATAAAGGATGCTTTATGAATAGTAACGTCTAAAGAAGTAGCTGGTTAAACATGTTGAGATTTATTAGCAGTACTGTTACGTGAAAAATAACTGGATGCTGCGTTTGTAGATAAATCTCATAATTCATTAATGAACCTCACTTGTATAAGGACAGACTACAAATCGAACCTAAAGTATATTTTCTCTGGAATTCAGCGAGGCCCTTAAACAACACAGGGGTGGTGTCAATGGTCAACCAGATTACCTTAAGATTGAGGTGGATTAGCGAGTCGTACCTCGAAGGTGATTCTTAATGTGTTTTAGCATTCACTATTTCCATATGAAATAATCATCGCATCGTTTAGTGATACCCTGTTGTTCTCGTCTCAGCTGTCGGCACCATAACTTTACGTGTATCTGGTCCCAGCGTCAACCATTACTCTACAAGTTAACTTCCTTCCTGCATAATAACATGGCTGTAATCGTCTCATTTTCCTCCCCATCGAGCCACTTCATCACCCGTTACCATCAACAATGGACGATAAGTCTACTCAGCGTAACATGTCAAGTGCGTTTTCAGTTCATATAACACAATTAACGTTTGTCGAATGTTTGGAAAAAACTTGAATGCATGGTCACGCTGAACAGGTAATACATTTCCGTTGAATTATTCAAATTGACATGCGTCTGGTTTGAAAGAAGTTTTTGGTGTCGAGCCACCCGAACGCGTTTGATACCCTCATGGTGGCTGTTCTACCCAGGAAACAAACCACTCCTTCTCGTTAGTCCTGAACACGTTGGGCACGGTATAACAAACTATTTGTGAAGTACACTTGGGCAGAATACTATAGCTTATAAACATAAAATTTCTGACAAGCTGTTGCATAAGTAACTGAACAGAATGGCAGCAAATCGATGCGCACAAAGTCCACAAGCACCGAATCTTAAACCATCCAACTTCGTATGCAACCTACTTCATTGTACCATAGGCGGTGTTGGAGGAGAATCAGGAAATGGCTGCCTTAGAAAATACTTGCGAGATTAGTGTGCTTTCCAACTGACATTAAGATGCATAGTAAACCATTGCACTATGGAAACCCAACAGCTTGATTGACAAAATATTGATATAGCAAAGAACGACTGTACCTCTGTTCAACCATACTAATTGACTACACAACCGTAAGTATCTAGTATATGTATTGCTGTACAATTGTTGTGTCAATTACGCTGCATACTAACAACTATATAACAACAAGTGAAACGCACAGTGTCATGTATTTTGCATATTCACGATTTAAATCAATGAGCGTTGGTTTTCGCATTGAGGCCGATAAAAACACTCAATGGTATTTAACGTGCAGGTTCATAACATAAACATGACCTTGGAGACCAACTGCAACAGAAAATGTCGATCTACGGCAACATCTCGGTCTTATTCATCTCACGTATATGGCGGTCGTCATTTGCCGTAGCCGATAGCAATTAGTGCATTGGGGCAGAGAACATCGTATTCCAGAACTAATGGTGTGGGTGTGCCTGAGGGACTATGACACCTCATGTAGAACTTGTTAAGTGAGAGCTGTTATATTTTACAACCCTGGTCGGCGCATCCCTGTCGGGTATATCCTAATGAGGTTCGTACATGCATCAGCATCTCTTAACTTAATCCTTCATAATAAATGAAATACCACAAACGTGCACTTTGTCCTCCGTCACACATTAGCTTGACGGAGAAAGCATTCAAAGATATGCTGCCGGCTGGCTCGCTTAGGAGTATCTCATATTTGAATTATTTTTTCGAGAAAACATTTATTCAACATGAATGAAAGTGTACTATGAACGAATGTTGCGCGCTTAGTTAATCGTAAAACATCATGAATTCCATGTTATCACATCCTAATGACATAGCTGAAATTTACCTGAATACTACCTAATAACCAATAAGGCTGCAACAATTGGAGACCGCGTTAAGGTTTTGTTTAAGAGGTGGCAGCACAGAGCAATGCGGCCCCAAGCTCGACCGGAAGTAATCAGGTTATGCGCTTACTTTACGGTTTACGCTTAAATACAAGAGATTCATTTTCATTTTGCTTCACTCCGACGAATTAAGATTCTCGCACTACGTCACGCGGTCATTAGATATCTGATGGTGACAACATTTAGGGTAAAGCTGTCACTGTCAATGTGCTGTGCGTAGCGAACGAGCATCTCCGAAACGCTGTTAAACGAGACTGCCTGCAACTGGCTAAGTGACAGTGACAGACAGGTGATGGAAAGGAGCAAAGTACCAGAACTTTGTGACCAGGGTGACTCGGTAATGACTGACAAGGGCTTTGTCATGCAGGACTTAATTGCTCCCTATGATGTCACCGTAAATATACCAACCTTTTTCAGTACAAAGAATCGGCTGTAAGGGAAAGTGGTGCAGAGTGACCGGAAGATCACCAGCATGAGGATGCAAATTGAGCGTAAAATAGGATTGGGAAAAACCTTAAAAATATTGGTGGAACCTATGAAACACTTTTAAGTCCAGATTTCTTCTGACATAATCTTTATTTTTTATGTGTTATGTAACTGTCGGCAAAGCATCGTCGCCACGACTGCCTAAGGATAAGTTTAGTGTTTGTGAAGTGTAACTGTGTATGTTTGTAAGTCTTTCCCGCTCAGGGTTTGATATTATAGAATCTCGATGAAAGGTGATATGCAGTAGCCTTTTTATACCATGTACAGCATCTTTGAAATAGTCCCTGAAAAAACACCTCCAACTTTAAAATCATTGTACAAATAAAGTCATCATCATGGGTAACTGGAACAATCTCCATACTCAGAGACGTAAACACCACAAGATGACAAAGTTGACTGTTCGTGCAAAACAACTGTCCCTGAATTTGGTAATAGTAGTCAATTTTGCTGATAAGAGTTGGTTGATTGTTCTCACTGACCAGGTACGGCACTGAGGCAGGAGTGACTGGTTTGTTCCTGGTACTGTAGGCACACTATACCTCAACATTCATGTCATCAGACACAGGCCCATCTGGTGAGCATGCGAGGTAGGGGTGTGTTTGGGACACTACAATCCCACATGGCTTGACTTTGGTCCCAGTCAACTCCGCATATTTCCTGGGAGCAACAGGCTCATTACGGATACCGTGGTCCATGGGCTTGGCCCGAATCGGATTGATGCGGGTTAGCAACTTCGCCATGCGGACCAAGTCTGTTTTTATTGCTGCTTTGCATATCCTGCCAAACTGGGAGGACTGCAGTCTTTAATACCTTTCTATGTGCCAAGCTATATTACTGACTTGTCCCAAAGGGGCAGGGTTATTACATGAAAGAAATTGGGTCATCCCCACTTAAACACAAAATCTACGGATCCTTGCCAAAGATACTCACCTTTCAATAAGTTAAATTTTTCGGCCGCTAAGCTTTGCATTCGCTTCTTCAGCACCATTATCAATTGCTGTAAAGTCAAACGGCCGTACTTATCCATTCATGATGATTTGCGCCAATGTTATCAACGATATAACTCGAAAAACTGTGTATTGGAATACCGGAAGTGGGCGAGGGACCGCATTGCTCCGTGGCGCCGCGTAGCCGATTAATTAAGCACTAAATTATTTAGTAATTTGACTATGAGGGCTTCAGTAATTATGGAACTAAATGGTTTTGCCAAATTGGCTACTGATTAAGGCTGCAAATATGACCTAACTTAATATGCAAAAGGCAAAGCATGGATCATTGTTTCTGCGCCAGACATATGTAGCAAATATCGGTTTACAAATGGCCGCATTTGAATGTATTGGCTACGGTTTGATCTCAGGTTTATCAGCTATTTATATTTTATCAACTACGTGCAGCTCGATCAATGTACAGGGAAAGCCTCGAACGAAACCCCCATGCTGAGCAAGTTTACCCGGCACGATTTGATCCCTATCAATTTTCAGCCAGTTTAAATTAATTGCACCTACGTGACACTCACACTTACACATGATTTATGTCTATAACAAAGTGTATTCGAGGTCTCTCATCCGTGAGCTATATGCTGATTTCGTTGATATACATCACGCAATGTATCATTGGCACTGCAGTCTTGGACATCACAGCGACGATTGAAAAAGGCGGTTTAGCATAGTTGAGACGATGAAAGTGGTATATTGGATATTTTTGTTGTAACAGCATGTTCACGACTTACCGGCTTTCCTGAAGTCCTTTAAACAGAGCAAAGGTATGGACGGTTTTGCTAGGATTGTTGGATTAAGAAAAGGAAAAGTGCACAGATTGCCAGTATTATGGATGCTACAAGCATAAAATAGCCCTAGCAGCATTTTGGTGAAGTTGGAACTATGATTTGAAAGTGAATGGAGATAGCGGAGGAGGCGAGATAGTAGAGGGTGTGTAAAGAGGAGCTCGAGTCATGATTTGTAGACGTCGCCGTAGGTCTTTCACACGGAAAGATGCACACTACCACTTTCTATGCTACGGGGTCTGCGTAATAGCTAATTTGCAATCCTCTGATTGCATGAATCGTACAACTCCAATATGACTGTTAATAATAAAAAAATAGCATAAACAAGCAACGCGCGCCTGATGTTAATATTCGTCTATATCTTTAACTATAAAACATTATCTCGGATAGCAAAATAGAATAATGAATAGAATCTGAATAGAATTACTGTTGCAAACACTAAAACGTGACTCGCAGCAGTGAATTCCGGCTACGGTTCACTATTGAAAGATACTCAATATTCTTTGATAATAAAGCATTCTCATCGTGTAAATGTACATGATTTTTTAATCATCAATAATATTTCAGTGGCACACGCTGCATTCGAAATTAACACACAAGGATGGCTTTTGGGCGGAATTATATGAATGGATCATCGAAATAGCTGTAAGTGAATGTTGAACTGCTTATGTCGTCATGGAAAAACAATATTAATGCCAGAGTGCTACCGTTGGCCTTTGCGCAAAATCCGATGACATTGACTAAAACGAACTATTTGTATATCATCGCTTATTGCTTAAACCTTCTGCTTGCATAGTTTCTCAAAGAAAATAGCTGGTAATAGCCTGAGAAGGTGATGTAAAGGCCTGATTGTCGACACATTACGCTGCAAGCGTCCAAAAGATATATATGTTCGAGAAATACCTCCGTCATGAAGAGACTTTATTATCCTATATCCCAGCTCACTTACTGCTTTCGAGGTCCCCCACCTCAATCATTCTACTCCCCATCCACTACCAACCTATACTTTTACATAGCACTGTCGGCCACCTTCGTCCTCACCCATCATCAAAATCATCAATCCTTTTAAGAACCATCCCGCCCTCTGCGGAGTGGTTTGTTACCTCTTACGGTCGCTTATTCTACTCAACCCGCCTCACTGCCTTTTATAGTCTTCCATTGCCACCTTCATCGTCACTGCAGATCTTAATAAGTAGACATTACCGGTGCACTGCCATCAGAAGGTGCTAGAACTGCAGTTGGGTTGACATATTATGTGTGAATCACTAATGAGCTTAGATTATCGTGAGTGTTCGCAGTTACAAAACGTATGGTGCTTATCTTGTCTGCAGTCTAGCAGTCCAACCCTTCCCATCGACACAATACTATTTGAATCATTAAAACCTTCATTTGGAATTGCACTCTTATTTTTGCTAAAGTGCTCTCTCACCAAAAATGTGGCCATGTGAAATATACTAAGAGAGCTAATTGAAGAGAATTATGATGATCTTTCTGTATGTGACAAGTTTAGTGTGTGTTCAAGGCGAGTAACAGTATGTAGCGTTAAACGAGTGTTTCTCTATTTCATCACTGCGTTGATTTTAATTTCGTCCTGCTTTTATGGACAATTGTTCTGCTGATTTATCAAGGTGAATATATCTACGTGACGATTTTGGTCGCAGAATAAGGCAGTGGATATCCGTAGGTCGGATGGACGCTGGACTGGGAGAGGAAGCCGGACAGTTTGTTATATGAGGTGCCTGTGAGAGCGACTTTAAGTGACATGGATTCATGTGCTGATTATGTGTGTACATTCGGCGGTCTATTCCGATACGTTTATACAGCACATCGCTGGTATAATTATGATTTATAACAAAGTATTATCCCCAGTCAAATAATCAGAAAGCCATATTAGAAAAGAATAACTTATTAGTATTTTGTAGTGGCTATTCTTCTCTGGTGCATGCGTAATCTGGAATGACATGTACTGGTTCTTCAATACCGGCTAAGATGTGTCGAGTTCAGATCAAGTGATCAATTACATTTCAAACCATGCGTTCAAAAGGCGGATGAACATTGAACATGTGCGCTACCTTTGAAGTATCATGCATCGATCGATAGTAACACCAAGTCTTCTTTCTACAATAGTTTACATAGATAATTTCACGTATAATACGCCCCGGCTGTTGATTTTGGCGTTTAATAATGGATTGATTGTTGAAGCGAACCAAAGTGGTCTTTATTCGAACGGGCATTGTTAAGTGCATTGCTACTGACACAAATACTTATTATCAGCCATCAATTCTATCGGTAGAAATGACGGCATCATTTGGGATTGACAAGATATAACGAGTCTCTTCCGCTCATATTCAAGGACATACAGGGTGGAATTTGCAAATGTTGCTTATCTTTGACTTAGAAGTGACGTTTTTTTTCATATTTGTAGGATAGACTTCGCTTTGGGCAGGAATGTTACTAAAACTAAAAATAGTCCTAGCGAAACTTTCCCCGTTTTATATGATATCAATGCCACTGATGAGCCCCGCACATCGGTGCCAATAATCATATGTCATTTGGTAGACTATTGTGTCAGACCGATGACTATGCAGCAATCCAGTATATCAAAACAGCCTGCCTTTGTACTTAAGAGGAAGGCGCTTACAAGATGGCTTATAAGCAATATGCAGCGCCATGCTTCTTAATGGAAGACGGGCGATGTTCTGCGACGATATATGATCGCTGTGCGGATCTTCAATAGAAATGTTTATTGCAAGAGCCCCATCATATGACATCAGCCATAAAGTAATCTTTACTTATTGCCACTTGATCGGAAGAGATGAACAACGGGCCCTCCGCACGAGGGAAAATGTTCATTACACAGGTTTATATCAATAACCTGACTTTGTTATTTGTGGCTATATGCAGATAATTAATTGGGCGTTCCAATGTCTGATCTTGATGTGTGGAGCTGAACACGATATTTACTTGATATAATGAAGGAATGACTCGAACTCCAGGCGTAGGGTTAAGAAGAATCTTGAACTAAATCAAACTTTTTAATTTTTAATGGAACCGTGCCTAAATGCTGGAGAGAGATAAGCGAGCTAGGAGGCTAGGGTAGAACTGATTTTAAAATGAAAAGTGCTTCCCTCAACGACTACGGCACGATATCCCAATTCTCATGGGACGTGTAGTTGCCGGATTAGCGAGGGTTTGGGCCTAGGCAGGATGACCACGTGGCTCTTGAGTATGAAGTATGTATGAAGGGTTGACGGTGAGATGGATTGGTGGGTCATGCTAACATAAGCAGATCCAGATGACATGCGTTCGATGACATGCGTTCACGTTTGTTGTCACTCTATCAGCGCGCATCGTACCGACGTACTCAAACACGTAACGGCAATGCGATCAATAAAGAGTTTGACATCGGCTATCATTTTATCAGATGATAGCCGATGAATGCCTGCGATTGGTTTTGTAAAGGGTCAAGCACATTCGCCTTCCGCAAACCTGATCTTAAAATTCTCTGTACTTCCGTCCCATCCCTTGTAGAAAAAGCAGCCTTACATTCGAAAAAAACCTGTCCATATTTTTTGGTAAAGGTTACGATGGATATGTAGGTATCATGAATCAAGCACAATAGCAACCGCAAGTTTCACTAGTTTTCTGATGCTGATTAGAATTGCATGTTACATATGTAATGCTATGAGTTCGAAGTTTGAGCCTCTTACACAGTGGACTGAAATAGATGTGCATTCTGCATTTCAGCACCTGTTTGTAAGTTTCTTTCCGACTCTCTTGCAGCCAGATAGCACACTTTCTGCATGTCAGCTTACCGTGCATGAGGAAAATACGTAGACATTGCAGACAGTAGAGATCATATGTAACTTCGTTTATATGCTTCTTGGTAGAGAAGGGCGATATTTAGGCGTCATTATGAAAGGAGGTGCCAGGATAATGATAAGACTTTTTGTTGCATTTTATAGCGTACATGTAGCATTATTACGGCCATGCAAATAATTATTATGTTTCACGTATCACGTCGACTGAAGATGATACGCCATCCGAGGTAGCGCTAGCATATAATACTTTCCATATTGTTCATGATTTGCATGCGAGCTCATAATCTCTGTCCCACTCTCGTACGAAAGAGACTCAACTGATATTTCATGATTTAAGAACAAGATGGAGGGAACAAACTGAACGATGAATTGGTTTGGGGTCAGGTTCAATTATAATTTGTTTCTCATTCTGTCTAGTCTCAAAAAGACCGATCGTATCAATTTATGATGTGATTTACGGAGGGAAAGTCTCTCGCTGTGTACAAAACTATCAATGGGCGTATTTCTATGCGCCTTCACCAAGATTTGATCAAAATGGCGATCAACATTCAATCAATATTAGGAAAAACGGCTTCAGTGAATATGTTTGCTACTTTTTCCTAATATTAATTGAACGCCGATCACCATTTTGATCAAATCTTGGTGAAGGCGCATAGAAATACGCCCATTTATAGTTTTGTTTACAGCGAGAGACTTCCCCTCCGTAAGCCACATCATGAAGTGATACACATTGGCTCAGTGAATATGCCTGTCATTGTCGATGACACCTTCGACTATATTACATATAACCCCTGTTACCCAATAGTCATCTATCATAGCCCGCCTTTGTATCCAATCTGGATTTAATCTTTATGAAACTGTAACCTCATTGAATGCACCTAGCATGACCGTTATTTAATAACAATGTCAAAAGCGAAAGACTTCCCCACCGTAAACCACTTTAGATACATAATCAGACCGTTTCATACAGATACCTCATGCTACTCACTACGGTCCAAACCCCTGATTTCATTCGCTATGGCGAAATATTTCGCTCCCGGAGCGATGGGTTTAACACCATGACGATGGGGTCACACTTATCCGACCGATACCCTGGAGCAAAAGGCTGCGCACTGCTGTGAAAAAAATAGTTGGATACATGCCGAAAAAAGAGGAGAAGCCAAACATTAATAACACATTTAGGCACTTTGGTAGATGAGCTTCACTGTGGGGTGCCATTGCATGTCATGACATGGCACAGCACTTAGTTGGATTGCAGTTTTGTTTAATCCGCACGATGACTTTGTTTATCTCAGCCCTGCAAGCTTTTCGGTGCCTTCTATTACGTAAAGGGTAAATATATGAGGAAATGTATCATCGCAAAATTTATAATCATGAGAGCATATCAGCTGGTGCTTTTGAGTGCCATTCTCATCACCTAGGTTTATCAGGCATTCTTTCACGAGAATAGAGGTATAATAAATACATGCGTTTTGTCATATATTCCCGCATGGCAGCTAATATGTTTGTGCAATTGAAATTTTAACGAATGACCCATGACTCACTGCAGAATATGTTTATGGATCACTTTGTGGTATGCTGACGAAAGCCAAAGTGTACAACTGTAGTTGGTTGTGGCAAACGTGCGCTTCAACAGAGAGGGGATTCTGTATTAAACTGCAAGGAAAGGACCACTTATTGATTGACATGGACGCCTTTGCGGGAGCAGGATGTGTTGACGCCACATATTACGACAAGCAAGCAACATTATTATAATGACATTGCAGCAGCCTTTTAACACGTTTGAACTGGAGATGGATCCACAGCACCAGCTTTAATAATTTCATTCACACCGCAAAAAAACACGATGACAGGCGCTCCTAATGTAGGGATAAAAGGCAAAAAGTGTGGCTGAAATAGCTAGTATATTGTTCGCTGTAAACAGGGCTTATATCTAACATTAAACTGCGATTACATATCTTTCTATCATTGCATAACAGCAACACGTTATTCGCAGTAAATGTTGTTCCCTACTGCAATGCAATGCAGTTGTAGTCGATTGACAAATTATTTAGCTCACGCAAAATTAAGTAGTGTTCTGTAGCACTTAGTTATCATACTGCGTAATTCTAGAATGGTATTGTAGAAAATGATTAAGAGACTGAAACAGGTGGTGGCCAGTGGTAAAATCAAGCCATGCGTTGGGGTATATGACATCTGCTGTGCTTCACATTTGACAAACTATACATCGAAAGTGTTCTCTGGTATTATTTGGCGATCCCAGAGGCGCATCAATCTATTATGCATCATTGTTCAAAACTGGTTCGATGATATTATCCTGCTCGCTCAGAGTTTAACAACGCTCCAGCATATTTCACAATTAACTTATGCCTTAGAACGCCTGATTGTATGCTTTGTGTCTACATGTTCGTTAAGAGGCTCTACACCACCCGCATATCCACATATCGCCCCTTTTCAACACATTATACAAAATGATTGGCTCATCGCTCTATGCACCTGTCATTGACATGTGCTTCAAGACCTTTGTGAGAGTTAACGTGGCATAATAAGGATGATATGATCACTCATAAAGCTATCTTACTTTCTCTGTGGCAACAAATAATGAAACAATAGAGCAAGAAAGGGGCTGTTGTGGGTTGATTTAACCTCTACCTGAGTGCTCCTCGTCATAGCATTTTCACAAATATTCCACGACAGTAGAACTCTAGCCAATCTTTCTAAATTGTGCATGATTTAATAATCGGTATGATCTTTTGTAGGCTTGAAACTGATAACGATAGAGGAAATTTGAATATAAATGAATGTTTAGTTTACGATTTACTAATTACGCACACATGCGCAGCACTTTCAAATACCTTGTCATCAATAAGTGCAATTTGGAGAAAGGCATATGTAACGTATATGATAAGATATGGCTGGTCAAAACTCGTATTACAAACCTAGGATCGTAAGTGACAAAAGCATTCCTATGAGCCAAGGAACATTATTTTTATCGTACCTGGAATAAGTTTCTGCATTGTTGTTTTACTTACACTTAACGAAACGGCCGCACTGTAAATATAATACACCAGACCAACGAATTTGCTGTGCTGAAAGTGCATTGGCAGGTTTAGATCTGATTATGGTGTATGGTAGATGTTTCTCGAGCTTACGCTTTCTTACCTTCAGAAGCACTGACCGCAATATTTGAACTGCGATACATGCGATAAAACATGTGAGTCTTGATTTGTTTTAAATAGCGTGATTTATTAGATCAGTGTATGACGTTTGTGAGTGTTATGCGCCTCCTGGTCTTTTAGACAGGAAACATTGCGGGTCCAAAGCCTTTTGGTTAATATGTGTAAATGCAGAATCCGTTGCCTAAATAAAATTTCACAAGTTGTACCATTTGGTTTGTTAATGTAATAGGGCTGTTAGCAACAAAAGTAAGACCTATTGAAAGTTGGTTTCAATGTGCGCTTAAAGAATTACCTGACAACTAGGAGTATTGGAAAATGCTTCAGAAGGCAGAACTACTGATTTTTATGTGTTTTTGGTGCAAAAAATTTATGAGTGATGTTTCTAATCAGCTACCTTTATTCTAAACTTGTCACCTCAACTATCCACTGAAGTCAAATCTTCATTTTGAACTTATTGTATGAGAATGAAATTACAACGATGGAACAATATTTATGGACTGTTGTAAGTGGGCAAGTAACAAATACGATGCCTGTATATTGGTTCATGGAGGTTTACCCAAGAGAAATATGCGATTAGGTGATAAGCCCTAAAACCATAGCAGTATAACAACCATGCAACACAAACCCTACTCCTTCGATGTATATTATATTGAATTCCTATGAAATGAACCTTCTCATCAAAACAAGCATTTTAAGTCTGTGTTGTGTTGACAGTGTATAGAATGTACTCATGGCTAGCATTATAAGTGTTTTCTTAACCGGGCAAAAAATGATCGACATTTTATAATTGGCAAGGATTTGACAATAGCATATTGCATATCTAGAGCAATATGAGCAATTTGTGAAATAAAAGGCTTGATGCGCATGGCGTTGATGATTTGCTTCCAAACTTGAACGACCATTTTTTGGCGATGTGATATAATTCGAGTCGATCATAAAATACGGCTTCTAATTTATATACATGATTTTATGAATTTTATAGCATGATGCAGATTTTCTCATCCAATCAGAGTTACGGGTCTTGATCAAACAAATACGATCGACCCATGATGAAAGTGAGATTTTACACTTTTTGTGAAAACCATTATGATAGTTTCTTCTGTACAGCGTGGGTTATAGAGGGCAACGAACCAAACATTGTTAGAATCCAGTAATCTATTGCATAGTATATTGCTTCAAAAAACCTTCAGCCCCAAATTAGGTAATTTTTATTATTCGCACCGTATGAGGTATTACTTCAATTTTGATGCTTGTCTAAATGCAAACTCTCCATGGTTAGCTTCTTGCTCAGGCCAATTGTGTATTACTAAAACAAGCGGGATTTAGTTCTCATTAAAGTGGGTTCCACAGATATGTAATTCTAAAGCCCCGAACAATCATGTTCTTTGTTTATTGCTAATTAAATATATCGATAACTGCCATCATCAAAATAAGCCAATTTGAGCACACCAGAGCCTTCGGCTTTCATTTCGCATATGAGTTACAACCTTAATATTTTTGTCGCTATGATGTGACAACCATGTCATGGTATCTTTTTTATTGGCTTCAACGTTTTACCTTCCTCGGTTTCAGCAACATAAATCCATATATATACATATATATTATGTAAATACACACACACACACACACACACACACACATATATATATATATATATATATATATATATATATATATATATATATATATATATATATATATATATATATATATATATATATATATATATATATATATATATATATATATATATATATATATATATATATATATATATATATATATATATATATATATTTTTATATATATAGCGCTTCTCGTGTATCATCTAGTCTCGAGTTAACCATCGTTGTGGATATCTACTCTCACTCTGTTATGGAATAATCAATCGATAATTATGCCTTACATGGTCAATATTGTACATTTATATCTATGAAGATAATAACGTGCCTTATTTAACAGCAGTAAAGCACATCGTATCTGATCCACTTTCAAGACATGGACAATCATATTTCTACTCATAAATTGTGTTGCTTCCAGCAATGCCTCGTATAATTTAAGAGGCTAAATGGCATTATTTGGGTACCGAAGTAAATCAAGTGCACCAGTAGTCTTCCAGACAGCGAAACTGGCAACATGACAGCAGCTTATCGTGCGTACCAGTTTTCATGTTTCGGCATCTTGTTGTCCTATCTTCTGGCATGCGATGGATCAGCAGATTTTGTGAAGCCATGTCATCATGTAACCAACAACCATACGCATAAACAACCTGAGAGGGACAATGAGCACGACACAAGTTGATACACAATACCTCACCAAATGTCACAACCAACCCCTCAGGAAACAATGCAAGTTACGACGCCTTAGGTTATCACTACGGCAGTCAGAAGAGTTGCAAGACTTTTATTCGGCAGGAGTCCTAAACACTTAATTTGTTTCTGCCTTAATGACCTGGTTAGAAAAGTTCATCGAAACCATATGAAGCTGATAACTAGCACACTTTATAAACACCTGTGATATTTGTTCTGTAATATTTGTTTCGGCGATATTCAAAGAGGTTTTTCCCTTGTTTGAGCAGTCGAGTTGTTGCTTTCTAACAACACTTTTAATGAGGCGCTTTATAGCTGTCGGCGTGATCTAGGAACGAACAAATCTTACGGAGCTGGAATTTTTCCCTTACCCTGCGGATATTACTCAGGAGGAGGAATATAATCCATGGTAAAAAGTTTTGCATGGAGCCCTGGGCGGTCGCGCTGCAGCTGTTTGCATTATGGAGGCAGGTTGTTGTCTGCCCAGATATTTAAACAAACAAATCAACCTGAGACCTGCAACTGTTAACGCTGGAGGGATATAAAGCTTAACCAAAGATACCTGATAATACACAACTGTCGAAACTGTGATTCTGATAGCCTTAACACCCAACAAAGAACCAACAAACGTGATGCGAACATTAAGCCTATTTGTATTACCAAAGCTACACATGCGATGACAATATAGCCAAGTGATGACGCTCCATTACGGACCAAACAGTAAACGCATAGAAAACTTACAAAGATCACAGTCATATCAAGCAATAAGGTGCAGCAAGTGAAACACAGCCTCGTTACAGTATATATGGCCTTGAACGACGATGACTTAGTCTACCCTCCCATTGACAACATCTCAATAATATCTAAACCACACGTGGCTTTCCTTCGCCTCTATCTGCAAACGATACTAACGAACGTATTGTGCACGAGAGGGAACGCCATGATCCTTTGCTAATGATGTGATCGCCTTAGGGTCTGTGAGACTTCATAAGCAATTCGTCATTCGAGAGCGGCTATGTTTCACAACTCTGGCCTGTGCAGACCCATAGGTTTTATTAATGGAATGAACACCTCTCAACAAATAACAAACCGGCGCACTTTATCATCCTTCACACATAACTTTGTACCGAGTCAGTGTATGAGTTTTTTCGTCGAGTTAATATGCAAGTATAAGTTCATGTAAACAAGAAAAACTAATTATTTGACTCGCAGGGTATGCATTTGATGCCATACATTATTTATTCTGTTTCCCTGCTTTGACATGTATCCTAGCTAGAATGCGATCAGTGTATATTATTACAATTAATGTTCTACAGATTGTGATAATAGCTCAAGGAAAGTATTTCATATCTAGAAGATACATAATGTAGACATCATTTTTCTAAGAGGAGCCATTGGTTAGCTTCTGCACGGTGCTACTGCACACGCAAAACTATAATAGCAACCGGGCTGAATCTTAGCCATAAAAACCACATAAGGTAAAGCAGCAGCAGGTGTCGTCTTGTGTACCACACTACTATGTAATAGCCGATCAGTACTCATATAAAGGTGTGAGATTGATTTCGTTACTTGTTCTCTTGCATTGTTTGATATATTGTCGATGGAACTCTTTCGTGCACGATTAGCTACATGTCCTATAATGCATGCTGTGACATGTTCAAGAGCCACTTTTAATGTTACACCAATATACAATTTCACTGGAACGGTCGCAACTGATAAAGCTATACAAGTCAGTCTTACTCTTAGAAACTATGGGGTTGGATTTCGATTGACGATATGATGTTGTCCACTCAGTACTCCTGCACAATGTTCAGTTTTGCAACTGTCGGAATCCATTCATCATATGGGTACGGGGTTTTAAAAAAATTGTAGTCTAGGCGTTGATGCTGCTTGAAAATCTATTAACGACAAACCATGTCAATTGTTTGGCATATGCCATTGCCTTGTCGTGTTTTTATTTAAATGTGTGATTACCTGCAGTGTGATTATTATAAGTACTCTAATAATGACATCGAACATTGCACAGACTTTTCTTTAAACGGACCTCATCTCGTCAAGCTGCTCATCATTCGCCGAATGTCGAGGTAAGGCAATATATCATATCTGACGGTCATTTGACGATTTTCACTATTTGTCATGCGTGATTTGATCGCAGGGCGAAATGTAAGGTGTGTACAGTTTGATATTTGTCTAAATATTTATCAATAACATATCCATTTAATTGTAAATAACTTTATATCAACACATTTATTGTAGGTGAACATACCGGGCATAAACGATATTCTATTAGAAAATAAAATTTTCCGTCATTCGCTACTCAATCACCCACCCATTTGGTCTCTAATGCATTACTGTAAAAAAAAACCTTTAATTCCTTTTTCCTGTCGTTGATTATGATGTCACCCATCATCACACGCTTTAATGTAGATTAGATGCATCAGACATTTAACATGGCGTTAAATATCGAAAGACAAAAAGCTAGGTATAAATATTACAGGATATAATGTCAAGCGTCTGCGGTATAATGCGTCCCTGTCACCGGGATGCGGATGCATGAAAGCCCTAGTTATTTTGCAATGATGTCGTGGATATATCGCGCCAAGCCATTATAATGTTTAGGCAACATGAACGTCTGCTCGTTTGTTTAACGATTAATCTTAAAATGATAAACGTTTCAATGGAGGAGCCAATATATATGTTCCCTTTTTAATTGCGGGGATGCAAGACACAGACACATTTAATCGCCCGACCCTACTTCTCGTTATTTCTATCAAGCAGCATTTTAAATACCAGCAAAGAACTGTATTATTTCGGCCACTTATCTGTCACGTAGAAGGATGACATCGCTCCTTGCAGCTTGATTATCGACAGCCGCGTTAAAATGAATAAATGGATCAAAGTTGCATCATATATGGTATAGAAGCATCCGGATTATGCATACTACGCCGCTTCCTTTTCACATCGAGTCAGTGTTCCATAAATATATAACAAGTCTGCTTTAGAAAAGGATTAATGAAACTGTATAATATGTACCCATTAAGTTTGGCATATACACGGTGGTTTTAAACAACAAGATGTCACGCTGCGCGTAGATGATGTAATGGATATTGTTTTAGACTCCGCTGCCCGAACTTTGGCTGCAATGTCACAACGATAATTCATATGCCTTTCTTTGCAGTTGTATATCATGCAATACCATTAGGCCACTGTAGTCGTGGGTTGTCTATACAAACTACACAGAGAAAAAGACGTGGACAAATGGTACAGTATAGATTATACTATACAAGGGATTCATACTACATCTTCGCTGTGACAACTGGATTATTACTAGGCGGCATCTGTCTCTAGACCCATGACACGTGGAGTCGTAATAAAGCAGCGATTGATGTACAGTTGTGCAACGCTTGTAATACAAAAGGCAACAAAACGGCTTTAAAGTGTATATGCGATTCACCGATTGCTTGTTTTGTTTAATACTGTAACCATGAGGCTACGATGACAGCATTATTTACATGGCGTTCACGTAGAGTTGCAATGACTGCTTGATAGGAGGTACAGTTTGTTGGGGACAAGCAATGTGGTGTTATAGGTCGGCTTTGGGGTCGGGTTATCATTGTCTGACGTAAGGTTGGGTTAGGCAGGAAAATAAACCCCAGGCTAGGCAGCGAATTCGCAGCTCATTTATTACTTGCACGCTTTAATCTTAACAGCTATAGTCTACTACAAGCGAGCAGTTGGAGTATAGTGTCGAGCAAGAGCAATTCGTTTGTTGTCAATGATAACTTGTGCGATGTAGAAAAATGCTTAATTGTAATACTATTCTTATTCGGAAAAATGATTTCCATCTTCGTGCCTCAGTCAGTTGGGACTGTAATGCTAATGATATAAATGCACTTTATTCTTATTTAGTGTCACAAACACATTTAGGGTTTACAATGTAGATGGCAGGAACAAGTTATCCACCAGATTTTGCGCATGTTTTTGTAGTTTTCCACTATAGCGTTTAGACCACCGACACATCGAATGCTTTTGCCGAACTTGGCGAAAATGTTTTCGACATGGCTTTAAGCTCCATCCACAAACGCGTTCGATATATTTACATTTCCGGACAGGTCAGCAACAAAACATTAAAACAATTAATGAAGCGCTATATCAAACTTCTATGTAACTGCACAAGAAGTGGTTACATTCTCTGTTGTCATTTGTGAGCAGACTACGCGCTTTTAGATATTTCACTGTTGCTTGTATTTTGCAAATTGTAATGTCCATGATAGTACTAACTCGATTTTGTCAAAAGAAATCATCCATAGTGAGTGCATACTCAGATTGAGTAGTGATGAAGATGACAGCAATATTTTAAAAATAATTTCATTATTATGAGAGCTCATTATGCTACAGGGCAGGCGAGCCAATTTCCATTTTTAACCCGCAAGAAAGTGACGAAGGCCTGTCCGCAATTTGCACGTTAGGATATTTATCATCACGTTTTTACTGCACCGATTCTGTACAAATTTGTACGTTTATAGTATCATCGTACAAGTTTGTATATTATGTGCGAAAAATATAACATATATATATTCGCGGAACTATTTATGACATCACATCGCTATTTCAGAAAAGACCTTATAGCTACGCTTAGAGGACTCACTCTGACGCTAGTTACGCGGTGAGCATTTTAGGCTCACCCGACGCTAGTTTGCGATACCTTAATGTCAGAAGCCCAAAGATCTGCTGAATAAATCATTGGGCTTATGTTGAAGAAATAGCTACATTTTAAAAGTTAAGGCGACTGCGCCCCCAAAATAGGAACTTATATCCCGATATTAAAAAAAAAAAACATGTTATGACAAAAAGCGGGATGCACACTGGTGGGGTGCTCACACATTTCGGGTCCTTCAGCAGGTTCTGGTCTCTGGTTGATTTGTTACAAATGCCTGGGCAAGAAGTGTGCCTTAGTCATATTGTTTGTACCCTCATGTATTGGTGAATTTTGGGCAATGCTACAGACTTAGACGCTCTCAGTTAGGAAATATTTTGTTTTGTTATATCTGCGAGTGTGTATTACAATAATAAGTAAAATTTAGACCAAGTGTTTAATTAGTTCGAAACAAGATTGTCAAGGATAGGTATTACGCATTTACCGACAACACCACAAGATATGTTTGCATATAATTAAGAGTAAAAGAGGGTTTTAGTTGAGAGAACTAGTCTGCCTCCCAGATTCCATGGGTTCCGCTACGCTTCTTGCCCTAGAGTCTGCGACAAGACAAGGTCTAAAACAGGTTCGTTAATCTTCGTGACAGCCCTGCATGACAAATCAACGCCGAGGCTGTGACCCGGATTGACCCTAATGCACGCGTCTGGGTCATGAAACTGGCTTGTGATACGCACCCTCGGTTTTATGTGACGTCATGTACATTGTCGTGGTCTGTGTACAATGAGAACACACTGAATGTCTTCTGAAGTTAAGGGGCGTCGCACAAATTCAAATCGGCACCACTACAGGCGCCTTAATCGCTTAGCTGCAGGATAGTATGTTTACGTAATACAGTCAGTAAAAGAGACCAGACCTGCTTCTCTCGCTGACTGTCTGATTAAGGGTGCCGCTGGGCGAAAAACAACAAATCTGAGTGTTACATAATGCATAACTGGCTCATAATAATCAGTCATCCGGTTGGACAAGTTAATTTGGCATGTCACTTGTCCAAAATGACAAATCACTTGTCCCGGGAAAGCTGACAACCATCGGTGTCGAACCCTGACCCATTCCAAGCACTGCATTGAGAGTAGTAGCTAACAAGGTATAGCCAAATGTATCCCCGCCCCAAGCAGGCACATTCACAAAACAGTCACATAAGTAAGCACAAGTCTTTCAATACCACGCCATGCGACTGTTGCGCGTAACGGAGGGCTTCCGTTGGAGTCATTTCCATGGTTATCCAACAGTAAATTCTTCAGCTCATGTGAAAAGAGGTCTAAAACGGAGCGTACAAAACAAATATGGCGCCGAATCTTCGGAAAATGTGACACTGATCAATGAAAGGCAATGACTCAAAAGTACTCGAGAGACACGGCTTCTGATTAGAGCATCCCAAAACTGGGGAGCTAGTCAAGTTCAAGAGATTGTGTTAGCCTAGACCCTTGGCGTGAGTATTGAATGGCTCGTGATATTATTAGTGAGAAGTGATTGGTATACGATAGTTTTGCAAGTTCTAAAGGTAAAACAACACGTTGAGTTAGAGGCGGGGGCGTTAGTCACAACTTTTTTCGCTGGCATTGATCCACTTATCAGTGACCGCAAACATGGATTGAGGGAAATTTTCTCAGTTGCCTCATTTATTCATATTTGTTAAATGTATTGGTTAGATGTTAAACGACTGATGCTAATTAAAAGGGAGAAAATAGTATGATCGCTTTGAGCCGATATTGATTTAGTAACCGCATTCATTGGCACAAGTAACGCTGAACGTGGTCCACTTATCCCCGAAGGCGTCCTTCGAAATTTTATGTCAATTATCGGTGCAAGCCATCTTCATTTGCACCTGTAATTCATCAATTCCACTCCAGGCCGGATTGGCCGTGAAATTTATCTATATATCTTTTAAAATTAGGCAGGTGCAGATGACCAACGGTTTCTTCTAACATAACATATTTTCCGTTAATCCACACTAAAAGTGAATTTGTATTGATAGGCACATACCTATCGCCTTAATCGACCAAGTCTTTTGTAATATTTGAGCAATAAATGTCACGGTTTGCATTCTATCTTTTGCCAGGTCTTGCATAAGAAACAACACAGAAGGTATTAAGCGTTATTAAGTATGTTAAACATGTTATAAAGCGCTTCCAATATTTTATTACGGCGCTTCATCACTGCTATAACTATGTCGCTATTGCATTGGAAATGCACGTTTGAAAAATTACATAAGCCCAAACTGTCATATAAAGGTTTCACTAGATAAGAGCTGCGAGCAGCCATTCTACCCGATAGGAATTAAAATGAATATATTTTGTAGATAGGTAATTATACTAAATCCTACCTGTCTGAATATTGCCAGCCACACTCATGCAGCCATTGGTTGTCATGCCAATAAATTGCGCACATATTATCATATATGTAAAGCCAAAAGAATAAACATATTGTGAACCTCGCGCACCTAGTTCACAATATTACCATCACAGCTCATCAAAGTCGGCGTTCGGTTTATTTTTAACGACGAAGTACAAGCGATGGTCAAACGTTACACAATTTTACATTGGTTTTCCCGTGTCTTTTCCTCCGATTCCAACAATATATGTGCAAGAACATTCCACTTTATCCGCTTATTCTTTGAGTTGTTGTCTCATTGGCAGTTAATTACGCTACGACGTCAAAGGATAACAAAATTAAACACACGAAGCGGGCATATTGGTAGGGAAATGATATTTGCCGAATGTCCGTTACAGAGGAAATTTTTAGATACATATGCTATGATAAATTCTCTCCTCGGCTAAGTGATGGCCATCTTAATGAATGCGAGCAACTATCTTCAACTAACGGGAGCTATCACTGTCAGATAATTGTGGGGTGGGTGTCTTCTGCGTTCTATCTGGCTTAATGTTTATAGTAAGATTTGAAACTGAGGTCATGGTGTAGTAGATATGCTAAATCCTCATGACTAGTCTGGCTTACTCTCTGCTATCTAGAGGAAGTCGCGTAATTTCCACTGTGCATCTAAGCTTAAACAGTAGTGCGTGTGGTCCCTTTTGTGCCATTTTATTACTGTTAAATGCCGGACTACTAGTGCATATGCTTCATATATCTATATCCGACGTTACCCAGGTACCTTTTTTTTGTCAATATTATCTAAGGTTAAGTGTCAATAACACCAGGCAGCGGTACACTTTCACTAGAAATATGGAAGAAACTGGACAATAAACAGAGGTGCACTGCAAAGGATTACGTTCTGTATTCTGTGCTACGAATGCAAAACAAACCTGTAGTGGCACTATTATGCGCTATAAGACTCTGTCAGCTCGGTTGAATGTGGTACAAATTGGGCACGATCCTAACAAAAGTATATAACCATGTATATCAGTAAGACGCGTAGGTCACGTTGAATGTACTAGCAGTGCCAGTGGTATATTGAATAAAACAAGCATGGCACCAGCGGTGGTTTTGTGCACAGCCTGAATTTAGTTAGTAAAATGTTAGAACCAGCCACGTCAGTAATTTAGGATCTCACAGCTTTATTTTCTCCGGCAGTTACGATATCAACTATATCAAGACTGAATGCTACACAAGTAGAGTGTCAGATGTATAGCAACACTTCCGATCTCAAAAAATTATAAATATATATACATATATTGATATATATATATATATATATACATATATTATATATATATATATATATATAAATATATATATATACATATATATATATATATACATATATACATTTATAAATATAAATGCATACGTATATATATATATATATATATTTATATATATAAACATATATGTATATAAATATATATATAAATATATATATGCATGCATATATATATATATATATATATATAGAAGTATATATGTGTATATATACAGATAGACATATTTATATATACATACAGATACACATATTCAAGTTTATGAAAAATATATACGTACATGTATATATACGTATACAGACAAATATATACATACAGACTGATATATGTATGTATATATATTATACATATATATACATATGAATATATAAATATAAATGTATATATATATATATATATAGATATGCACACATATATATTACTATATATACACATATATATACATTTATATACATATATATAAGCATATACACACATGTTTATACACACATATATATATATATATATATATATATATATATATATATATATATATATATATATATATATATATATATATATATATATGTATTTGATTAGGACCTAACAATTTGATAATAAATTAGAGTGACATTGGTTCAATAGTCTACTGAAGCGGTCAAACCCAGCACAATATCAACAGAAAACTACGGTTTTCCTAAACAGAATAGCTGCAGATATGAATGGTGTTTGTACATATACAGATGATGTGGACAGCAGTTTTTACTGAACACCCATAAAGCTCATTATCGAGTAAAGTTATCAATGCTACGCCAAAACACATGCCAAACAGTCAAGTAAGGATTGTTAATAGTAGCGGTGCACCGCTTTTCGTCACTGCCCCAAGGAGCCACTATCCGTCAGGTTATGAAATACAAAGGAGTAACGGCGATACAGGCTATGATGTGGAAGCGAATGCTATTGTTACCGCTTATCCCCGAGCTTATTTGCAAAATAACAGGTAATATCTTCAGTTGCTACTTTACAATACCCCTACAATGATAGTGTGTTATCTGCTACGCTCATATGACACACTTGTTTCTGCCGATTAAAACGTTGAAACTTAGCAACGAGTGTTTTAACATTAGCGAAGATGATTTCGGGAGAAAAATTATGCGAGATGTATTTGCCTTAAAAAAAAGCTAGATTGTTGCGCGAAATTAAATCAAGCTATCGGAGAGGCGGCTACTTGCAGATAGGTATCACGCAATATCCTGTTCGCAGCGCAACTTTTTCGTCTGCCGTGATTCTTTTAACCTATCAAATTACTATCTGCAAAACTATAACACGTAGAAGGTATTACGCTAATTCTATTACCCCTCGTCAATTACAATTGCTTTTAGCTACTAGGCGTTGCGTGCGCAATTTCACCAATGGTAATTGCATCGCGTTAAGATAAGTAGATGGTTGATATTATTGGTTAACATCACTTTCAACATCAAAGGTCATATCGTAACGGTAACCTCACAAATGATTTGTAAGGTGATTGGGCGGCTGTTGTGGTCTGGCGCTGAGCGTGTTTGTCTAGTTGCCCAAATGTGGCAGGTTCACATGCATGATTGTGCCGGTTTGATATGACCTTTGATGTTGAGAGTGAATTTCAGCCCCAATATTTACCATTTGTTTTTGTAAGCATGATCATAAGGAATAATTATGTAACTGGGTTAAAAGAGAGGTAAAATGAAATGTACGCTCGACTTAGCTGAAGTCATAGCTGAAAAGTATACAGAGCTTAGGTGTAACGTGTAAAAAGAAGCAAATACCAATAGACTAACCACCTATAAAAAGCACCAACATCCCCATCACCATCCCTCCCCTACTCATAACCAACACCGCTATCATTCATCGTCACCATAGAAGACCTAACTACATGACTTATCTAAAGAAGAAACCTCTCCATATGCTGCCCCACAGCCTCGTCCTTGTCAAGGTAGCCATACTGTTCAGCAAGTCCTCCTGGTTCATTGTCCCGGAGTTCTGCAATGAAATGCTTGAGCTGCGTAGAACAAACTGAGAACTGTCAAAGAATACTCCCTTCTTCATTATTCCCTCTCCATATCCTGCGTAAACATACACTGCATATAATTGCTTTTATCTTGTTTATTTCAGAGAAAATTACAATGGGAGAAAACCTATTTTCATACAATGATGGAGTATTAAATTACGCAAACAATATGTTCATGGGGTTTTGTCTTTGTGTACTATGACCTCCGTCTTCTTGAATTCGGGAAATCTTAGAGAAACCAGGGGTCATCCATTTATGGCCATAACCTGTAGTCTACCACTGTTGCGTTTGAGGTATACAGCAGCCAACGGTACCTTGGTAACATAGCCGGTAGAGCAATGCACATTTTGGTTGACAGAGTTTGAGGTTATAATGTTTCATATGTGCCCATCTTTAAATATATCATTGCTCAAATACCACAAACAAAGAACCGAGTGAATAGGTGCAATGTGAAATATATTAAGGCAGGACTGTGTGCACAAAACAATTTGTTAACATAATTACATATCGATCCAACGTACCTTGCTTACTGACATAGCCAGGGTAGATGTTTGATATAGTTGAGACGTCTTGATGAGGTCGGTGATGAGGGCCTATGAGATGATGACATCTTCCAGTAAATCACTGACTTGGCTGTCTGCACACGAAAAATGTTCTATTATACACCTACTCACAAAATACTTACATAGTCATTCTAGTTATTCATAGATATCATTTGTAGGGTTTAATCATTAATTTGCTTTACTATTTTGTGATTTTCTAAAATGCCACTGTTTACCTAGCTCCAACCATTGTTTTTGCCTCTCCTCTCTAATAAGTGGTGGATGGTCACGGTGAGGGTACATTGGACTGGCATAAACATGGAGGTTAAGAATGTGGTTCAGCGGCGAATTCCACATGACCTCAATCAAATCAGCTCTAGGTACTATCTTAGGCTCTGAATGACCAGTCACATATTAGACATGATTTATGATGGACATCGTCTGAAATGCAATGCCTTCACAATTCTTTTTCCCCCCAATGTGTCTATCTTTTTTCCCGCAGAAATTACATAGAAACAAATAATTTCTTAGCAGCTATTATATCTAACTCAGTATTTGTAGTCTTCTTTATAAAATATTTAGTGCATATATAAGCCAACCCTAATTTCCACTCACAGTTTGAATTAAATTAACTTGAAAAGGCCTTTCTAATTTTGATGGGCATTCTCATTCCAAATGTCAAAGCCGTGTTGGACACAAGCAGCATTTGAGTGATTGTTAGTGTGGTCATGAATGCAAGTAATTGTCTCCGAGGGAGGATAGTAGCTTAAAATCCCTTTTCCATACATTCCATCGCAGATGAAACGTCTCTCGAAAGGCGGTATTCCTCCGCTGTCACAATGTTCACATTTTGTTTTGTTTTCAAAACAGTTCCAAAACATAACTTATGAATTCATATGAGAAATGTAATATGAGAGTTCCGACAGAATCAATCTTAAGAAACCATGGATCAACAAACGCAGATGAATATCTGTAAATGACGATTAATTAGTACCACAGCTAGTTTGCAAATAGAAACTGCATCCGTGGCAACATCTTCTGTTGACATGTGACGTCACAGCGTCTTAGTTCATCTTCAGGTTTAGGTTGGGAAGCGCCGGAATGTGCGGGTTTTGTTTGTAAATTTCTTGTTTACTTCGTGTCGGATCAAAAAATGATCGATAAAAAATCGCGTACAATATAATCCCGAAAATTCATATTTTAGTCGATACTAACCCATTAATAGTAATCTAGTAGGCGGGGAACAAGAATGTAAAGAGTTGATCAGTATATCGATACATTTGCTACCGAAAGTATGTTCTATGTTTGTGCTCTTACAAAGAGCTCATGACTAATAGGTATTCGTCGCAAGCAAATATCACATGATAACAATAGTGAGAGATGATAGACCTACAGTTCCACGACGCATGTTATTGCGGTAGTATATTCTTGGGACGGCAATGTCATCAAGTTGTGAAGGGAATGCATATCACGTCGACTACTTGCTTCATAGAGTGCTACGAGGGTGGTTCCACGATAACAGGATTTTGTTTGGCGATGTTGCAATGTTTACTTTAAAAAAATGTGTAGTTACCATTCAACAAACCCACACGAAATGAATAACATCTCAAAGGTTGCTTCATGTATTCTGGAAACATTGCTGTAGATGTCTTATTATTGTTTGGCTCACCTGTCGTAGCACTGGCGTCACTTACTTTCTACAAATTCCAAGAATGAAAAGCAAACTTATCTATGTCTCTAGCAATACCTACGGTACATGCACTAGAGCGGCCATACGTTGATCCTACTTTCCCTCATGCATAACACTGACAATAAATCATCGGTTTTCCCTCAACCCCTGTCTCTTTGGCTACATTATCAAGCAAAGCCACCTCCGTAATAATCCATCTTAATTTTCACCTTCTGTCCTTAAGTCCGCTCTTCTCAGCAGCAAGATGGGTTAATATATGTTCACATGGTGTAGATGACGAGCGTAATAACAACATCAAGTGTAGCATTTGGCCATTTGTCGACCCTAATATGGTATTATTTTCATGTGTGGAGATACCATGGTAAGTCTATTGCATGGGCTAACAGACATGCCGCAATCGGTGTTGTTCTAGAACAAGTTCTTCTTACCCTTTTGTACTTTGATGGGCATGATGCTCTGTGTATGTTTTCATTTAATTCAGAGAGAGCCCGGACGTAGTGCGAGTTGATAAACTCGTTTTGCTGACGAAATTGCGTGTGATAGCAACGTATTCCACTTAGCATGATTATAGCCTGGATTATTTGGTAAGATTGATTGATCAAACCCGGCATCACTTGGTATACCTGATCTGCCTTATTCGGGCAAAGTTTTTTTTTGCTGTAGTTCATTTCATTAAGGCATGAAATGGCGCCATAGAAGTCATATATTCACGAATCTGCAGAGGGGAACACTGGCGTATGCAGCCAGAATAGCAACCAATTAAATAGGAGTGAATTGCCTAGCGTATTTTGAACAGGACAATTTTGTGTTTAAACAAATCGCAACACTGCTAATTGTATGCGGAATGGCCTTCTTTGAACATAAGTCTGAGTAATTGGAATGTCAAGTGAGGTTAAAAGCACATAGCATGAAACGGATATTCATTTGTCAGCAAGTCTTCAATCATTGACATTCTCATGTAAATGAGACGAATCTGCTTTGTAGTCTATATGCTGCTCATTGCAATGTTAATCCAGTATTCATCAAATGGTCGCGGCTATCGTTGATAATCAATAAAGAAGGCAATAGTTTTCTCACGAAAGTTAAGGCTCATAACTCAAGGCATATGCTGCACATAGGCTTCAGGCATGCTCTCTCTCGACCCCGTAACGTACTGTTATCACCACCAGTAACTCGTATATTCGAGTGACAGGCTGATGATTCCAACCTATAAAGCACTAGCCTGCTGGTGGAAATTCTAACACACCTGCTCTATGATTGACAATTTCGCTTGCATGCGTTTTGTAAGCAATTGGGGTAACCAAATTAACCATGAATTTATTTGCATTCTATCTCGACCAGTCGATTGGCATGTCATAGCAATTTATGATGTATCATTTCATTGTATCAAAGCTTTATATGCTATCACACTGGTGTACATATTTCCGTGTGGTCCGCGATATTTGCGTTCGGTAGCGTTTAACTGTATAAATTACAAATGCAAGAAGACAAAAGACGTTGCATGTTATATGCGATGTATGTCGACATATTTGTTTTATCAATATAATAATACACATCCCTATATTTGACCTGAGTCTGCCATGCGAAGTCGACTGTCGATGTAAATGGGATGCGGCAATGACTCAATTGATCCACCCTTCTGCATTTTTGATCAATCACGGTGGCGAGACATTACATACGTAAAACGAAAAGACTATTGCAACATGTGTGCATTTTGATATGCTCGAAAGGATATTTTATCTAGGGCAAACGAGGCATATCCCTTTTTATCTAAGAAATATAACGGTAATAAACCAGAGATATTTTTATGGTTATCTCTGGAGCGACAAAGTGAGAATATCCAACGGCCGTCGTACAGCGTGGTTCAGCTTTCTATATTGGTTGGACAAAGGGGTTATCAAGGTGATTTGGAGATCATTTATTTGTTTAACTAAGTCGAGGGATATTTCATAAGTACTAAGCTTAACGAATTAAAACTAAATTTATATTGCTGCTAACAACGCATATATGCTAAAAAAATTAGCTGCTTTTCTATTAGATTTGTCCCACGCACGGGAATCATCGAAATGTTCACGTTAATAAGATATTTGAAATATACCTTTGCATCTTGTTTAAAAAAGGACAATATCAACTCGCCGATATTAGCACAAAAGCAAAAACAGAAGCATCCTGGCAATATAGGCATGAACGATAAACTGCTTGCTCCTCCCCAACCATGAAAAACAAAAGCAAGGACAGGATATAGCTGCCCTATAATATGTTTTTGACCAGGAATTTTGGAAAAGACATTCAGGCGTTCAATGATGATAGTTAGACAATAGGGAAAATGGCAATCATAAACTGCGTAACAAGTATGCTGTCGTGTGTGCTAGCGATTTGCCCGTAAACAATACCAAGGGATCCAAACGATATTGTAATGATACTTTGGGGAGTTAGCTTTGGTCTTGGCTTGGTAAATCCGAGACTGTGATGATGGCGACGTTAAGTATAGGTCAAAATGAAAGAGGTATGTTTAATATCTATGCCATAACAAACAGCTACGTGGAACGGCGTTACAGAATGTACGCCTGCCAACTACATATATTTAAGCAATGCTGTTCCAGATTTAGCAAGCATTGACACAGAGACCTCACGTCATTATTTGTGATAACTGGAATCAAAGCATAAATCAGCCGATCTCATATGTTGGCAGAGTCAGGTAAAGCATGTAGGTGAGACTTTGCATGACGGCTTGCAAAGGGGATGGTAATCCGAAGATATAAGGAAATTTTCCTAAAGCGCACATGTGAGCGCAAACGTATCACCCATAAAATCCGCAATTTGCTATACTGTGCATCACCAATCTACACATTTTTCGCTCCGCTCCTTTCCTGGATGGAAACAATGGCGATTCAGTAACATTTAAAAAAAATGGCACATGCCGCTGACAGGCCTATCTATTTGATTATTCCGCTCTTTCCAGTGTATGGCGGTTCAATGTTCTGTTCATTATATGTTATACCATGCATGTCGTAATCTCTATTGGGCACATTGAATATGGCTATCTCGCTCGGTTGCAGCTTCTGTCCTGTTAAACTACAGCCAACTGCTCAAAATCGACACCCTTTTCAGCCTGTCCAGCTGCTGTATAAATCGGATATCTGTTGAAGGCGCAGAGCAGGACCGTATGTCATAAACCATTCACTTGGAAACGAATACCCGTATTTGAACAAGTACACTGATAAACTGTGTCGTACGTCCCAATTATTACATTATGCAACTTATTGGGATGATATTGCTATGATAATTGGCGATTCATTCAAAGGAAGGCACTGTTGTGCTATTTATTGTATACAATAGCTGGAAGGTTTATATTCAAATCCTTCTACTTCATTGTCACGACGGTGTAGATTAAAGACGGCAAATTGGGTCGTTGCTAGCTTCTGATATTGCTTGGCAGTCAGGGAATCTATTCGCCAAACCCTGACCTCTAGTGTCCATCCCAATCGCACCACTAACCGGCATTAAGGTCCACGAAGACAAAAGTATTCGATTCATAACTTAACTGAAGCCAACTGAATCAGTTTCATGGCTGGAAAATGACAGTTATGAGGAAAATTTGCATTAGCATATGGTGACATTATATTAGACATTCAGACATGTGGCTTCCTCTGGTAAGTCAAAAGAAGTCGAGTGCATTCATTGCATGACGGTGGCTGAATATATACAAAGCTTCAATTCACATACAAGCAATGATTGGGTTAGATGACATATCATTACAGCTATTACTGAAAGAATATTAATCATATATATACACTGGGCGCCGCTAAGCACATTCTCCTAGAACTGAACTCTTTCCGAAACTATTTTTGTGTACCAAGGATTATTTTATGAAAGCTTCAAATAACGCAATACGTGGTATAAATCGAACAAAAAGAGATCATATCAAATGGGTCCATTTAACAAACGTAGCTTCAGCGTAAAAAAATGCGGAGGCTTTGATAATTGAAACAGGATTTTATGCATTGCACAGCCGATCTGAAAAACAGCTGTATTGCGCATTTATCATTATTATGACAAAATAAAAAAAACTGTTATATTGCACGAAACGCATTCCGATGTATCTAATATTTTCTTCGTCGTTCGAGATTATCATGCAAGCTCATCAGCTCCGTCTCATTCTCTTACGAAAGAGACTTAATGGATATTTTCATTATTGAATAACCAGGTGGAAGCGTCAAACAAAATGATGAATTAGTTCGGAGCCAGGTTCAATGTACAATTTGCCTCACATTCTGTCTAGACGCAAAACGACTTGATCATAATCCTTTCAAAATATTGGGAACATCAAACAATTGGTAATAGTGTCGACGACCTGGATCGACAGGCATGCTGTTATCTTTGTGGGCCTCAGTGAATATGCCTGCTTATCCATGTAATATATTTTACTGTCTTACATTGGAGCCTTGCCCTCCTAATAGTGATGGATTGTCGACCACCATTTTTATCAAATCTGACTTAAATCTTGGTTAAGGCGCATAGCAGAGCGGCCATTCATAGCTTTGTCCATATCAGGAGACTTCCCTTCTGTAAACCACATCATAAAGTGATATATGGGCCTAATAAAAATATCTGTCATTGTCGAAAGTTTTACATTTAACCGCTACTGCTTGATTGTCATTTATCAGAGCCCGTCTTTGTATCTAATCTGGATTCAATCTTTGTTAAACTGCAACTTTTTTGAAGGTACCTTACAGCACGGTTATGAAACAACATTGTTAAAAGTGAGAGACTTCCTCTATGTAAACCACTTAATGAAGTGATATATATGTCGTGAGTTCCAAATATATGATAAGACTGTTTCATACAGATAACCAATTCTTCTCACGATGACCCAAACCATGGATTTCTTTCGCTATGGCGGACTATTTGGCTTCCGGAGCGATGGGTTAAAATATCTTATGCAGTGGTCGACTGTCATATCCACCAAACTGAATGACGAGTGAAAATGCAATCAATTTAAAGTTCAGGATTAGAAGGAATAAATATTATCTTTGACTGCAACATCTGTCACCTGAGAATGCCCATATTATACTGCCATGCTATCCCACCACTGTGATCAAAGTTATGTGCTGTATACTGAATAAGCCATGACTGAGCATTCAGAGAAACTGATGCATAGTGGGATACATGTAGAAACAGGCAAAGAAGCCAAACATTAGTAAATCATCTAGGCACTTTGGTATATGAGCTTTAATGTTGGGTACCATTGCATGTCATGACATTGCACTGCACTTAGTGTGATTGCAGTTTTATTTATTCAGCAAGAAGAATTTATTAACCTGGCCATGCCAGCTTTTGCGAAGCTTACGCTTATTTATAGGCTTATTATTTCAGGGCATGTATCATCGCGAAATGTAATATCATTTGAGTTGCAAGCCATCAAACATACGAACTGTCGCCTTTGAGTGCCATTCTCGTCATCTAGGCCTATTTTGCATTCTTCCACAAAAGTATAATAAGTACATGCGTTTTTTCATACATTTACGCATGACACCTGATATGTTTGTGCAGTTGAATGTTACTATATAACCCATGACAGCTGTAATGCTGTATGGTAAGCTGGCAATAGCCGATGTGAGCAGCGGCATTAGCTTGTGGAAAATGTGTGCTTCTTGAACTGCGACTTTAAGTAACTTAACAATTGAAATTGTTGCTCCTGCTGGAGCAGGATATGTTAACGCATCATATTCCGCCGAGCGGAGGCTGCGTACAATTGTTGGTGCGACATTGCCTCTGCCTTTGTTTGCGTTTGGGTTGGAGATGGATCCACACCATCAGCTCAATTACACGCGCTTTTATGCACACGTCGCCAAAAACATGACGACCAGCGTTCTTGGTGTAGGAATAAAAAACAGCCAGTGTGCATTAATCAGCTGGTTTGGATAATTCGCTTCATTAATAGTCGCAGATCTAACATTAAACTGTGATTGCATATCGTTATCTCATTACTGGTCAGCAGTTTTTTTCCAATTGCAATGCAACGCAGTGTTGATTTCATTACAAAATTTCTAGCTCGTGCAACATGCAGTATCATTTTGAAGCAACCGGTTCACACTCAGTGCAATTGTAGGAAGACGTCGACGAAAAACATGTTTTTGTCAGCGAGACAGAACCAAGAGGTGGATAGGGATTATATTTGTCATTCATAGGCTTATGTGACATCTGCGTCGTTGGACAAAATATACATAAAGATCAACTTAGCGTTGTTTAGTATTATTTGGCAACCAGCAAGGTGCATAAATCCACTATGCATATTAATTCACTACTTTTCCGATGCTATATGGTCCCTACACATCATTTTGCCCGCTCAGCGTTCAAAAACGCTTAATCAGATTGCACATTTCAACCTGCATTTTAGAACGCGTGATTTGTACGTTTCGTTTCTACATGCTTGCGAAAGTGCTGTACGCCACCAGCGTTTCAAATAACGTACCTTCAAATCGAATCATTGATCACGATTGGTCCATCGTTTCATGTATCTGTCATTACCATGGGCTCGTTCAGAGTTTCACGCTATCAGCCTACGCATACATCGCACTTTCCCAAAGGACAGTCGCTTGTACCTCCCTCCTTCCCATTTTAAGATTGATGCTCATTCAGTTGCATGAATAAATGTCCCCCGTAAACGGATGATCATTGAGTTATGAACGGCCAAACGTTTTTCTTTTGTTGAGCTCGGATTTTGTTGCTTCCAATGCACAATCATTTTTACTTTTAGTCACAACATATTGCATGCCCGACATTATGTCGGTGCTGAAAGGTAAAAGATGAATGTGACACAATGAAGCTTAATTCATTAGTTTAGTCCAATTTTGGAATAAGTAAACTTGATTCGGTCGGCATTGGTTCATGTGTGGATTCACCCATTGAACATGTCTACTCAGTTGGGAATCCCGGTGCGTGCAAATATATCAACTACTCCCGGTCTGCGAGAACTTCAATTATGATGTAAAATGTATTGAAGCCATGAGATAAGACGCGAGCAAGTAATTTGTAAAAGGTTTCCCAATTAGTAATAGGTAACTTGGCATTATCAGGGCCAGAAAATTACTCATATGGCATACAATCTCTGTGTCAGAAAATATAAGATATATCAAGAAACAGGCTGCTGTATATTTATATATATGTATATAAATCTTTATATATATATATATACATATATATGTATATATACATATATGCATATATACATACATATATATATATAGATATATTTATATATATGTATAAATATATATATATATTCATATATATATATACACATATATATATATAAATATATATATCTATATATATATATATTTATATATATATATACATATATATGCATATATATACCTATAAATATATACACGCTGAATGCATTATTCTAATTGCCTTCCTATGTTTCATCAACAAAGCTGTAGATTGTGTAAATTATCTGACGTCATCAAGTTATGAAGCGCTTGGTTTCACTCGAAAAATTATCACTACCTTCTTGTGGTCTTTTAACCTACGATGCTCAGCATTTGATTTCAAAAAACTTATCTGGCTGAAAACTTTGCAATTGTCTAGACGTCGGGTGTGTCTTGTGTTAAACGAAAATGAATGAAAACAAATTTCGGGGAACTACTTATTATTTATCCGCCCTTGCTCAGGTTCGCTCATATTCTCTTTGCAAGTGTAAAGAGCACTATGCATTTGGTATTTCCTCTACATCGCTCTTCGAAAAATTCATCATAAGTGGAATAATTTACTATGGTACTTAAATTTAATTATGGTGACTCGTCTCACTTTCAACGAATTAAGTCAACCTGTTCACTGTCTGGTGCTTGTTATTCTAGATATGTGTACGATATTGATGAATTAAATGTCTTTACCTGGAACAATTCAATTAACTAAACGCTCACAATCATTCGCGCAATCGGTAACGCGCACCATCAATATCACACACAACACGAAAGAAGATATGTATGTGATTGATAAATTGCACTCTATGTATGCCACATTAATCCTCATCGAGCGGCTTGTCAGTACCTTAGAGATTATATTGTGGCCTGGAAGGGGATTTGTATAAAGGACGTCATTTTAAGCCAACACACAAGGATAAATTCCTGACTGCCGTACCAGGACTAATAATATTAACGAACAGTTACAATTGGACAAGTTCTAAATTTCTGCTCATGTGCCATCCACTCTTACGTCTTTTCACTATTGTGTACCTCAAACAGCCGAATGCATGATGCAATATGCGTTAAATATACGAATGTGATGTGTAATGTGTGGTTATCATCCATTGTATATATGCATGCATATGGACAATATAAATGTATACGTATACATATGCTAGAATATATATATATATTCATATATTATATATATATATGTATAATATATATTTATCTACATATATATATGATATATATATATATAAATATATATACACACACAGACAGACACACACACACATATATATATATATATATATATATACATATATATGTATATATATATACATATATACACCAATATATTTATATATATCCATTTATATATATATTTATATATATATATGTATCAGTATATATGTATATATATATACTTTATATATTATATGTATATATATGTATATATATATATATATATATATACATATATATACGTATAAATATATAAATATATATTCATGTATATATGTATATATATAGTATATATACGTTATATATATATATATGTATATGTATATATATATATATATATATATATATATATATATATATATATATATATATATATATATATATATATATATATATATATATATAAATATGATCAGCCTTAGAAACAGGGCGTTTGAATATTTTTGAATTGCATCATGCTTTTTCGAGGTAATACCACATTTGAAACATCAAACCTGATTTTTAGAAAATATACAAATGACGCCACGCTCCATTGTTTTGGTAGAATTTAGCTAGTACAAAACGCCCGCGGCCGGTGAAAGTTTCCGACATTCTTGTTGAAGTTGCATATCCGCAGGCACGCACTTCGTTATGTTATTGAAAAGGACATGCAAGCCAATCCCAGCGCTTAACACGTGGCTAGCCTCAGGGGACCAGCTATTAAGGCGTATGGTACAAAATATTCAATTAACATCATTACGTCAGGCAGTTTTCTCAGTGTCAAATGAATTCGATACACAGTAGTTAAGCACATAGGATCTGATCCACTTTGATGTCAAGGACAATCATTTTACTACTCATAATTTATTTGCTTCCAGCAGTGCCTCGGTGAATTTAAGAGGCTCGATGGCATTTCGTGAATTTGAAGCAAATTAGATACAATAGCAGTACTTCCAACCACTGCGGCTACTTGCGACGGTTCTTATCAAGTTCAACATTTCCTGATTCAATTTGATTATGCTAGCGAGAGAAATGACATGACCGCAGCTTATCTTGCATACTTACAAGTTTTATATATTATGTTTCAGCATCTTCTGGCATGTAATGCATCAGCAGGCCTGCGTCCTTGAGGAAACATTGCAAGTTACGACGTCTCATGTTATCACTACGGCAGCTAGAACGGTTGCCAAGGCTTTCATTCGATGTGAGACACAGACACCTAATTTATTTACCGACCTATTGGAGATAAATGTTCTTTTTCTACTGCTTTAATGACTTAATGTTTGCGTTTTGTTATTCTGTCATAAAGAAGGGGAAATGTCACGTGATCAGGAACGGTTCAGCACATGTTCACTTGTAGGCCATTTGTGTTGCCACTTTTCTGTTATTGCACTCTGCTCTCCGTTCTGTAACCGTTACAGGTCCCTCACCACCCGTCACCCATCCATTCGGCAAGGCAGCATTTACTGATAGCTGACAGGACGTTTACATTTTTCCTCCCCTTGGCGGAAACTAATTGTGGCCACAGGAGGCGGGTTTGGGGTTGGGATGGATTAGGGTGGGTGCTAAACATGGCGGTGAAACATGGTTGTTTGCCTAATATTATCTTATGTTGACTATCCAATGCACATGATTACGTGAAAGCTTTCGACTCAGCTTGTCTTTGGCATGTGGTTCTCTGTTAATAGCCGGTATTGTGTGATGGAAATGCAGCAACTGATAGTTCACTTGTCTAACAAAGTCACCTTGGACCATTCAATGATTGGCAAGGATTTCGTGAAAATGTAACGTTGAAAACAAATACTCGAGTATAATCGCTTGAAGCAAGTTTACTGTAAACTTGACTACCATGTACGTTATCGTTGCTTTTGACACGGCGTGTGTATCTATATTACAGGCATAATGTTTATATATATATATTAGCATTAGACTTGATCCATTGTGCGACGGATGCCAATTGGTGCATATCCTTCCTATCGAACTATTAGAAACATTGTCATAAACATTGACTAGGGAAGCGACAGAACCAGACTGGTGTCGTACTTAGAGCGGTCCACTTATGCGCACTTCGTTATCATTTTGTCTTGATACTTATTTTTCCAAACTGAAGAAAATATCGACAGCAAAACTCGCTTTTTCAGACGAATATAATGAGAACGTCACCGTTTCGATACACGCAAATGCCGCAACGGTGAACCTAAAAGGCTTTGATGCCCAGCAAGGAATCGACAAACAAACTTTGACAGATCTGTCAAAAGTCAGGCGAAAATAAATCTTATCCGTAGCTCGAAAGCTCTACAGCCTCTATAACAATGCAGCCAAATGACTTCATTCGGCTGGATGTGTTCGAAGAACATCTATAACAGACCAAACAATAGTTAAAAAGGTATGTCGGTTGCTAACGATTGTACATTTGTTCTAATCAGATACAAATGATCGTACACCTGGAGAACTTACAAAGATTACAGTCCAAACAGGCGATACGGTGCAGCCAGCAAGTGAGAGTGATCTTATTGATGATACGACAACCATGGCGATGAGATCCTCGCTGCATAAAATGAGTCTCAATACAATATATGAAATATGATATGGATACGCAGAGTGTTGTGTTTAATCACGAATCTTTGAGGATGGACATAAGATAAAAAGACACATTTAGATTGATGTATTGATGCTATCCACTTAGTACTCTACTATAAAGTTCAGTTTTGCAACTGTCGGAAGAATAAATGCATGAACACACCATGCAATTATACGTGTCATTATTCCTCATCTTCCAGGGAGAGCAAGTGATTGTCATTAAGGTGTATCTACCTCCTGTCTATCTAAAAGTTGGGCCATTTGTATGCATTGCGCAAATTGATTCAGCTCGCGTTCATAATCGTCGGAGCGCTACACGTGTAAAGACAAAATAGACCAATGGTTATGATACCAAGAGAAGGTTTTTCCATAGTATAAACTGACATTACTAAGATCGCTCAGCTGAGATTTTCTCAATATGATATATATATTAAGATATATCATTTTTCACGATCCATAGCCCCAAGCAATGCATATTTATCATAAGAATCGATGACGACTTTATGGATATTTATAACAACACCTTACGTATTGTAGCGCACTTTTCCAGTATTCTAGACGCGATTACTTTTGCAATATCAGTGAGGTGTCGTTTAAGAAAATTATGTAGTTGCAGCGCGGACAGAATGCGGTCAGTGTTGAGCTACGAATATGGTCAAGGTAAGCCGTCGGCTTAGTTGGATATCTCTGGCTACTGCTTTTGTAAGGTATTTAGCGTCTTAATAAGCTGTACCCTGACATCGACGGTCTTTTCCTATCTAATTTCATGCATTACTAAGGTCAATTTGGAATATGTAACATCAGCGTCGGCTCTTATTCATACCCGGCAAATACATAATGCCTTCCTTATGTTTATTGCCAACATTCATTAGCCATATATAACGCATAAAAACGCACAGAGGTTGTACGCACAGGCTTTGTGAATGACTGCCAATGGTTTGGAATAATGATTGGACCTTCCCACATCCATTACTTTTGCATATCCAATCGTTGAAGTTGATCATCATTCCGAGACAACCGAAGTCACATACACCGATTGACCGAAGGAAGTAAGATAGCCATGGCCCACATTCCATAACATGTGATTAGTTAATACCTTGATTCCCATTTGTTGTACATCCAATACCACGTACGGGCAGCCACGAGAGTGGGAAACGTGACAAGAAACATGGACATTCGTTGCAATCTCTCAAATAGCATATTACCTTTGCGTTTTCCGTGACGTCAAAGGTAACAACAAGGGTCATCCGAGCCCCTAAAAATGTGGTTGATAAGTTTGATGTACACAAGAACAATGTTTATGCTTGGATAAGCTCAGTCACAATGGCTATAAAAGTATATCACCAATGAGCCTGCTGCCCACTTTCGGTGGTGGAAGCTCGCTTTTGTTAATCGTAGTGTTGGCCGAGTTGTCGAGTGTATGCTCCGTCATATATTTTGTAGAGAAATATGTCAAGAAAATTCTTGGAAATGATTCATAAGGACTATTTCATGCTATGAGTGATTGTATCATCTTAGATATAACAGGGCAAAAATACATATAGCACGTCAGTCTGTTAGCTATTTACTGCATGCCATAGTTAACAGATAATACACATAGGATAAAGATTATGGCACACATATACAAGCGTTCAGTTATATACAACCAGTATATATATTAAAGTGATCTGTTATCTAGGTTATACAATCGTCAGTAATGACTAGCTGTTCATTTGTAACTTCTTTTATTCTCATCGATTGCATAAATGTGGAAAAACTACAGACGATATACTCTTGCTAAAACTTCAAGCCATTTACCAATTTTTGAGTATTTTTGGGGTTAATATTTGATAGAAAACCTTCTCAACATCAGCAAACACAATTATTTCTGGGTGAATACTTCCGAAGAAATCGCTTGCTTTTGCACGGATGAAATGCTTCTCTTCTGCCAAATCGCCTTTGGGAAGCAACTTTGCAGATACCAGCAAAAAACAACTACTGCACCCCCAATATACGTAATAATCGTAGACTTGAGTGTGACTTTTGGTAAACCACTGACTGTCGGTTGTGCGTTGCCTTGCTGTTTGCGTGAACGTCTACGTGCAGAATGAGAACAAGGCTTTTAGGAAGAAGTATTGCATATATATTTAATACAAGAGTATTTCACACGCTGAATGCGCTTGTTATGCATGACGACAACTATAGGTCGTTTAGTGCTCTGTAATGTATGGTGCACTTCATTTGTTACATTTTCGGTGTAAGTGCACTCTCGTTATTTAAATCAATTCTTTGTTGGGCGAGATTGAACGCAGCAATCGTCGTATCCATAGTGTAACATGCAGTGTATGTAATACTTATATATACTACTGGTAAGATTCAGCAATGTTATTAATAAATAAATGCCTTTAGCGCAAAATAATGTCCAATTACTGAGCAAACTTACTGAAAGCGAGACATAAAGCAGTTATCGTTAAGCACACTGGCAATTTATCAATATTTACCCTTGCCAAATTGTTGACCTATTTTAATGTCGCTAGTTGTTGCTTTGGCTGGGCAGCAAATGACTTAACAAGCTATGTATTGACTTTGGGACTCTTTCCTGTATGATATGAGACATCATTAATATCCTTATCTACAGTTCTACTGCATGCATAGTTCATATTAAGCAACCTTAAGCAATGAGTCTGCAGTCACACTATTAAAGCATCAAACTTGCCGTGAATGATTAACACACAATGTTGACAGCCAGCGTTGGATATGTGATTTAAAACGCAATATGCACTTCCCATGCACCCTTAATTTTTGCGTAGACATTGAATACAAATATAGGCCTGCTTGTGGATATGATTTGTAGGGCAGTGTGACCACCAATATAGACACACACATAAATTCCTTGTTCACTCAGCATAAGTAAGGCCTTGTGCTGAGTCTAATAAATTGTGGCTACATGACGACATACATGATCATGTTGTTTTCCAGCCATATTCGTGGTGCGCATTGTTGTTTCAATATTTTACACACCTTTATAATCCGTGATAAGCCAGGAAGGGAGACGTGATGTGACAACCGGCTTTCATATGCCAACATTTATGATTTTTCATTGTGAAACAACATGTAGCCGTATGTTTATTGATATTGATAAGGAAAGTAGATAGTCGCAAAAGACAGGGAGATAGCATTAAGTCAATATGCTTCTTGATGGTTTGCATGAAAAATATTTCCTGCGATAGCCAAATATTTACGTTCTTATCAGCAAAAAGCGGGGCCTCCACTGTTTGTAAACCAGCATAATTGTCACTATTCTGCATTAAATAAATTGAACAAGTTCCGAGAAAACAACTACCATAATGATACTGAGCTGACGCGATAATTGACACATATTATGCATATGATAAGAGGATACGACAGGCAGGGAGTTGGATTTTGCGCGGGCCATCAGTTACTGGGATCAGCACAATCTGATAATGTAAAAGCACACTCGACATTATATGGTGGACCACACCAACAATAATATAAGCAACTGATGACTGTTTTAACAATATTATTCTGGCGCGCAGCAAACATTTCATTTTTATTTTTCGACCCAATAGCTGATCTTCATCTTTGTTCATTTTGCTAAATAAAATATACCAATGCTTGGAACTTAAGTAACCTTATCATTGCACGGATTAATATCGATTCGAAGCAATCATACACAAGTTACTGGCGATCTGTTTCATTCGGTGTGCATCGTGATAATGTATATTATAGAAAGGTAAATGTCTGCGTCTCACACTGCCTATACAGATACAATACGATTGGACACGAGCCACTTCACCCGATGAGTGCAGCTTATCTATAACAACGGCATCACGAGCACCTTATAACAGCTCTTGTACGATAGCCATATATTAGTCAAGATCGCATCAGGCGATTCACTGAAGATGTTATTTATTTTATTGTCAGAGGTTTCCGCATCACAAGGCATATAAATGCAGTCAAGCCAATAATGCTTTTGTTTACTAAAACTATTGGTTCAACACTAAATAACTGCCAGTTCGGCCATTGCTATTGTCTCGTCGATAGGTTGGCTAACGCGTCTTTCTGTGAAATTATTGCAACAACATGTGCCGATGAATTCACGACCAATCTCAACCAGCTGTGAGAGGATTCATTTTGTTCGCCTCAATGAATTTATTTCAACCAGGCGTATAAAGCATTAATATTGGGGCGGCGGATACTGACATTTTGCGAACAGCAATTATCCAGAGGTAAAGGAAAAACGACTATATTTGATTGTGACCTGACAATGTGATGATCAGTAGGACAGACAGTGGTTTGATGGTCCACTGAAGCGGTCACAACTATTTGCACATTGGTTCTATATGGAGCCGTTGTCTTTTAAGTCACCAAGCGTACTAATTCAGCACAGCCTGAGAGCAGCGGTTTGCTTAGAAAAGTAGAAAAGCAGAAGTTATAAATTGCGTTTGTAAAATATAATACTGAACACCGATAAAGCCCCTTATCGAGTCAAGTTATTAATGCTACGCCAAAACACATGCCAAACAGGCAAATAAGTATGGCTTATAAGTATGGTGCACCGCGTTGCGTCACTGCTCCTAGTAATCATAATCCGTCGGGTTACGCAACACAAAGCAATAGTGTCTATATAGGTTATGCTGCGGAAGTGAATGCCACAGCGATTTAATGCAACACAAAGCAATAGTGGCTATATAGAATATTTTGCGGAAGTGAACGCTACAGCGATTTAACGCGAGCGAAAATGATTTAAGTTTAGTAATTATTTGCCTTTCGCTGTATAGTAGATCACAATTTAACTGGCCTATGCGAGAGGCAGCTATTAGCAGATGCAGTGTATCGCAATTTCCTGCCAACAGCAATTGCTATATGACACATAGAAAGTAATGCATTATTTTTATTACCTCTGCTTTTTTGCAATTTATTTTAGCTTCAAGATGCTGCGTGCGCAATTGCAATAACAAGATCAAGCATTAGTAACAATTGCATTGCATTTAGATGGGTCGATGTCTACGTCGTATCGAAGGTTCGGTGATTTTTATATAGCCATATTTCTTGTCATTTAGTGTGGTAATGTCATTACGTTTGCGTGAGTTGTAGCCTTACACAGTGACAGCCTGACAACATAAAGAAAATCACGCAACTTCTCGTTGACGCATCTGATATGTCAAGTAATTTCTGCTACTGTACATAAACGACAGTAAATCGCACTGACCATTGTGTAGTTGAAATGCTTGATTTTGGCGGCAACATACCTTCTTAGTATGTTCATGGCACGTTTATACACAATGCGGTTTTAATATAGTATAATTGCTGAGCTAACGTCATACAGCTAAATTGATTTATAGTAAAAACAAATTAATGGTTTCTTGAGATGGGCTTATTGACATTAACCAATTTTTGGGCGAGACACCGAGTGAAATTCTTTTCCAGCTTTCACTAGAAGGTTTGCTTGCAGGTTTGTTTTGCCTGTGAAAACATTGTAATCATCAAATGGATCCGTGCAGATCACATATCAATAATGTTACTGAAGCCAGTAGATGATAGAGATGGATCAGTGGCGCGAGGAGAGTGCACCTAAATTAGAACATGTCATGTGAAGTAGATATTAATCTATTAGCGGGGTACAAGAATCTAGCGAGTTTATCAGTAAATCGATACAGCAAAGAAGTCGATGATTCATAGATGACAGCATAGAAGCGGTATGTTACATATTTGTGCTGCTGAGGTTAGCTCATGACTTAGGGATATTCGTCAAAGGCAAATATCACATGATAGCAATAGTTGGACGCGATTGATTTGCAGTTCTGCGATGCTTCGAACCTTACTAAGATTGTGCTAGAATATACCAATACAACCTGCGTGTTTTTACACTTATTTTAACAATAAAAATATAATGGTGAACTCACTGCGTAGACTATTACTGCCCGCAGAGCTGGATTATAAACAAGACGTGCCTGCTCTTGGATATTCTGATAACTATTATGTACTTTGTTTGGGCATGCTGCTCCACGTATGTTGTCGAGCAGTCGTCACTCCATTCAAAGAGAGCCCGGAACAGATAGAATACTTGCGTGCTTGGTTTGATAAACTTATTTTACTGACGACATTGCATGTAATGACATTGTTTTTTACCCGCGATAAATACAGTTTGGTTTATTCGGTATGATCGGTTGATCAAACCCCGCATCACTATATTGATACATACTGATCTGCCTTATTTGGAAAGTTATGTTTGCGTGCCGTGGGCTATTTTATTAAGACATACAACGCGCCACAGATGTCTAAAATCAGCACGATATGTAGAGGGTAACATGCGCGTAAGCAGCTAAAATAGCACAAATGTAATATTAGTGGATTGCTTATGTGTATCAATAAGCATAGTTCGAACAGTGTCGGTCCATCTTGCCTTTTCTGGTTAGTTGAAAATGTTCTCTGCTGCTAAATATTTGTGGAATAGTCAACTCTAAAATTCGATCTGAATAATTGGATTTTTATATATTGTCCTAAGCAAATAGTATGGAATAGATATTAATTAGTTGGCAAGCCTTTGTATATTGATATTTTCAGGAACACAATTATTATATGATTTAATCGCATACAAGCGTACAGGATTCAGCATCTGTGGCGAGTGAGAGTCAGAATAAAACGCCACTGCCACCAAAGAGAACTATTCAATAAATGGTTAAGTCGTTTATTTATTGACGTGTTGTAGGTAGTAGTGTACGGTATATCTGATGTGACAATTCTCATGCTGAATCACACGCACCAAAATAAATGCAAAGGCAACAGCTAACATAACAAAACAAACTTGCAAAACGTTTTTTAAATGCACCGTGTGATTTGAATACGTAACCTTTCACACAGAAAGTGAATGCTGCGCTATCACCGTCTGATCATTAGTGATAATGCAATATCCCCTGCTTGCTAGTGTTGCTTCATAATTCGTGCTCTTTGAAACATACATGGGCAGTATTAGAGCCTTTCATTTATTATCCCCGAACATAAAACACAATACATAGAGAATAATCACGTATACTGCAGCAGTGTTTTACAGCCCGTGCCCACAGATTGTAGGTTCGATTCCGAGATACGGCAAACTGACTGGCTACTTGTGACTCAAATGATCACGTTCAGTGGCTGTCCCATTTTTATAGGGTTTGTGGAAAATATTTAAAAATAATGTGATGCCCTACCCAGACAAGCCTCAGAGTGACGCTCACTGCTACTCGTACACAGTCATTGTTGCTATTATTTGATCCACTCACGCGCTGTGTCGTGTATCTCCCACAGCAAGTGTGATAACCTGGATCCCAGGTCCGCTGTATAATTCCCTAACTAAGAGACATTTATTAAGCGACGTCTCATGCTATAATGGTGAAACTGACGGCATATCTTTGGGCAACAATATCCACTCGATATGCCAAGTTATTCACGCTTTTCAAAATGTTATATTTGACATATCTAGACTAAATGACGTAGGTTTAAATGTATACACTGAAAAGTCGACTACTCAAGTCACAGGAAGCATGCGATACAATACCGACATACCGATCTGTTCCGGTGAATACAACATATTCCTTGCTCTCACTTGCATGCTTAACGAAATGATCATGCTTCCCTCATTGCACTTAATGATGGGCCTGCATAACTTTTTATCTTCACTAAGCTTTTATAGAAATTCGTCAAAAGGGGATATTGTTTGCACATCATTTAGTATAGATAATATAGCATAAATCGCTCAGCTCTGTGATACAGTGAGCAATTGTCTTGTACCTCAATGATTTTGTGTCTAGACAGTCTAGACACAAAATCATTGAGGTACAATACAATAGCCATGGATTGTTTGAAACTTAGGTCTGCTATTCATCAACAAAGTCTTTTATATATGCCTTGCAATATTGTATTCTTGTATTTTGACATCAACTTGTCGCATTCGTAACAAAGATTAAGCTGGATTCTCTACCGCTTCAAACACCGACAACCATCTACTCATGTGATGTGTTTTCATACAACCATGGTTAATGTGTTTGATGTGGTCTTGCTGTAGCCCTATCCGCGGTGGTCGATTCATTTGGCTTAGCACTTGGATGCCAATGAAATTCCACGTTGTAGATCCTACCCTGCAGTTGCTGGCTTCATATTGCAGTAGGTGCCTTTTGAGCGTGTCCCTCGGGTTTGCGGTATCATACTGGATGACGCCGTAACACCTACTTAGCTTAATTTGTATCGTTCTCGGTTCCGCTTACCTCACAATTGGTCTTTTTTTTGCTGATGAGATACAATAACATTGCAAGCAATGGTTATGGTGTGCGCCACTATTTTAACTTCTTTCATCAGAATCTGGTTCTGCACAAATGTACATTCCAATGCAAGACAATTGAAATAGTGATGGCGATATGCTTGCTTCCCGGTAAATTACACTCAGTCATTCAGATTGCTGAAAACCGGTATCAAGGTGCATTTCTGTGTAGGTACCAAGTTTCTTGTTGTAGAGCATACACTGTTGTTCGTCCTGTAGACATGACAGTACGTTGCTGCCAAGGAATTGGAACGCTCACTTACGCCGTCATAATGGGTAGAAAATATTTATCCTTTTCGAGTTGTATCTGACCATGACTACCGTATTCATTGCTGTATTCTCATTTTCATAGAACCTATAAACTGCGAAAGTATATAGCGCTTTATCGCTACTGATATCAACGCACTGGCAATAACTATGCCTATTATTCCTATGTGTATGTATTCAAACTACGTAAATTCGTAAATAACCTCAAGCAGTACCTGCATTTATGCGGGTGAGTGTTGTCAATGTTGGAGCTTTTCGCCAAATGCTGTCAATAACAGTATTCAGAGACGTCCTTTAACATCTCAAACAGCTCGTTGCAAAAATAGGAACTTAAGTATCTTTGATATAATGCATATATCTAGCTCTATGTATCATGCACGATGTACGACATCTAGCGGATATTGAACATACCACTTTCGGTCTGGCTGGCCATGTGTGTCTGTCGTTTGTAATGGTGGCAGCTAGTGGTAAATCCGCCTAAAAAGGCCGATTTAAACGTCAGCACCCACTGAAACATCAAGAACCAACAGCAACGAGTGTAAACGACAGGATTAAGTGACTCTTGTAACTCTAGAGTGGCTAGAAACGTGAGTAAATCGCGGAACACGGCGCGGGCGATAATAGAGAACTTTGCTAGAAACAGTGGTGTAGTTTAGGAGACCGACTGATCGTCCCAGTGAGCTATAATATAGACCTTTGCTTCAACAGTGGCGCGGTTCAGCAAACGTATTGTTCAGGCGAACGAGTTGTAACAAAACACATGAACAGTGACAATAACGTTGTTTAAGCTCATTTGTCGTTAGTGTAAGCACCCAGAACTCACTCATCGAATCCTCAACGAACTGTACCCTGTGCCATAGAAACCCGGCCTAGAGAAGTGAAACGCTAGTAGAACTTGTGTAGCTATACCAAACCTGTGCGCACCGCACCAGTGTTCGCTACATCGCGCACAAAACTAGAACAATGGCTAGTCGGAAGTCATGCAAAGAAGCCCCGAAGTTCGAATCCGCGAAGAATGCATACCTTGTCCAACGCTTCAGCCTGTGGAAACAACGCATAAAGCTATACGCCAAGACCGAAGGAATCGAAGACCAAGATCGGGCACCACACATCCAGCAAGTCTTGGACGACGATGGTTTAAAGACCTACAACAGCCTTCGACTATCAGATAACGAAGCGGCAGCACCAGACACCATTTTCGCGAAGTTTGAAGACCGGCTCAACATCTCAAAACCGAACTTTCGAGCCGCACGGCTCGACCTTCACTTCTTCTACCAGAAGACGGACGAAACGCTGGATGATTTCTACACGCGTTGCAGGGAAAAAGCCAGCGACTGCAACTTCTCAGACGACGAGGAGAAAGAACGCTTTATCGAGCAGTTGTTGGCGAGTACCCCAATAGAGGACTTCCGCAAGTGGTTAATAAGACAAGACGAAACAGTTACCTTCGAAAACGTGCAAACAGAGGGTTTCAAGCAGGAAAAGACGGTCAACTCGATCCGACATATTGCTGAACGCAATAAAACAGTCACAACCCCGACCGAAACACCCGACCGTACCAACATCGACCTCCTAAAAACATAGGAAGTTCAAGAAACAACACAAATCGAAATGCCTCAACTGCCGAGGTGACCACCAGCGTGGAAGAGAACACTGCCCCGCGAAAGACGCTGTGTGCCATACTTGCAACACGAAAGGTCACTGGGCGAAAAGCGTGCTTGAGAGAAGAAAACAGCAAAAAACAGTCTCGCTACATCAAACAATCTAAGAAACGCGTGCACCACATCGCCGAGGAACAAGACACGTCTGACTCCGAATACGAGGACATACAGTACAACTCGGTATCGATTTCCGTAGCTGGTGTCGAAACGTCGACCAGAAAGGAGGTTTTCACAAACATATGCGTGCCAGGTCGTGAACAGGAATCCAAGAAACGTCACTTTGTGATCATGAAAGTTGACACAGGCGCGATGGGAAACACCCTACCCCTGCGGATCTTCCTAAAGATGATGCCAGACGAAAGCTACGTGAAAGCAGCAAACGGCACAAGACTCATTGCGTATAACAACACCGAAATCGCATGCCATGGTTATATCGAGATGAACTGCTAAACCACATGGAGTCCTTAGGTGTCAACGAGAGCAACTGGGCAACTTACCGCTTCTACATCGTAGATGTACCAGGTCCAGCAGCCTGTGGGCTACCAATGGCAGAAGCCTTAGGGCTAGTAACCGTCAACTGTGCCATCAGCGCACCTCCAACAGGCTCACTCCAACAAGGGAAAAACAGTAACTCGGTAGAAGATCTGAAAGAACTATATCCGAAACAGTTCGACCGCATAGGAAAACTACCAGGAAAAGTCAAACTATACCTCAACAACGGAGCGATACCATCCAAAGATCCACCTCGCAAATATTCTATCCACTTCAGATACAAGCTTAAAACAGAGCTAAATCACATGGGAGTCCTTAGGTGTCATTGCCAAGGTACGAGAACATGCCGACTGGCACAGCAGCTTGGTCACCAGTATCAAGAAGGACGGATCCCTACGCGTGTGCCTTGACCCTTAAAAGCTTAACGAATCACTGAGGCGAAAACATCACAAGATGCTCACGCTTGAGGAGGCCAGCTACAATTTTCACAGAGCGAATTACTTCAGTAAATTAGACGCCAAAGCAGGATACTGGAGCGTGGAGCTTGAGGAGGAGAGCCAAATTCTCACAACCTTCCGAACGCCACATGGGAAATATAAGTTCCAACGTCTACCATTCGGGCTAAGTGTAAGCCAAGATCTCTTCCAGGAGAAAATCGACCACATCTTGGAGAACTGCCCAGGCGCCATCGGCCGATGACATCGCTGTGTTTGGAACGACGGAGGCAGAACACGATCGAAACCTACTCACCGTGATGGAAGAAGCGAAGAAAAACGGACTTGTGTTCAACAGCGAGAAATGCACCATCAAGCAGACACAAACCGAATACTTCGGCATGGTACTCAGTACCAATGGGATGAAACCAGACAGCAAGAAGATAGCTGACCTCCAAGCCATACCGACCCCAACCTCAAAAACGGAGCTACAATAGTTCTTAAGCTTGGTAACATTTGTATCACCTTTCATCGAGAATCTTTCCGCTCACGACTCCAGGCGATGATGCTCCCCATCAAAGACTATGACTACAATGTCAAGTTAGTCCCCGGAAGGGACATAGGCCTGGCAGATGCCCTGAGCCGACTGCCAAATCCTAACAACCGCAAGGATGTCACGATAGATGTACGGATTGAACACTTGCAGTTCACTGACAACAAACTTTCAGAGATACGGTCAGCCACCAGAGCAGATCCCGTCCTGAACGAGCTGCGAAACATCATCTTCACAGGATGGCCCGACGAACAACGGGAGCTAACAAGCAGCTTACGATCTTTCTGGTCCTATCGAGATGAACTGTCGATCGATGATGGACTGATCATGAAAGGAGATCGTGTGTTCATACCTGAACCACAGCGCAAGAGCGTCCTACAAAATCGCCACACCAGGCACATGGGAATCGTGAAAACCCAGCTACGTGCAAAGCGGGATGTATACTGGCCTCGTATCAATGAAGACATCGAGAGGATGTGCAAAGAGTGTGCTGTATGCGAGGAGTCACGAAGAGCCCAGACGTCAGAAACGATGATACCGACTGACACACCCGGTCGCCCATGGAGCGTTATCGGGACAGACATATTCCAGATTGGCGAAGATCACTACCTTATAGTGACTGATTATTACACCAAGTTCCCTCTCTTGGACAAACTGCCGAAACACTCAATATCTGAAGCAGTTGCTAACATCATGCGCTGTGTACTGTGGCATATTTGGCATACCCGACATCGTCCGATCTGACAACGGGCCCCAGTATGTGGGGCAAGCATTTGTCAAACTGGCAGAAGAATATGGTCTCCGCCATACCACATCATCACCCAGATACCCACAGTCAAACGGCTTCATTGAACGGCAGATTGGGATAGTAAAGCCTATGATAAAGAAAGCCATGAAGACAGGAGAGGACTGGAACCTAGCGCTTTTGAGGCTACGTACAACATTGCTGACCAATAAACTGGACAGTCCAGCAGAACTCATGTTCCAGCGACGAATCAGAGACTCTCTACCTACTAAGATCCGGGACACCAACCCTGATCGCGATGACGTCCGTTTCCTACTACGGCGTCGACAAGAGGTCCAAAAGCACTATCACGACCGTAGCGCTAAAGATCTACCGCCACTTATCCCAGGGCAACAAGCAGTGTTCCGAAACACGCAAACTCAGAAGTGGTTGCCGGCGGTTGTGAAAGCCAAAGCACCTGAGCCCAGGAGCTATATCATCTAGACACCCACTGGGCAGACGCTACGACGAAATCGTGTCCACATGAAAGGGAGTCGTGCATAACGCACGGATGATGACAGCAGTTCCGAGAGCAACGCACAACACCGAGAAGTGAGCGCAGGGGTTACCCCGATATTACCACCATGTGTTACACGTCCGCCACCTGAGACGCTCCCACATCGTGCTGGAAAGGAGCACACTAGTAGCGATGTGAAGACTCACACATCAAGAAGCGGTCGCGAGATACGCATACTGAGCCGCTATCAGAATTAGAAACACCAGAATCCCCAGCTCTTATGTTTATGATTGTAATACATGCTTTTCATAGAAAAGGGGAATGTGATATAATGCATATATCTAGCTCTATGTATCATGCACGATGTACGACACCAAGCGGATATTAAACATACCACTTTCGGTTTGGCTGGCTATGAGAGTCTGTCGTTTGTTAGTCTCGACGATGACGCTAGATTCTTTAGCCTCGACTTGTAGTTGCTACTTCCGATTAGAGACATACTACAGTGGTAAGCCAACCCGAGATCGCAGCACTCTGTGGTGACATTACAGGAAACGATTTGTGTCGTATGTTATTGCTTCCTAGGTGCTAGACATTGGCATTCAGAGGACGCATTTAAACGATGGATGGCAATATGCAGTAAGTTTCAGATTCTATAGGTAAGGTAGACATCATATGGATGGGGTCTGACATCAAACATTATTTTTGCGCTAAACTCAAAGAGACACATAACACAAATGTACAACTTTTTCATGTTTGGGTGGTTGTCTTCTCCCCCACCTTTGCTGTGTGCGATGTGTGTTGTTTACCTCATTCATTATATATGCATCCGGCTTCTAATAAATAAGCCCATGTGTCAACTCTATATATGACTTATCTCTCACAGCAAACTAGCTGTAAAGTTTTTGACTACTCTCTTAACCTTGTTCATTTTTCTATACTCCTATATGACCACCCAACATAAATAACATTATCTCAGGTTAAAATGTATTTGCCAATTATTGTCCCAGTCCAACGCGTTATGCAAGTTATATGCCGGGTTTGTGGTTTTCACTCTCGAGTGAAGTTAGGTGTTATTGGCAATCTTTGCCACATTAGGTCAACAGTGCTGTCCAGAACGCTGATGGTGATTAAGAAAATAACGGGTTCCAGGACCCACTTATATGCGTCTGGGTGCTCGTTTATCGACTAGCTGTGGATGTATGGTTATTGACAGTGATTCCTAGTTGCAGTATAAGAAATACATTACGAGCTATTCTTTTAACCTTTTCCCTTTCCTAAGCCCTAAACACGCTGTTTGCCACAAATAACCTCTACGTCAATATTACGACTTTATACTAATTGCATAATCCACCGGTGTACATTTTGATAATAATAATTTAGTATATAATGATATCGATTGCTTAGTCAAATACTTCCATAACCGTCATTGTGGAGTATTGTCAAATGACTGATGCAATATCGTCCTTGGTATATCTGTGTCGTTGGCGAACTAATTTCAAACATCGCCTTTCAGTTTGTTTGACTTATCCCCCCGATGTGCTCTTTACCAGCATGACATGCTAGAGGATCATTACACTGCGTTATGATGCCATCCAATTATAAAACGTTAATACAATGACTAATTGGGTATGGCCCAGCATGTTTTTATTTTATTGTAATGTATTGCCGTGACCTCTGTAATTCAAAGCCACATCTGCTAATATGAGCATATTTTGTTTTCTCAACAACAATGTTACATAACCCAGTTAACCAACAAAGATGGTCTATATTGTATTGCAATCAATGAAAAGATTGTGTTCTAAGCGGGAAGTACTGCGACATTATCAGTAACATTTAAAAGAAAACATAATAAGGGTTGATTTGGCATACAAATATATTTGGTGCGATGAATATTGCAAGAAGGTAAAAGAAAGCAAGTAAAAATATCAAACCCGTGTTCAAATTGATAAAACATTTAGAAATCATCGATGGTCTGCTCATGTCAGTCCTTTATGTGAACGATTTTCTGCATTTACTTCCAATCATAGCTTGGTACATCCCCTCATTCTCTCTCTCTCTCCTTTTCTCTTTCTCCTCTTATATATATATATATATATATAGAGATATATAGAGAGAGAGAGAGAGATATATAGATATATAGAGATAGATATATATATAGATAGAGATATATATAGATATAGAGATAGAGATATAAGAGATATATATAGATAGATATATAATAGATAGATATATAGATATTTCTAGAGATATAGATATATATATCTAATATAGAAATAGATATATATTTATATATATATATAAATCTAGAGATATATCTCTATATATATATATATATAGAATATATATATATATATATATATAGTAAATATATATATATATATATATCTCTATATATATATATATATATATATATGTATATATATATATATATATATATATATGTACATATTATATATATATATATATATATATATTATATAAAAATATATTTAAATTATATATATGTTATATGTATATATATATATATATATCTCTATATAGAAATCTTTATATATATATATATATATATATCTATATATATATATATATATATATATATATATATATATATATATATATATGTGTGTTTTATGTGTGCGATGGGTGCGTGCGTGTGTGTGTGTGTGTGTGTGTTAAGTACCACGTTTCTTAAGAATCAGTGGCTATAGATTAGGCGTTGCATCATTGGACGGTGATGGACAGTTTGCACAATCAAAATGAAGAGCTAGCAATTGGTATGACTTATCATCGCTCATTTTTCGAAACATTACCAGCGATGAGTTTTGAGCTTGTTATAAAGAATCGTGACAATAATTCAGCGTTGCAAAAACATACAACTAGTATTCATTTATTTCAATAACACGACTGTATTACAAGACTAGATGAATATGCTTTGAGTCCTTTTTGCATTATCATGTTCCACGGGCTTCCTGATAAACCATGTTTTCGGAAGATATTTTATGTATCTAAACGACATGTTGATGAAAATGTTGGTCGCTTGTCTATTCAATCGTAGCCACTTTACCGGTCCTCGATAAACGACGTTAACTTCTCTTGTGACGGAAAATGATAACAGTTTTGTTGCGAAGTAATATCACATCTGATATAATCTATTATTCAAACAGCAAGGTCCATTCATTTTCATAATTTTTCTAACTACAGTGATATCGTATTAGGATAGCGACGATAACCCCGCTAAGGTACCTGACTCGAATTTTGCCCCAGCTTTTAATGATATTAGCTCTTGCATGAATCATAGAGGAAAATGTACCACGTTCTGAAAAATGCAAGAACCCACGCAGTAATTTATGTTAAGTCAACCATGATGCAGCTTTTGCTATTTCCTCAGTAATTATCTTCTGCATCACATCCGTCGTCGTCGTCGTCGTCAATTTTATATGATTTAACATCTACGATACGCCGGGATTTCGTACCAACAAAATACTCAAGATGCCCAGGAGAGGGAGGTGATGACTTCTACTATCGGTGCCCCATGAGACGACCCAAATCCCTCGGCGAGCTCCCAGCAGCTAGTTGTTCTTGTCTATACAGGGGAGTCTACTCCAGCCATGCATGCCATCGGGATGTCAAAGAAATACCGCACATGATCATTTTATGCGAACATAACCGATTCACGCGAATAATAGGAATGATAATACAATACAATAATCCCCGCAGAGCTCAGGCCCATGTCGGCAGTTACTTAAGCCATGTCGGATACGTCCACTGGATTACCTACGCCACTTTATTAACTAGTTCGTTAACTTGGCGAAATGCTGCCCTAAGTTTCGTTGATTTGTCGCGTTCGTTTTATAGTATGCATGTAAACTTTTTTTGTCTCGCGAAACAGGTCGCAATTTTCAATTATTTAGCGAAATTATTTCTTAGATTGGTCGGACCGATTATGCGCAAAACCCAGAGGTTTTGTTTTGACCTTAAAAACAAGATACGGTCAAGTTCATTGAAAATGTAAAAATCTTGCATCCTGAATATGTCAGTCAATAATGCACAATTTACATCATTTTATAGCAAAATTTAATTGCAAATGTTCACTCACTATAAACAGCTGTAAATGTCCAAATGTCCAAAGTGTCATGAATATTTCGAGCGCCTATAAAACCGTCAATGCCCGATGGTTATAAAAATTGTTCTACGTTACAGATTGAGTCGGATCCCTTGAATGCATAAATTTCGATGACATCACTCCCGGTTACAAAAGCATCAAAGTTTTAAAAAAATAACACAATTTTTATGCCTGATAGCTCCATGATTTTGGTTTTAAAACATTTAACATATACCAAAAGTGTAATGTAATTGTAAACTTTTTAAAAAGCGTGAAATTGTAATTAATGCATCATTAAAAATTTCTGGTAGCTCAAATTTCTAAACTTTTTGTTTTTATAAATAAAGAAATCTAACAATGCGTTTGAGGATGTCCTTGATTACATTTGGCCCTACTTTAATGAGCACCGAACGCATATTGTCGATTTCATAAAGCGATCGAACATTTCTTGTTAATTTTAGCTGTTTTCCGAACTTTTGCCGCCGGCGATTCGTGAGAAAACTACATGGTTTCTCCATCGTTAATGATCATATCGTAGCTTCAATTGCACCAGAAAGGAGCCCGCTGAATATATAACTATTAGACTTGCGTTGCAATTTATTGATAGTTTTCCAAAAAAGTAAGCTATAATAAGAGCCGTTGGCACTTCTGCTGGGTTTTTTCCTGGTTTGTTTATTTGTTTAGCATTACTTCCTCGCTGATGATGAAAATGGAGAAGACAATGATGTGGTTTTTATAATGGTGGTGATCTTTGCTTATGGGACCAGCAATGAGGATAGTAATAATGATGGCTAAGATGATTGTGATTCAGGTCATGATTAGGATCATGATCATGAAAATGAAGTTAGGATAATGATAACAATGTATATGATGTAGATGGTATTTTAATGATAATCATGATGATGATTATGAAGACAGTGATGATGATGAACATGGTGATTAAGGAGACAACGATAATGATGATGATGAAAAAATTTCTTTCCAGTTTGTCATAATAAACACTAAATAATTACTTCTCAGTACTATTTACAGAATCCTCTCTTCAAATTGTTCATGGTTGTCATATTATTTAACTTTTCTGATCGTGGTCATGATAGTCATCATCATCATCATAAATATCATCATTGTCATTACCGTTCGTAGCATCATCATGACAATCATATGGTTTATGTACTGGCTGCTATCATCATCATTATTTTTCTATTTTGGTCATGATGCCATCATCATCACAGTCATCATCATCATCATCAAATTAATTCATCAAAGCTATTTTTCCTGAGGTTGCGAACATTCATCACAATCATCCTTCATTATAGGTCCGGCATTTTCGTTATTATAATAATGATGCATGTATTGTCATTATGACGCAAATTTGAAATAATCAATATCGCCTGGAAACTCACTCGATCGAAAAAACAATTACAGATTATTTGTCTTAATTGAATTGTAAGCGTTTTCTATATATAACTAATAATAAGATTTCCATGACGATAAGGGTCATGTCGATTAAAAATTATGTTAATGGCAATCTTTGTGATGAAGGTAATTTTGATGATTCCAATTGTGATAATGATGACAATGTTGAAAACAAGTCGTCAAAGTACGCAAAGTTCCTACATTATCCCATGGGCCTATTTCGCTTAACGTTTGTTAGCATCTCGCGATACAGAACGCCATTTTCAATATATTTTTGTGATTATTCTTTTGATTGGAGGTGCAAAAGATGCGACGAACCTAGAGGTTTTATTGTAACCTTGATTGAAAGCTAAGGTCAAGGTCATCAAAATAATCATCGATAAATCCATAGTAAAGTCGTCAGTTTTGGGCGGATTTTGAAATTTCTAACACTTCCTGATATTGTTCGCCAAGTTCTCCCGTGTACCTGCAGGCCTCTATCATTTAACGCTGGTCAGCTTCGAAATACATTTCTTTTCCCGATGATTCAAACTCTTTATTCTACAGATATTAACAGAAACAGTAGAATACAATCTCCTCCTAGATAGATCACGGAAATTAGTTATCTTCTTTCAATGGCAGATTTTCAGTTGCAATAATGGATTGTTATATCCAATTGGTATTTTTTTCTAGGTAGGATTAAAATTGCATATTATGATAGAATTATTAAAGAAATAGTATTATTTGACCTACTTTAGGCTCGTGATTGTTACATTATATATTACATTATATACCACCTTATACTGCTTCCTACCTTATTCTATCTTACAGACACTCCCATAAACTGAAGTTAATAGAGAGAATCTAAGTTCGCTTCGCTTCGACCAATTTGTTAGCGCTCCACACCGCTATCGCCTTCACAGACCCCTTTTTAGTATTGTATCATATATCATGATTTGTTTTGTGTTCTATGTACCCTTCACGACTACATTCTTGTTACGATCCACATGATACCATCCTTTCTGTAAATGTCACCTTCCAAGTAAGCAGTCACTGTTTCGTCCACTTACAAGTGTACCACGGACGTTCACCAAGCTCTCTTGAGACATACATACTCTCAATAGCTTAAATAGCTCTCCAAATCTTTATCCCCAGGTCGAAACAAAAGCCAATGACATAGGGCAGAGCTATTATAAAACGAAAGGACCATATCTTCATATATGACGGCTCCATATGTCATTCATGTCGATTACGGATTGTTCTGCTTTCAGCATATGCTCATCAGTACTTCAAGCAAAAGTTATATTGCTAAGCCAATTTATTTGCTCGGTCTTGAATGCTTAAATATTGACTGACATTATTACGATACTAGCAAGAGTAATGCCAACTGGATCATAAGGGGGCCATATTAATATATATTTCCCTCTGTTGTAGAATATCCCTAACAGCCGAATCGGAGTGGTCAACCGCACATGAGGTACACAGATTGCAACGGCATTCATGCGACGCAACATTTCTTGTGTCTCTGTGAGATCATTGCAGCGAAAAAATAATGTATCAATAAATTGACGTTATTTTATATAATTCTTCTAGTTATATATATGGAGCACAATAATGAATATTGATAAGCTACAATGTGTTTGTTCTGTGACAATAAGCTAGGTTTACGCAGGCTGGTGTGTAAGCGTCTATAATTGATGAGGCCCAGAAACGTGACAGATCCTGTTTGAGCAGCACAACAGTTCAAATAACATATCATACGGAAGGTCTGTTAATGTAGTTTCATCAGTCGGATAAGAAGCAAGTAAGGATTTAGCAAAAATCTTCCCACTTATATCGCTCATCTCTCCTATGTACGAAACACTTGTCGGCAATATGCACTGAAGCATATCTCGTTCGATGTTTTGATGTGTGGACCATTTAGCCCGCAGAATACCTAATGCCTCAGAACCAGAAGAGCCACACGGCTTCCTAGGGGCTCAGCTAAAGATTCATACATAGTTTGCCTAAGATTCCCTTATTGATCCATGCTATTTTCAACCACGAATCTCTACCTTATCGGCGTGATTTTGATCAATGTGTACCTTACATAAGTAAAGGCAATTTGGACAAAACCAAATGGATGTTTAATGTGCTAGAATCAGCTAACAACAGGTGAGGATACGTTCCTGTACCTACATTAACATACCACACACACCGTATTGCAAAGCAATGGAACGTCCGAGATGCTATAAACATTTTCTGCAATTATCCGAGGAAACTACATAATAGCGGGTAGTCACAATTCCTCATCGTTATGAACTAATTCAGTTATCACTGTATAATGCAACTGTTACTAAAACCGTAAATAATAATCGGATGGTTATTTTTGTGTTCAAAGCCAATACTCAAGCTAGTTGTCACGTTAGGACTTGTGTAAACGAGGGAGGGAATTAAGCTCAATATGTTTTCATCACATCAAAGTTATAACATACTGGAATCACACCCGCCTCAAGACATACATGTTAGCAAGAACATTTTGTACATTACGCCAGATGTAAACACTCCGCCTCGGTGATTAGTATACAGTACAACCGACGGAAGCACGTGCTGTCATTTAGGAAGATACACTTGTTGATGGTTACGTTTTCTGACCGTGTCCCAATCAGTTTATGATAAATGGCTGATATTTCTAAAGCCAAAGTTCGCTGGCCTTGAACAAATATGAGCTTGCTACTTATACTGCGATACATATAATACACAATACGCGTTTAGTCGTGCTTTTACTAGAATGCACATAAACATTTCAAAGCATCAGCTGCTGTTGACCACCATTGATGATCACAAGACATGTTGAGATATTAATCGCTTGCATACCTCCCATATCTTCATCCATTTGCTAAGTATCGTCCCTCAACTATCTATCCGTTGTCGGTTTTTTAAGTATGTTCGATTAAAAGTTTACACTTGTACATGACATGGACAAAGAAAAACGGTTTATTGTGTACCTGTCTTAATCTACACCACAAGATCCCACCAAATAGCCCTTTAGATATTTCGGTTGACCATGAAGTACGTAGAAGCTAGATTATAAGACAGACAACGATATTTGCATTTGCCAATACATATATGCAATAGTAATATGCTGCGTATAAGGCTTAAAGAGCCTATCGCACGGTTATAGGTACTTTGCTGTAATAAATTCTTAATGTGATCAATAAACTCAAACCGGTCCAATAATCGTCGCATCTGATCAGTTAAGGCCAAAATGTCAGTTCAAATTAGCGCGCCCGACAAAACGCTTCGGCAGCCATTATGTAGGTCAACCATGCGTGTGACGTCAGGTAAGGGAGGTCGTTCTCATAGACGCACGGAGTTCCCCGTTGTTTACATTGTCGGAGTTCGTCTCTCGTTTTTGGGATTTTGGATCGTTTTTAGCCATCTTGTGACCGCCTGAACACGATGGTTAATCGTTTTTGTGTTAGGGGCTGCTCGCGTACCAGTCGGGACGGCGTGAGCTTGTTCAGGATACCTCGAAAGGACGATTTATATAAACAATGGATTGACCATGTACTACGATCGCGAGACAAATGGCCGGGCCCAGGCAAGTACTCGTTTGTGTGCTCGGTTCATTTCACCGAGGAATGTTTTGAGGAAGCTCCGAAACTCAGAGAAGATCTTGGTTGGATACAAAGCGGGTTTTGAAGGAAGCGGCTGTGCCTACTCTTTTTGCGAAGGCCTCTGCTGTCAGGCAAGCAAGAAAGGATGGTGAGGCAAGTGAACCCCTCCTACCCCAGCCCAAAAAAAGGAGACCTGCCTTTATATAGAGGAGCAGCAGAGGGTGAGACTCGATGACTTTCTTGTTGCATTAGTATTGAATAGATAGTTCATTATCTTGTTAAGAGGGTACAATACATTTCGACCATGCAACAAATTCAAGGATCTATATAAATATGATAATTCTGAAGATTGATTTAGCTGATGCATTCCATGAAGGCAAGGAGTGGGTGTGGCCACTGAACAACTATCATCTGATCATGCATGTAATGTTGAATAGACACTTTGTGTTTGTTTGTTTGTTTTGTGCATAAATGCTATCCCAACTGATTAGTCACTTCTTTGGTATACAGATTTTGGAAGCAGCTATGGCTGAAAATGTCATTGTATGTTCAAGGAGCCCTGTCAAATGGCTGAACCTGAACCAATTCCTAGCAACAAAGGCAACATTTGGTGAATATTTTTACTGATATATAAAATGTAAACAAAAACAAATTCAATAACCATGGGGATATAAGGCAATAAGCGACAGTCTGGTGTGGAAGCTGTGACTTGATTCCTGTTATGTTCTAGAGTATGTCGAGTTCTTGCTAGTTTGCTATGAGCCAACCCAGCCCAAGACACAAGCACCACCTCCAGTGTGTGCAGATGCAGTGAGACCAGATCCACGACCAGCCATTGAAGCACACCAGAGTAGGTTCCCCATGAATCGAGGCAAGTTCTAGGTAAGTGGAGGGTAGAGGAATCCTTGATAGTCTGGTGCTGGGAAGTTATCTGGTATTGTTGTAACACCGCAGGCTGGTAACGGAACTCTGATTTTTTGTCCAAGATGTCCCCAGCACCAGCGAACAAACTGCCTGTATGCAGTATACCTATAACGCCTGTAAAATAACCATGTGACATTGTTGATTTATCCATGCTCAAACATTTTGTGTCATACCAGTATCAATAAGTATAATTAAATCGTAAATAATGACTGCTAGCCTTCGTACAGATTTATGTGTAAATAATAGAAAACATTGTCACCTTTGTACATCATTATCTGACATGTGCCGGTGCTGTTGTCTGTAGGAGAAATATCCCAATGGTTCAAACAGATTGGGCTGAAACCAGGATGCTGGGTTATGCAACCAATGATAATGGGACTGTTCTCTATGGAGGTCATGACTCAAGGAATCTCCACACAGCACACATATTCTTCCAGCTCTGCCATTGGTTGACAGTAGCCACACAAACACCTGTAACATGATGTAATGATGGAAATATTAATGTATGTAATAATCTTCACTTCCCAAAGTCCAGTTATACATTCATTTATGGGCTAACTGACAATTCTATGAGAAAACAGCTGTGGTACTTGCTCTCCTATATATATTCTACCTCAGAATCAATCTACATCAACTTTTAAAAATATTGTAATCAGCCTTAGATAAGGCCTACTTTAGATAAAAGAGGATCACTATTTATTAACAGCAGCTAGTCCGAAATTAGTTTCAATTCGTGTGAGGGAGCATTTACATTTACATGGTACAACTTTGCAAACATGAACCCTTGCTAACACTTGATTAGATAAAAACTTCGTAGTATCTCATGTCTGCTGACTGATATGGGAGAATTATTTGCTGTAAAGCTCTGTCATATACAGTTAGGAAAAGAGGTTACATATTTTGTTGGGGAAATTTATGGATTAACTTTGTTACACGCCGACGCATATACGATGAACTGGTGCACAAGTACGATCAGACATAGCTTACCAAGTATTGTCCCATGTCCTGGGCAGGATGACCCGCGTGAGACCCAGACGCAGCAGTTACATCGACAGTGTCTGTTTTCTCCTCATCGGAGACATCGGATTAGCTCATATCTGGTTCGAATCTGTAAGGCAAAACTTGCTCGACCAAAGCAACGATAGTTTGCGAATGACCCATACCATATCTCTTCGTCGCTCTCCTGAAGTGATGAAATAACGAAATTTCCAGCAGCCATTACTCGCTTATCGTAGTGCAGATAGCGCCTAGCAACAAAGACATTCCCGGACCTGACGTCACGCGGGGGTGATGGATTATTCATGAGCTTGTCGGCTCGATACGCCGAATTGTATCTTTCAAGTCGAATTTCGATCAGAAAGCGCGCAGTTAGACTATTAACACATAGAAAGAATAGGTACTTCTGGGTTATATTTCCGTTATCTGGTGAAAAAAATGTCATGATTTTTCGTGCGATAGGCACTTTAAGTTGGCTTAAATATGCAATCTCCTCTTCAATCGCCCCCTTCCTAATATTTGTTAGAAATATATATGATTTGGGTCTCAAATTGTTTAATTTTTAAGGTACCAAATGTAAACTGACTCAATAAACTCGATTGCCCAATCACCATAATTATTGCAATATTATTGATTATCGGCTTGCCCCCTACAGTAATTGCTCCGGTTGATTTATCCGTTTGACATTCAATCCCATGATAGAGCACATGTTTAATAAGACTCACAAAGAGTTTAATATTCAAAGTGAATGCGTATATCTTTCGATATTGTGATTGAATGGTCTTGTTTTTCCATAAGCATGCATGATTATAATTGAAGAGACAGGACGAGGCACCGTACTTGAAACAATAGAGAAGAATGAGAACTGAAGTAATATGCGACTGCAAACCACAGTTTGATCCCTCTCTTCGACTGTAACAACAGGACATATATAACAGTATTGCTATTCACATAATCTCTTTGTAATACAGTTGCACGGATGTTTGTATCAGTAGCTTATGAGGCACTTAGTACATTACAATTCAGTCCTTGGATGCAATGGAGTCAGGAAATAACGACAAAATAATTTACCATCTCGCAGTATCAGCATCGGCACGCGCACAATTGTCGCAACTTCTTATATCTAACACACTTGACTGGGACATCGCTAGCAAGCAATAATTGTGATTACACGTGCCTCTGGACCGGCAATTACTTTGAATCCAGATTCAACCCAGAATGGAAATTACATCGGACGTGGGCTGCCAGAGCGCGAAGACTCCTTATAGAATTTGCTCTGATGCTTGCGGCAGCTGCAGTATCGATGCTTGCAGCACAACGCACCACCATGTTATTGGTGTGAATTATTGCGGTGCAGAACATACACAACATTACTACCGGTACCAAAGCTCTGTAATGAGGTGATGTTTTCGTGATCCTTGCTTGCATGATTTAATGTTGATACCAGAGTCCGCCAAATGATGATAACTATGAAAGTGATTTTTACCTTAATGTGAATATTGCCGGTGTACCAGTGTAATGAATAATCTCCACACCCATATCACGAGGCGAAGACAGTGCCTACATGGTGACGAAGTCTACCCTGGTAACCATAGTCGGCTAAAATGGCCTTAAAATTTTCGGCAGTATCATTACACGTATGTTTCGTAATATTAACACTGGCACTAGCACTGGCACTGGCACTCTTTGAGTGATTATTTGTATATCAAATGTTAATACAATTGCTTGTAATATCCGCCTAGATCTGCAGAGATACACGTATCAACTTAACTACGCATGCAGTAATCAAGTTGATGTTTATCGCTCTTTCCTGCGGATCGTGCTGTGTCTGCGTCGGGTTGAAATTGATAGCGCGATGTTTATAGTGGTAAAAATACATGTACCTAATGTACCGAAGCACTCTCCCTGCTCTGCACGCGACATACCGTTCTTGAAATCTATTCATATTTCATGCAGAGCACAAAAATAAATTCAAAACCAATCAATGACATATCATCTCTGATTCCGAGACTGTTATTTGTAGTATTCCCTGACTATGATTGCACGTTTAATATTTGTTGCATGCAGCAGTGACAAACTAATAGTATGCTGAGTACAGAATCTATTCCTCCTCCTTTAGCGCGGTATCTAATCATCAAAGTCGTCTAAGCTGGTACGTCTAAAAGGCACACTTGATGGCATGATATTGAACCAAAAGACGACCAACCGACTAATTGGTTCGCTTCGATTGTCGACATGATACTGAGGTTAGGGCGAGCGAGATGTAATTAAAGGTTAGACGCAATGGCGTTAGCGTGATTATAATGATGAACGGTCGATGAAGGAACTGCCACGGTATGTAGGCAATCAAGGCTTGACGACACATCGGCTTTATGTGCTGCCACTTTCCTGTGATTTCCAAGCATATCTAATGTCCGCCTTGGAACCATGACACGTTGAAAGTATAACGGTGTTATGCATGCTCTCTCCATATGGCTATTGTTACTGAACCGATGCTTACGTGAACAACATGTGCTATGGCGTTGCATTGCAGGCCTGATCAATATATAAATGTTGGTGTGTTTGGTAATTAATGAATGGATTAGTAAGTGTTGATCAATGATATCAAATTTGTTTTTCACGTAACTATACAAACGAGATTAAGTACATACACCCTTTCGACGCTGTGCTAAAATGGCCGTATCTTTGTTTACATTTAAGCCTGACCGAGGGAATGCTACAAAATAACTTTGGCAATGGAGTCGATGTTATTTTGACGAATGCAGGTGGCAGGTTACAGGTATGACGGAAATACGGAGTGATAAAATGATCCGAAGTACTGGAGATGATGCACAGCTACACAAGTTTTATAGCATGCTATTTTCTTCAGTAGATCTGCATTTATCGCAATTGAAGATGGTCGCTGCAACGTCGGTAGCAGAAATTGAAATTAGCATTACGTTAACGTTACGTGCTGTAAAATTGACATATCCCCTGAGTCCACTAAACAACGCTGCAGTTTTTCAGCATTTGTCGTTATATATTTAAGAATTAACGCTGAATAACTTAATGACAACTGTCATGATAATTATTCTTACGAAGCTATCGTAAGCGGCGCTGCGAGATATCAACGTCTACAGATAGATATTGCCTCTTCAAACAACAAGATAACAAAAAGCAAGCGGTTAAATCGGGAGTGTCCATGAAAACGTAGATCCAAACTATAATTGCGTTATTGATTAATATTAAAACAAAATAATGGTTGTCTCATATAGTTCACTTTTAATTTAACCTCTAACCTTTCAAGCGACTAAGCGAAATTTATTTCTATAGCGTTCGCCGCGGTGGTTTTGCATGCAAGCCTACTTTACAAATGATTACTTGCATAGAAATTCTCCCAAAACGTCACTGCAGATGGTATTCTATGTTAATAAATTTCGGCCTTTAGCATTTGTTTAAAAGTATGTCCATTGCAAAGAACAACGAGTCACCGTGTCGACCTCAATATTCGCGTGCAAAGGAACATTTTCTGTCATTAGTAAGGAGTAGCTGATATACAGTTTTGCGACACATGCTATTGTGTTGGGATGTTCTTCAGAAGGCAATATCAGTTTCCAAGAGCATATCGAAGACATCCAATACTCGTATTATGAATTACTGCACGCATTTATTCATCATAAGTGCATTATTTATTTGGCGACTATTCTACGTAACTCTTTCAGTTAAAAGGGGTTGATAGGCGGGGCTTCCATTGCGGTTATTCATTTCAGCAGCTGTGACAAAGGGGAGAGTAGTAACGGAACGCAGCTAAACCAATCTATGCACTCGGCCGTCAAAGATTATGTATAACGAGGTAGTTAATTAAGCAATTTCAGTGATCAGGGAATGTGTCTAAACAAGAAATCCAATGTACTGCGATTTTGGTGTCGAGATAGTTGCATCTCATTGTAGACTTAGACTCAAAGATCTGATAGCATATGCACATGAAACGATTCATCGGCGCCACCACAAAATGGGTATGTGACTAAATACGTGTATTTAAACTTATTTTGTCTTCCAATACGAGATTATTCGTTACCTTAATTACCAATAAAATGCATACTGCGATTTGTTCAGAGGGGTATGCTTGAGAAAGTGTTCCGCTTGTTGGCCTCCTATTAAAGTTTTCATTATTTTGTCGCTGGCGGCTGACGAATACATGTTTGGTGATATATGAGAACATTTCCAGTCTATCGGAACATTCTTTTCATTAATCAATTGGTTAAATATTCTTAAAGCGGTAGCTAAAATGCATGCGGCTATTTCTTTCAGCACTTGTTTTGTTTGGGTTTAAAGAATTTAGCAATTGTAGGATGTTTCTGATAATTTTGCGTTAAATAAACTGACTAGGCCTGGGGATCATGCCATTTAGTCAGTGAATACTGATGTCAAGTAATCTGTACTTTCCTTGACTTCTTACCACACATAATTTGCATTTTCCATAACACTTAACATTACAGACCGATGATAACTAGATATATTTATATACGGGTACGCAATCTTGAAGAGCATATAGCCCTGAATTCCACGTCAAAGAGCTGCAAGGCGAGTTAAAATTGTATTCATGAATACACGGGTGAAGATGAAAAACGTTATTACCTTATGAAATGCGGCATTTTGATGTAAGCTGAGACAATTATGGTATCATTTCTCTCATGAGGGTATCACGTTTCGTCCATTACGTTGGTTGAGAGACATGCCGTAACCTTTCAAAGGCACGGCGAACGTGCTTGCTACTTTTGTTAATATACTTCCACTCTTTTACATCAATACCCTGCAAACCCGACAGTGATTTATCCGAGCCTTTTCATCCAATCGGGCTAATTATTTGATCCCAACTGTAACCTTATAGTATATATATATATATATATATATATTATATAAAAAACGAAATAAGGAGCTCAAGAGGAGTATATATTATGAGATATATATATATATATCTAGATAGAGGGTATATATATAAAATATATATATATATGTTTATATATATATATATATATTATGTATATATATATAATATATATATATATATATATATATACATATATGTATGCATGTATATAACTATATATATACACATATATTTATATAAATATATATATATATATGATATATATGACATGAATATATATATATATATATTTATGTATGTATATATGTATATGTTTACATATGTATAATATTACATGTATATATATATATATATATATATGAATATATACATATAAAGATACATATATGTATGCATATATATAACATATATATATATATATATATATGATATAGATATATATATATATTTATATAAAAGATACATATACATACATATATATATATATACATATGCATATATAGTGATATATATATAAATACAGATATATATATATATACATGTAACATATATATCTTATATCTATATATATATGAATATATATAGATATATATATTAAATATATGTATACATATATTATATATATATATGTATATATATATATATATGTATGTATGTATATATGTATATGTTTACATATATTAAAATATATACATATATATATATTATATATGGGAGTACATATAAATATATATATATATGTATATAAAAATAAATATATATTTTTGTATATATATATATATATAAATATACGTATATATTTATAAATATATATATATCTCTATATACATATATATGTATGGCATATATATAACTAACTATATATATCTATATACATATACATATATCTATATAAATATACATATATACATATATATATATATATATAACTACATATATATGTGTATATATATATAAATACAGATATATATACATTTATACATATATACATGTATATATATATATGTATATATATATATGAATAAATATATATTTATATATATATATATACACATATTGATATAATTATACATGTATATATATATATATATATATATATGTATGCATATATTTAGATGTTTACATATATAATTAAATATATACATATATGCATAAATATATATATAAAAATATATATGCAAACATATATATATATATACACATATATATATTCAGATATATGTATATATACACATAGATATATATGTATATATATATATATATGTATGTATATAGAGACATATATATAGAGATCTATATATATATATATATAAGATATAATATATATAGATAGAGAGATAACTATGTAAAATATACATATATAGAGATATGAGACAGGGGGGAGAAATAGATATATATAGATAATTAGGGAGATAGATATAGATATACATATATATGTATATATATATATCTAGAGATATATATATATGAATATATATATGTTTAAATATATATATACATATATTTATATATATATGTACACATATATATAAATAGAAAAAGATGTATGTTTATATTTTGTATGTTTACATATATATTTAAATATAGACTTAGAGGGAGATATATATATAGGGAGAGAAGCGAGATATATCTATATAGATATATTATTTATATATATATAGTAGAGAGAGGGATTTTATGTATAGAGATATATAGAGATAGATATATATATATAGATATATATAATAAATATATATTTTTCTATATAAAACATAGATATATACATTTAAATAACTAGCTATATTTATATATATATATATATTTATATAAATATATATATGCATATATATATATATATATAACTATATATACATATATATATACATATATGTTTATAATTAGATATATAGATATATATATATAAATGCAGATATATATATATATATATATATATATATATATATACATATATGTAGATATATATATATATTATTTATATTTATATATACATATAAATATTAATATATATATCTTATTTTTATAAATACAGATATATATATATATATATATATATATATATATATATGCATATATACATATATATTTATAGAATAGAATAGAATAGAATAGAATTTATTCACTTGCAGCAACAGCAACTCATCGATACTGATTAAAAAAACAAATAAACAAATCCAGTGCTGCAAGTAGGGACAATGTAGCCAGAGGCTGTCTTCCCATTGTCCCTAAGTAGTCCCTGCACAAAACAATTTTACGACAACTATGCTAGTGACCACAACTACTGAACGGGGGCGGGAGCAGGGGGCCGGCAACAAATATCCACATGCTACCAGACCGGGGTGACTGACATTTCATTCAGGCGCACATAAGCACAAAATTAAGCTACATTAACAGGTATATAAACATATTGCAGAATATGTAAAAATAAACAATTTGCATACATTTTGCATTCATTGCATTAAGGCGCACATAAGCAAAAATATAAGCTACATTAACAGGTATATAAACATATTGTAGAATATGAAAATAAACAATTTGCATACATTTTGCATACATTTCAATTATACATGTATATGTGTGAATATATATATATGATAGTATACGGTCACGTGCATGACACAAAACATAATACAATATTAAGTAAGTTCAATATATATGCGAGTAACTCGTGTAACAAATCAGAGTGTTGAACATTACAGACTACAATCCGCACACTTAACATTGTTACACTGTACAATATTCAGGTAGGTAGACAACATGCTGTTTCGGACGCTATTTTTAAACTGTGAGATGGACGACGTGGTGGCGTCATTGGAACACCATTTGTTCCATAATCGGGGAAAACTACGCAAGGGTAGTCTGTCTGCAAAATGTGTTTTAGAGGGTGGTACATATAACAGTTTGGAATTTCGCATTTCATATTTGCATTTTATTTCATAGTTTCGATGGAAACAGTCGTTAAACGATACAGGCAATTGATGGTTATTAAGTTGGTACATAAATACGGCCACGTGATATTCGTATAAGTGTTTCAGTTTCAGTATACCACAACGCCTGAACAGGGGATCTGTGTGACTGTTATAGGAGGATTTATTTATGTAACGTATGGCGCGTTTTTGGAGAAGTTTTTTTTTTTTAGTACAGAGTCCCGTGCATTACCCCATGTCAGGACGCCGTATGTTATGTATGGGTGCACCATAGTGAAGTAAAGAGTACGCAAGGCTGATTGGGGGAGTATGTATTTGACTTGTTTGATAGCGAATAGAGCGCGAGAGAGTTTAGTGTTGATGTACATGGCATGTTGTTTCCATGATAGGTGCTCGTCAATAAATATACCAAGAAACTTGTAAGCTTCTTCGGGTTGTCCTGCACCTATTCTTGCAACGCATTGATCATTGATTTTCAGAACATGATCATTTATGTTTATGTTTGCAGATTTATAAGTTGGTCTAAATACAATATATTTAGCTGTTTTGGTATTGAGAAATAACTTATTGGCACAAAACCAGTCATGTAATTTTCCAAGTGCATCATTAGCCGTACAAAAGAGAGTATTTAGGTCACACGAAGAAGTCAGTAGTGTAGTATCGTCCGCAAACGAGAGAAGGTCTTCTGAGCATGACATAGATAAGTCATTGACGTATAATAGGAAAAGAAGCGGGCCGAGTATTGACCCTTGAGGGACTCCGCACTTTATTGGTTGCATTATGGATTTGTGTTCATCGACTTCTGTGTATTGAAATCGATCGGTTAAGTAGCTTTTAAACCATGTAAGCGCTATCCCCCTTATCCCAAGTCGAGACATTTTTTCCAAGAGTATACCGTGGTCTATCATATCAAAGGCTTTGGAAAGATCACAAAATACTGCGAGTGTATACTCTTTTGGCGAACTATTGGATGAAATATCGTAAAATGGGATGAACTGTACAGTGGTATTTTCTAAAGCCATATTGATGTTCATATAGTATGCTATGAGTATTTAAGAAATTAATAATTCTATGGTACATCAATTTTTCAAGAAGTTTAGAAAATGCAGGCAATAGGCTTATAGGGCGGTAGTTATCCATTTGACATGGGTCGGATGACTTGTGGATTGGGATTACTTTTGCAGTTTTTAATTTATCAGGAACTTTACCCGTCGTCAGGGATTGGTTGAAGATATAGGTCAAGGGAAGCACTATTTGTTGTATCGATTCTTTTACAATCTTTGTATTTATGTCGTCATGCCCTGAGCTTTGTTTTGGCTTTAAGTTGTTGGCCACTGCAATCAGTTCATGTGGTTTAACGGGTTCAATGAATACACTTTGCGCGGGGCTATTAATGAAATAATCTGAAAAGTGTTTATTAGTATCCGGTAAGTTATCATGCAAATTGCAACTTATGTTTACAAAGAATTTGTTAAACTCATTGGCGATCGTTGATTTATCTGTAATGTTATGTTCATCGATGACTATCGATCTTGGAAACTGGGGTTTGTTTGTTGCGTCTCCCATTGCCTGTTTTAGTACGGCCCACGTTTCTTTTATATTGGATTTATGTTCATTAATCAATTTAACATAGTAGTCTTTCTTTTGCTGCCGTTTTATTCGGTTATACGTGTTATTGTATTGTTTATATTTGTAAGTGTTATGAACATCCGGTTTGGTTTTCATCAATTTATAGAGCTTATTTTTACGTCGGGATGATTTGATTAAGCCAAAAGTCATCCAGGGTTCACGAATGACTTTTCTATTTGTCTTTGTTTCAGGTTTTACTGGAAAGGCTCGATCGTAAGCTGATTTATATTCCTGCAAGAAATGATCATATGCTTGTGAAGGACATTTGTGATGATAAACTCTGGAAAAATCAATATTTTACCAGGGAATTCTTGAACGTGCTTATTCCTCCCGGCGTAAAGGTTCTGCACATTTTTCTGGGGGGGAACGGCCCTTTCAACTTTGTGAATTGAAATGTGAAATGTTCCAAAGTGGTCAGCTAAGTCGGTGATGATTATTCCTGACTTACTTTGGGTTGATAAGTCGTTTGAATATATATGGTCAATAAGAGTGGCTGAGGTGTTGGTTACCCTTGTTGGTTTAGTAATCGTTGGTACAAAGCCATTGGCAAAGACATTGTCCACAAATTCATTGTTTTTTACCGTGAGTCCGGTATTTAAGTAAATCTATGTTCAAGTATTATACATTTTTTGTGTTCAGCATTGATTAGTTCCATAAGTTCAAGGATGGTTTTGGCGGATACATCAAAGTCAGCTTTGGGGGTCGAGTTTGGTCTGTATATCAAACCAAGTATTGCTTTTGTTTTGAATACAGTTTCATATTCTACAAAGAGCGTTTCGATGACATGAGGAATAAAAACTGACAAATCTTCCCGTATTCGGAAAGTAATGTGATCCTTTATAAATAAACCTACTCCTCCTCTAAAATCATCTGTACGATTGCGGGATATGAGGCTATGGTATCCCGGAAGCATCAATCTATTATCATCCTTGCAGTTGTACAATTCCGTTACACCTAAAAATTCGAATGCAAATGTTTTACCATGGAGATCACATATTAATTCTTTAAAGTTCTCCCAATTGGCTGATAATCCACGACAGTTAACATGAAAATATGCTAGGTTATTTAGATAATTATTGCCTAGCTCTTGAAAACATTTAGGTTCATAGTATTTATATATATGTATATATATATAAGAATATATATATATATATTAAATATATGTATACTTATATTCATATATATATGTATAGAGAGAGATTTATATATATATAGATATAGATATATATAGATATATATGTATGATAGATATGCATATGAGATATAATATATTTAGAGAGATCTAGAGAGAGATTTAGAGAGAGAGAGAGACGATATAAAGATTTTGTATATAGAAAGATATACGAGATAGAGGATAAAGATATATATATATATATATAGATGTATGCATATTTAGAGAGAGAGATATAGAGATATTTAGAAGCGGAGAGAGAGATATATATAGAGATATAGATATAGATATATAGATATAGATAAGATAGAGAGAGAGAGAGAGAGAGAGAGATATAGGAGATATAGTGAGAGATAAGGAGAGAGATATATAGATAGATAGACATGTATATAGAGATATAGGAACAAAGATATATTGAAATATATATAGAGAGAGAGAGAGAGATATATAGAGACGTCTAGATATATAGATGTTTTATAGAGATAGATATAGATATAGAGAGAGAGGGATAGAGAGGGAGAGAGAGGGGAGAGGAGATAGAGAGGAGAGAGAGAGAGAGAGCAGATAGATAGATATATTTGAGAGAGAGATAGGAGAAGAGAGGGAGATATAGAGAGAGAGATATAGAGAGAGAGAGAGAGATAGATCAGAGAGAGAGAGAGAGATAGAGAGAGTAGAGAGATAAATAGATAGAGAGAGAGAGAGAGGAGATATAGAGAGAGAGATAGATAGAGAGAGAGAGGGAGAGAGATATAGATATAGGGAGATATAGATAGATATATATATATATAGAGATATAGAATAGAGAGAAGATCATAGATATTAGATATATATATATACATTTCTCTCTCTCTATATAGATATTACATATATATATATTTTATATCTATTATATGGAGAGAAATATGATATAGATATATAGGATATACATAAATATATACATTTAAATAACTAGCAATATATTTATATATATATATATTATATATAAATAATATATATACATATATATATAACTATGTATACTATATATATATACATATATGTATATATTTAGATATATAGATATATATTTAAATACCGATAAATATATATATATTCATACATAGTTAGATATATATACATATATGTATATATATATATGAATATATATATATTTAAATATATTTACATATATTGATATATATATAGTTAATATATATATATATATATATATAGATATATATATATAGATATATATATATATATATATATATATATATATATATATATATATATATATATATATATATATATATATTCAACGGACCATAAACCGTTGAAGCCATCATGTATGGTAAAGATAGATTCACCTCAGAATAATCCCCTAAGAGCTGCACAGTCTGATTCAATCGATTTGATTAATGAATATACCAGCAAAACATTGCAATCGCTTTCGATTTTATAATTTGTTCCGGCCATTGATTTCTGGCATTGACTTTCACTTTGAACCATTTTGCGTACAATAGCCGTACTGCATCCACTGCATTGAATGAAATCACGATAGTTACGACTACTCTCTCGATTTTTTCTCCGAAGAGAACAACCAAATATCAATTTATCAATTCACAACAAACGACCAATGTATAAAATCAATAAACTACAGTACTCATTATTATAAGCAACCATACCGCATGCACCCATATCATATAACATACAATGAGAAATTGTGCTGTGATTCATATTGAGGCCATGGAGGAGTACACGATGAAAAGTGAAAGATATAATATTTGTCTGCAATGTCGCTCACTTTCGACTGCCATATAATACTGTCATAATATCCCACCAGTGTGATCAAATGACCGTTTACTAAATAACACATAACTGAGCATGCAGAGAGACTGGTGCATGGTGGGATACATGATACTTGCAACCTTGAAATGGTATATGGTGTAATTGACTTAAATGTGTTACCTTCCTGAATATCAGCAAAATTATCATTACTTTATTATGGTCACGTTTACCTTCAATGCTCAGCATTTGATTATATATCCTTGGTATTTCTGTGACAACGTAACGCAAAACATACATCATAAGTTAGTCAATTTACTATTATACTTCAATTTAATTATAGTGATTCGAATTAAGTCAACGTGTTCAATGTTGCAAATCTAGATATGTGTATGGTATCTATGATTTGAATGTTCTTGCATGTAACGTTACAATTTCATAAACACACACAATCAGGAAGGTCATCATAAACGCACACAATCAGGAAGGTCATCATAAACACACACAATCAGGAAGGCCATTATTAACGCACAGCATTAAACGCAGAACGCGAACGCAGAGATGTATCTCAATGTTGTGTTGGAAGCACGACCGCACTCTCGTCGAATATAAGGGCCAGATGCCGCATATATATAAGTTGAGATTCACACACACAAGATACATCAATATTCATCGAATCTTATGCCTGTAAGGAATGCATAAGAAATCAAACCAATTCCCTGGCAGCAACTGTTTGCAATAAATGCAGAAAGCAGCTTTAGATAAATTGGGAAGTGTCCCTGGAGTCATTGCCACAGTATTGCTCCACAGTAGACGCAAACACACCCTGCGTTTTAGGCATTGTGCAATCTTGCCATGCGTCATGCTTCCGAAAAGCGGAATAATGGCAGGTGTTGTTGACAGCTAAAGCCACGAAAATACACACACACACACACACACACACACACATACACGCGCCCACACACACACACACACAAACAAACACACACATACATACAACACACAAAGCCACACACAGACACACACACGTTTTATATATATATACATATATATATATATATATATATATATATATATATATATATATATATATATATATATATATATATATATATATATATATATATATATATATATATATATATATATATATATATATATATATATATATATATATATATATATATATATATATTTATATATATATATAAATATATATATTTACTAATAGGTAACAGGACATTCATATGGGTGCTAATGTGGATCCTGGTTATTCGCCTGACTCATATTTGTACTTTCCGGGCATATGAATGCATGCAATCTGTCGACTATGCTTGGGATCATTAGCATCTTTTTTTTCATGAGTAACCGTTATTGTGTGGCCAAAATTGAGCAGAGACAGCTGGAACTATTTTATAATTTTCAAGGATTGCGCGATAAGGTAGCGTTCGATGCAAATACTCGAGTATAATCACTTTAAGCAAGTTTACTGTAAATCTGGCGCTTTACTTCCAAGCACTTTCACATTGAGTTTAACAAGGCGTGTGTATCGATATTTCATGTTCAATGTTGTATATTGGCATTCGATCCATTGTGCGACAGAAGCCAATTAGGGCATGTCCTCTCTATCGAAATCTTTGAAAGTGGTGCTCGCTTAAATCTATAAGATGTTTGAAAGAATAAAACATTTTTTGGATAACCATTAACAGGGACTGTCCTCTCGGACCTTAGTACTGTTACTTGCTATGCAGCGTCCTCGAAATAATTAGTGCGAAAAGTATGTATATGTCTGTAAGGAAACACTACCGGTGATGCGCAGAGAATGGCTACTAAACATTTTTAACAGTTTTTGCTTTACTGAGCCAGTGACATGGTTTCGATGACTTAACTGAATCGTAACTCTACCAGCAGTTGTGTACGTTGTATTGCTTAAACCGGTATAATATAATCTTTCTGGACAGTTGTTTAACCTTATTGCAGTGACAACAGAGAGGATAAGGTCAAAATATATGCTCACAAAATCTTGACGAAAGTTGCGCATGCCTGCATATGCAAGACTGGTAATTAAAACCTTAAACTGGTGCATTGTTTGTGTACATGAGGTTATTATCAATAATTATATGTGCTAACAGTGACTATTCCTTACAAGTGATACAACTTTGAATGAAATGTTGAGCAAAACCATTTGATGCTGATAACCTAATAGATTATGTTACAACCAGTGATAAGGCTTACCGCGGTCATATGCTTCTGCAATATCCAAAGAGGCATCATCCTTGTGCGAGATTTCAAGTTGTTGCTCGTTTTAATGACGAGTTTTGTAGCCCACGGCGTGAGTTAGGGTAAACATATATAATGTGGTGTTATTGCTATAAATTCAACTATTTTGCTTGCCATGTGGATGTTGGTCACGGCAAGAAATATTATTTTATTTTCATTTACCATGCCTTAAGTGATAAAGAAGGCGTACTTCGTGCCCGGATAAAACAAAATTGTTAACGCTGGAGTAATCCTACCCAACAACTTGACCTGACACGAGTGTAATGGGCGGAAATGAGGAGAAAAACTAAATAATATTCTCTAACCCAAAGTCACTGAGCACCAGCTGACGTGCGCATATAACGCTTGAAAAAAGACACCTAATGATACACACAATTTCTAAACAGTGATCCTGATAGGCTTAAATAGCCAAACCTATACTTGCACCAAAGCTACAGCACGCTCGATGCCAATACGGCCATGTTACGTCACTCAGCGGGATGTGTGCAAGGAATATCCATAGCTGACCAAACAATTTGTCATGTAGGCATGTCGGTTGCTAACGATAGTACATTAAGACTAATTGATCCGAATGATCACACAAATGGTCAGGCATTTTCCCACACACAGCCAGCAAAAAATAGCCTGGTTAAAATATACATGTCCTTAGAAGACTATGACCTAGACGACCCAGCCATTTACATATCAATTATATTTATCTCTAAAACTAACATAGTTTGCCGTCTTCTTTATTTGCAACCGATACTAATGAGCGTATTGTGCAGGACAGAGAACACCATAATCCCCAGCCAATAATGTGCTCGGCAGAGTGGCTGTCTCACTTCATACGCAGCACGCCATGTAAGAGCTGCTAGGTTTTGCTACCCCGAACTGCTCTTATAACAACCCTTTATAAGGGATGAATTACCCCCTACGTGTAGTTGGTCATCCTTCGCACAATACTTTGTACCGAGTCAGTAAATGATCAAGTTTTGCTTCTCAAGTTAAAATAGTGCATACTTTGTTAGATTAACTGAACCGTAAATCTAATTGCATGTGTGTTCTTGGTAACAGCAACACAGCACCTCATTAGACGTGTTTGTAGCAAGCAACTACTCGATACCTCTCACAAGGTATAATCCTCTTTGATAATCACAGAAACATATGCCCTCGGAAAGGTGTTATTAAAGTCTAATAGTTATCATCTTAATATGGTTTCGCAACCTCATGGGTGCCATTAATGGGGTGAACACCTCTTATGAAAACCTTTTATAATGGATGAAATAACAAATTCGCACTCTTTATAAACCTTCACACATCACTTTGTACAGAGTCAGTGTATGAATAAGTATTTTTCTCCAATTGGTTTGCTGAGTATCCTTACGTGAGCAGCATCCGACAATGCTTGAGGTAAAAATAACCAAGGGACTTAATTGGGAGTCTATCCCACATTTTACTAACAATGTAGTTATCACATGGTAGCAATATATCAAAAATTCTGTGAAAGGCTTCGTTCTTCGGGAACCACTTGAGGTCCAGGATGGCTCTCACCTCACGTAAAATGCACTACGTTATAAGATAATCTCCTTCATAATGTCAGATAGCATAATTTAATTTGCGAACGATGACCTCCTTGATCATGGCTAGCAGCATTGTTTCGTTCGTTAGGCCAGCCGAAGCCAGCATAATTAAATATAAAACATAACCTTTAAAAATAGCTCCGAACCCAGTCGCTATATTCCGTCAGCTATTGGATATTTGATGAAGATGAATTACACATCCTTATGACCCGGTAAGAAGCAGTCGTTAAGACTTCTATTGCATGTTGAATAGAACAGCATTACCGAGAAGCGCAATGACTAGTCGCGTAACTGAATCCTACAAATGATACTGCGAGCACGATGATATCTTCGCTTCATAATGTATATAACAATACCCATATATTTGCAAAGACCGTATGTCCGGAGTCAGAATGTTTGGTTTGCATAAAAACAAACTTAACTCGACGTCAATGAGACTCTTGTTGTACATGTACATGTTTGCTCTCGTTCTTTAGCCTGCGAACATAATCACAGAAATAAGAACAGGGAAAACTAGTAATTTGACTTGCATGATATGCATTAGCAGCCATGCATAATTTACTCCGTTTTCGTGCTTTTACATGTGTCCTGACCAGTACGAGGTAAGTGTACATTATTAAAATTGATGTCATTCAAAATGTAATAATAGCTCAAGGTAAGTATTGCATATCTATATGATGTAGACATCGTTGTGCTTAAAGGAGGCATTAGTTAGTTTCTGCTTGGTGCTGCTGCAAATGTAAAACTGTAATAGCAACTTGGCCGAATCTTCGTCATAAAAACCAACAAGGTAAAGCAGCAGGAGGTGTCGTCTTGTGTACTATCGCGATGATTTTATTACCGATCAGACAATATGACTCAAATAAAGGCGTGAGATTAACTTCGTAACTTGTTCTCTTCCACTATACGATATATCGCCGATAGAACCCTATCATGCATCATTAGCTATATGTAGTATGACGTTTTACAGTAATTGGAGCTGCCACTTGTAATGTTACACCAATATAAAATTTCACTAGAACGGCAGTCCGTCAATATGATAGTTATATACAAGTATCCATGAGGATGGGCACGATTGATGTATTTATGCTATCTACTTAGTACTCCTACACAATGTTCAGTTTTGCAACTGTCGGAATCCAGTAATCATATTTAAATGCACGTGGTCTACATAAAATACAGCTTACCTAATGATGCTGCTGACAAATCTATTTACGTCCAACCGTGTAAATTGTTCGGCAATTGCCTCTTCCTTGCCGTGTTCTTATTTAGATGAGTTATTTCCACAAATGTGATTATCACGCATTCTGAGCCTAATAAGGACATTAAACTTTGCACCGATTTATTTTAAAAGTTATTCTTCTCGTCATGCTGCTGCCCATCATCCCCTGATATTTTCGTCCTATTTCACCGATAATCAGGATGTTGAGACATGGCAAATGTGTTATTGTCATTTTATCCATTCAATTGTTAATTACAATATATTACCCCTGGTATTGTTGGTGAACATTACGGGCATAGAAGTATACTCGATCGGAAAAATCCACCTTTCCGCCATTCACCATTCAATCATCCACACTTTCGGTCTTCATTGCATCGCTGTTGACAAGTTTACGATATTCAATGACCAGATTTGCCCATGTTCTTTAGATTTCACCTTGCTGTTGGTGATTAAAACTCATGTGATATTTCGGGCACTGATCTGTGAACCCGAAGGCTGACATTGCTCCTAAACCCCAGGCGCGCTAGATCATCGATAACTTCGTTAAAATGAATAAATTGACCAAAGCGGCATTGTGTATGGTATAGAAGCATCCGGAGTATAGCCCACTATGTTGCAATATTCACAACGTAGGTTAAACTACCTGCACGTATATCCTAGTAACCCGAACACACCTGAACTTAATTGTCTAGGAATAAATGGCCTATTACGCCTGTAATGTCTTATAATTGCCGCAATCTAGCCTCCCACGTCGGTTTCTATGATTATATGATATCCCCTTAACATTTTCACATCTAAAAAGCGTTCCATAATTATATAACAAGTCCGCTTTAGAATCTACGCCAAGAGGATAAAGAAGACATAATAGCATGGTCCACTTATGAGATCACATGTTCCACGTATGAGATGTATAGCTGCAAATCTGCGAGACGTAGATAATGTAATGGGTATAATCTTAGACTCAGTTCGCCGTGTGATGCTTCGTAACATATGTCTCGCTTAATTACGTGTAAACGATATACGCGATACGAGATTGAGCATTTCATTCGCAATAACATATTTTACACCGCCGCTCTGCTCGAGCTATGGCTGCAATGTAACAACAAATGTTGATAGGTTATTTTTGAAGTTGTACAACAAGCACAACATCTTCGTTATTCTATTCAAAATACACAAGAGGATAACAGGACTTGGCCAAATGATACATCATAGGTAAGACTATATAAGTGATTTGTCCTATATCTTCGCTGTGAGTACAGGTTTCTAACTAAGCAGCATTTGTGACTAGATACATGACGCCCGGAGCCGTTAAAAATGCGATTAATATACAGCTTATTATACAAAAAGCAACAAATCTGCCTCAAAGTGCAAGAGGAATTTACTGACTGCTAGTTCTATATAATGCTGCCACCATAAAGCTGCGATGACAGCATTATTTACATGGCGTTCACTTAGAGTTGCAATGGTGGCTTGATAGGAGGTACAGTTTGTTAGGGAGAAGAAGTGTGGTGTGAGGGGTCGGATTTGGGGATGAGTTATCATGTTCAAATTTAAGGTAGGCTTAAACAGGACGATGAACCCCAGGCCAGGCAGCGAATTCGCAGCTACTTTAATAGTTGCACGCTTTGAGCTATGCAGCTGTAGTCCACAACAAGTGAGCAATTTGAGTATAATTTCGTTTTCAACTTAGCCAAGAGCAATTTAATTAGGTAACATGTACGCAAGTTGTTTTATTAGCGCATCCTTCAGTGAAAAAAGCAACATTTCTAGGGAAAACATTTGCACATAAACGGATATGTATATCATTTGTTCACCATTCGAACGACATTGTCATATCTGTAAAGATAAGCGAAGCATCCCATTTTCTTCAATTGGCACATTGCATGGTGGTCTTTAAAAGCTAGGAACTATTTGTGACATTACATCGACTTTATAGCTACATTGAGATGACGCTATGCGGTGAACATGTTAAGCACACCCAGCATTGAATAAATAGAGACATCACAATAGCTAAGGCAACCTCGCCGCAACAGCATACATTTCAGCCATGCACACTGGTTGGTTGCTCACACATTTCGGGTCCCTCAACATTTCGGGTTTTCAGTTTATTTGGTTCCGTATGTCCGGGCACGAAGAGTGCCTTCTTCACCTAGCATGGGTGTATTTAGGTAACAAGACCGAAATGCTCCCGTAAGCTGTCAGTAAGTCAACGTTTTGCTTATGTGTATTACAATAATCAGCCGCGTCATGATCAAGTGCCTTATTATTTGCAAGCGTATGTGAACTTAAAGGGTATTGCGCATTGACTGCCATCACCACCAGGAATATTTTCAACAAATGAGTATTAGCTGGTTTTGGTTGTAGGAACGCGCAAATGATTAATGGATATATAGGATAAATAACAGACTACGATCCTTTGCAACTATTACTTACCATTGACATGGAGGTAATGCGTTAAGTCAATCACGGTGTGATAAGCTTCATATCAGGCAGGAAAATTATTACAACCACGCAAAGTCCGTATGCACTGCCTAACAAATGCCTTGCATTCCTTTGGCAATCGTTATCTGTCACACTATATCATCGGACCCATTTCCAAGCAACGGTCCAAAATATCTACACAACATTCCTTTCAACAGAAGGGGAAACTTGTTTCCGTTATGTTACGTCGATGTTAGAAGACAAAACAAGCGAAAATGTCGAATGCACACGGTACAGACATGGATGAAAAGTGACACAAATTGTAACATGCCAGCCAATATAGGCCGGTGGTCGTATGCAAGAGAAATGTGCACACTGGCGTAACGGCATACTTGTATAATTTGTAATGGATTCGCGTGCAGCAGAGAAGACGTTGTAGCATGCATGCGACCACAGAAGAGATTTATTTCATATCGATGTAAAAGCGGGCTCACGGCTTATTGGCATTAGACTTTTTCAAATGACACGTGATATAATTAGTGAGAAGTGATTGATGTACGACAGTTTGGCTTGTTCTGAAGGTAAAGACACCAAGGTTTGTGAAAGGCAGGGATGTTTGTCAGTGACAACTAACATAGATTGAAGGAAATTCCCTGTTGCCTCATTTAATCATGTTTGTTAAATTCATTTGTTAAATGTAAAACGAATGATATTATTTTGATAAGGAAAATAGTTTGGCAGCTTTGAGCCAATATTGATTTGATAAATGCACCAACTGTGGTCGATAGTAATCAGTAATCTGGTTTTTAGCCTTAACCAGAAAGCAGAATTAACAATTTAACGTTTTTTCACTAGAGGAAATTGCTCTGTGGTGCTCTACATAGACTTTCTTCCTAGACTCATTAGCACATGGGATATTTCATCTATGCCGTTAGCGGCGTAATTGTGAATGCGGCTGCTAGAAGCGGGATTAACATCAATTATTCGTCAATCTTGAGTTAATTTGTCTCAGTAAATGGCACATTTCATATGATTTATTACATTCATCTTGCCTTATAGTTCTTGGCAGCGCGACTCATTGCTACTTTGCACAAATAACGCCGTATATAAGCGTTCTATCCCCAAAGATATTATTAGAAATAATATCTCAATCATCAGTGCAAGCCATCTTCACTCGGACCTGTATTCCATCAACTTGACTCATTCCATGATGTCTTCTTTCATGAGATGTTCTCGGTTGACCCTCGCAAAAAGTTATCTTTCTTGGTTGATTGTGAGGGCTTTCCCAGTGTGAACTACGATGTGCAGTACATATCCTAATTGTTAATACTCTGAGTGCAAGACTATCCATATATATGTAAACATCCATGCGGATGAACAGTTATGCATATGCAAGTGGACGTATTATGCGTACTTCGACTTATTCCAAGTGGCTATTAAGCATTACTCTATTACTGACTATTTGTGTGTCAAGTCGACAATTGGCGATCCATGAGCAAAGACGTGCATGAAATTGCAATACTTCTGACATCTTACCGAGTAAACGACCTTAAATAACACTTATCATCCTTACTCCAAAGTAGCAGAATAATACTATGATAATGGCGATGTCATAATAGACTTGTTTTCATAGTTAAATTTCAAACATTATAGCGTTAAATTGGTTTTGCTATCGCTGTTAATTTGCAGCGGGTTATTTGAGTCATTGGTTAAAATCGAGAGCATCTACACAGACCATAAGCCAATGAGCACCTCTCTGGTCTACCTCATTGTCAACGCTAACATTAAACGCAATATACACAAGGATTTTCATAGGGACATGTTGGCATGACAGCTGCCTGAGTTTCTTTTTGCAACACAAATATAGCATTAACCAGCTTTGACAGGATAGAATTACAGCAGTTTGCGTTTCGGGGAAGAGCCTTGTAATGTTTCGCTCTTAGAAGTCCAATTTTAGATTATGAGGCTCTGACCTTAATGCAGAGCAAAGCAGCTTCAACAACTGAAGCCACAAAATGTTCCATGTAGTTTTTCAGCATCGCAGCGTTATTCGGGTCGCGTAGCGAATTATGGCTAGGAAGAGGATTGCCTTTGTTCAAGAAGATAGTCATGTTTGTTTTGTCAAATATACTAACGGGTGCATGGAGACGCCATATGAACAGTTCACAATTACTTTCTCTTTAAAATATTCCTCACAGGTGAGCTAGACGGGAGGAGTTTTATAAAGATTAGCTAATCTGTCGCCGAATTGTTTTGTGTGAGCATCAACCATATACATATGCACTGACAATTAGATGATATTGCCGAGATCTAATGGTGCCCAACACATGCCTAACCAACAGATGTACATGTCTCATATGAGGGAACATACTGCATCCGGTAGAATTTCGAGCAACAGAAACGGTATATGGTTTTGCCAGAACCGCAACATTAGGTACAACACAAGTCGTTATAGCACCAAATTTACAGATAACGGGATATAATATATAAGGCAATTTCAATTTTGCATTATCGGACGCAACGTACCAGCTACGCATTATCGAAACAACGTACCAACTGCGACGAATGCAACAGCGGACTTTCACTTCATGCATGGTGCGCCGATGCAATAGGGGACATTATTCGAAGTAAGGTTTATTCTGCGCATAGCTGATTGTATAAACGCCTATAAGCGATTTGCAGTAACCAGCCCCTCTCGATATCCGAGATTAAGGTCTTACCATGGATTTGAGGTAGAGGCACAGAAAAGCGACTTTTCAAAGCCGTACATCTAAAAATAAAACTTCTTTGTTATGAATATCAAGAAAGATCATTCCATTATTCTGTCATCGCTGTATTTTTTTCTGCGTGTATCTTGCAAGTTCATTGTCTAGTTCCGTTACAGAAAACTTTTCATCGCGACCGTTTACGCTTAGCAGGATTAGCTGATGTGTTGTACCCAGATTAGTTAGCTTAGCCAGCAAAATATAAGTAAGATCGCTGCGGTGTAATATTAAATAAGGAATACCTACTTGTTTGTAGATGTGATGTCGTTATATGAGTAGCAAAAGCCTAGGCACTTTCAATTATATTTTGGTGAATATTTTAACTCTTGCTAAATAAGATGAAGATCTAGGACCTATGTGTTACCCTCTCATATAACATCAATGTTACGAACACACGTCATATGTAACAACGATAGTGATTGGTTGTAACTTTAGTTTGCGCTAGAGTTACGAGGAAGAACAAGCTTAATAGCACACAATGCAATTAACATTGTCACTGCTGGGCATTTGTTTGACAACAAGTGCATAGGGTAAGTTATCAGAGCATGTGCTAGTCATCATGGCGTACCTACTGTATGTCTAAGAGTTGTCCTAGCGTTCCATATGTTAGGGCAAACTAAACCACGGGTTATGATTCCACCAACAGGTTATCCCAAAGCTTACCATGACAGTATTAAAACGGCCAAAAGAAATTGATAATATGGTGCAGCAAGAGAGACAACAGAGCTCATGATTAATTAACCCCAAGCATTCGCATTTATCATAACAACCTATGACGTCTATATGGATATATGTAACAAAACCATCCGTGGTGTTGAACACTTATCTGACTATCCAACATTCTTGACAAGATCACATTTGATATCGAGAAGTGTAGTTAAACAACCATCTGTGGTTCCAGTGCGAACAGAATGCGGTCGGCGTTGAGCAAATACCCTGCCCATTATAACATTGTCGTAATGGATTTAGTCAAGGGTTTGTTTGTCGGCTAGCTTTGATAGCTCTGAATTTTGCTTTTATACGTATGCAGAAGCTGTACAATACATTGCCGCCTTGTTTATCTCTAATTTCATGCGTCATTTAGATCCATTTAGAAATATGTAACGTCTGTGTTAGATCTCTTTTGAAGCCGACAAATACATAACGACCTCCTTGTGTTTATTTGGCAACATGTATTAGCCTTACAGAACACCCCCTAGGTTTGCAGCTACAGTTTTGTGAATGACTTAATTGCGCACTATTTTAAATTCAGAATTGTACTTTCCCACATCCAGCACTTTTCCATGTACAATCATCGAAGTGGCTTTACCTTTCCGAGACAAACAAAGCAATAGACCAAAGAAAGCTAGATATACATATCAACACATGACAGGTATCGCTATTACAGATAGCGTGCACTTAGATACATATCTCGACTCCTATGATTTGGCGTTCACGTTAGACAACCATTACCTTTGAACTCAGGTAAGGGCAGACACAAGAGTGGGAAACATAACAAGGAACATGTACTTTCATTGCAATCTCTTAAATAGCATATCACCTTTCCGTTTAACAAATGTTGCGTTTTCTTTGTGAAAACTGGCAATAAGTGTGTAAGTCGAAAGACTGCAATTTAGCTGGGGATACATATTTCGATGATAATGTTTCTTCTATATGACCTATGTTGGCAAGGTATGCAGGCGGTGCAATTCGCCCTGCCTTCATTTCCAGATATTACTGCTCTGTCCAAACCAATCCATCCCGCTTGGTAGAAAATATCAATACTGGATGAGCTGCTCCAAAACGCGTTCTACCAGCTCAATATCATATTGTTAGGGTCATAAGGTCCCGAGGTCAGGTAAACTTGTAATATGAAGAGTCCTGTATTTGACGTTAAATAAGTTGGTTCTGTCTAAAGTGCCAGATAGCATTATTGACTTATGCAAAATTTGTGTTTAGTAAGAACGTCGACGGATATGAATTGAACGACGAATGGTTTGCTGACAGGAAACTAGGTTGTACCCCTTGTTTTTAAACAGTACCGCATGTTGACGAGATGTGTTATTTGAGTTGACAGTGTAAGCCGAGCAAACCTATCCGAACATCAGCAGTGTAAATGGACTGGCAGTTTTTCAAACTGAGAACGCTAACGCTTCCATTCAGGTTTCTGCAATAATATGTGTTGCACGGCAGCTGCCTTATTTCATTTCTGTGGCACAAACGGAATCCACTATAAAGCTTAGATTGCTGTTCAGTAACATAGCTTTTATCAATGATGTCAAGGTCGAATTACTTTAGTCTTCTTGCTTATGAATAGGCTGTAAATGTTTTGTTCCGCGAAATACATTTTGCTCTTAGTTTGATTTTGACAGTGAGACATTAATCTGAATATAATGCACCCAAGCATCTCGTCGAGGACAGATGACGCTACACAGCTGCGACCACCAAAGCCGTGTCGTACTCCTTACCGTGTGTCAGTAGTATAGCGTTAATAAATTTGACAGAACAGTCGAAATGCTTATGATAAGGATTTGAATGTTTTGTTCTGGGATACACACATGCACGCGTTGACAAATATGCTGACGGCTTCATAGCCGGGTAACGATATGTGTCTATTACCTCCCGTCTCAATGATGTATCACACGCCGTCTGCGGTCTAAATAGTCCACGTTAGCACGAGTAGTCGCACAACTAAAAATTATGATGCCATTTAATATGTAACTACACGACCCATGCACTTCTGAAATACAGCAAACCATTGAAAGTATATATTGCCATCTGCGTAGATTTACTACTGAAGAGCGAGACTTGTAAAAGTCAGAACGTTGTCATTAAGCTGAATTAAACAAAATTGCTTATTTTAGTGGTCAATTTCCGTGCACAAGTAGATAATATGGTCACAGCGCCACGTTTTATAAAATTTGTATGAACATGTTATCGTTCACATGAAACACGAAGGCAAATGTCTCCACTAAATATTGCCTGTTACACTACTGCCTTAGATTTTAATCAAATATATTTCGCACATATAAGCATATATGTAAACCTAAGAGGACAAGCAAATTGTGTCCTTTGCGTATCTTGTCCACGGTGTTACCATCTCTGCACATCAAAGTAGGCATTCGATCAATTTCTAACGGCGAACTAGCATTGATCAAAAATGAAACAATTTTACGTTGGTTTTTTCCTGTCTCCCCTCTAGTGACTCCAACAATATTTGTGTATGAAAATTGTTCCTTTATCTTCTGAAATCATAATCATCGTGGTGTTGTTGCTTCATTGGCCACCTCTCTCTCTCTCGAATGCAATGGAATATTGGCGTAAATTAATAACAGTGGAAAAAAAACCCGGTTATCCTTTGAGCAAAGCCCCATCAAAATCGTCGATATTGAACACCCTGAATGCCCCGAATGTAAATCACTGTGTTCAAGCAAACCACGCATATAGTTAACGGCTGTATGTGGTGCATTGGAAGTTAACTCGGGCTACTTCACCGAGAACCCACCATCAAGCAGGTTTCCAAATCGCATGCAGCGACAGTATAGATGTGTTTATAATGGGCGTAAATAACGCAGCAACAGGAAAATGACATAGTTGTCAAATATCATTTTGCATCATGTAAAAGCTATAAGATTTCAATGCGATTTTTGGTCAAGCCCAGCCCTGGCAATGAGGAGTCTGCATCTGCACTCCCATTTAGCGGACTTTCTTCCGAGCAGATTTAACCTGAAAGGACCTTTTCAAAAAGCTTGTGAACGCGAGTTGCATTCGCTTATTAGGCTGGCATAAGGCGGATTTGTGCCTAAATCAAGCGTAGTAAATCCGAAGTAATGCGGGGTGGTGTAGTTTCCCTTATGAGATTCATTTCTTCACGTGAAATTCCCACCTGCAAAACTATGGCCCGTAGAAGGCATCATGGTTATTCCGCAATAACTTTACTTTCGAATACAATTATGATAACAAGACCAGAAGAAAATGAGTTTGCATTTTATAACAACGAACAGAATCTCACGTAATTTGCAAGGAATGCTCTGAGTAAACACCCAAGGCTTGATAACTTAAGCTTGAATTCTATGCCCGGTAATTTATGAATGGAAGATTTAGTGCTTTTTGATTAACATCGATTGCCGTGGCTTGAAATGTAGTCAGGGGTACTCTGTGTCGAACCTGCAGTATGTAATCGTTCTATTCGCTTGACATTATGCCCAGCAGAATTGTATAGCACTGGTGAAATCAACATGCACATGAGCTACCGTACAATCTGCATCTCTTCTGCATGAAAAAATCTGGTGTGCCGAGTGGCAATTTATATAAACAATAACAGCAATTTGCTTTGACGGCTTAAAGCTGTAGCTATATTTTAAGGTTCTAATGCTCTTTTCGTGTGAGAAATGATAGGATGTATATGGCCGAAGTCGATGTTCATATCGGTGTAACCAGGGTGCCTCATCTTCACCTCAAGGTGCTGCAGAGGGTCTGGGGTCAAGGCAGGCATACCATAATGATTGGATGTAGTTGTCTGTTGCAGTGAAAGCAGGACTGAAATATGCCGCATGTTGCAAAGATGTTGCGGGATAGCTATTATGTTTGCTGTTATGATTCGGCGCTGCGACAGTTAATTAGACTACGACGTCACAGGATAAAATATTATACACATGAAGCGGGCATATTGGGATGGAAATGATATTTGCCATGAGTCCGCAATAGAGAACATTTTAAGCAACATATGCTATGTCAAATGCTCTCATTGGCGTCGTGATTAAAATCTTAAGCAATGCGAGCGACCATTTACATCTACCGAGATCTATCACTATCAGATGATAATGAGGTAGGTGTATTTTGCGTTGTATTCGGAATACTGTATGTGGACTGTCGTGAGATTTGCAACTGCGGTAATGAGTTCGGAATTATTCATCGCTTTCATGATGGTGTAGTAATTGTGATATGCAAGATTCTGAAGACAAATCTGGCTCTCTTTTTTCCGCTTAAAGGAAGTCACTTATTTTCACTGTGCATCTTTGTTTGAACAGTAGTGTGTGTGCTCTTCTTGGTGCTAGCACAGCACATAGCAACACGTAAATATTGTTTACCATACTTTATCAATGCCATAAGTGCATGCGACGCCAGTTTATTACTGCTAAATGCCGGACTATTGGTGCATATACTTCATTTAACTTATATCCGACTTTGAACAGAGACCTTTTTGTAATCAGTATAATATAGTGTTTAGTCGTAGGTAGTGCAAATGGATTAATATCGGAGGTGGGTTCTCACCAAATACCATGACTAATCCTCACGGGAGAAGTGGTAAATTGTGACATGGCATGCCGATTATCTGAAACAAAATGGTTCCCCGCCAATTTGATAGCCGTTGGGCGCCTAACATCCGGCATTCTAATAGTGAACAATCTGATCCCAGATACCTTCTGCTGACTGCGTCTGAGCCACCGCCATGGTACATGTTGCCGATCGTGAATCGTTACCTCCTTGGTGTGTAATAATTTGTTGATCCAGGGTGGGAACTATTGTTTTTTGTTCATATGGTATTTCCGTCAATTGCAAGCACGAGAAGACGTGTCTCGTTCTAAAGCAGTTATTAACATGCAGTATTACTGTTTGGGTCATCGTGGAAGTGATATTAGCACCAGGCAGCTGCAAGCTTGCGCTACTCGGCAACTAGGCGCCCAAATACTTTACAAGCTCGGTCGAATGTCTTACAAATTAGGCTAGATCGTGACAGAAGTTTATATTTATTTTCTTTAGTTGCACGTGTGCAAAAAGGTAAATGGGAATACGTTTACATTACTAGATGTGCCAGGTGATATAAAATATAACAAGTATGGCGCAAGTTACGATATCATTTATATCAACCTTAATGCTACACACAAAGCTTCTTGTAAGTGCAATATCACAGGAAGCCAACACGCAAAACTTACCATGATCATGCAAGTATATAACGCACATATCAGTAAGTCAAAGATGCGCACAATTTATACAAGCAGCGTGGCTTGATTTTGTTACTTCTGACTAAGGTTAATATATATATATATATATATATATATATATATATATATATATATATATATATATATATATATATATATATATATATATATATATATATATATATATATATATATATATATATATATATATATATATAATATCTAATAAATCCAACACTGTAGCGCACAATGGCGCTGCTGTTGATTTGACTTAGTGGCTGACCTAGAGCTTGTCAATTAGGCGAGATTTGACGTAGCATAGTTTACCATGTAGTGTATGTGTTACATACCTAGACCAATGGTGAAGATTAAGCCATGCTAATAATTCTTATTGAGCATACTTGATCCGCCGTTCTGATTGCGACACTGCACAACAAGACACAGTTTAACTTTTTATGTTGGTATTCGGCCAAATGATTCACAGTGAAGGACGCCAAATATGCGCACTGTGGACTTAAAGCAGTCTTCGTTAAGCACATAAAAGGCCTAATATGTTACCGTCGTGTTTCCCTGTCTATCGAACCAAGCGCACCGGAAATTTATCATTAACTACCTTGTCAAAATGTTGGCTTATTTCAATGTCGCTAGTTTTTGCTTTTGCTGGGCAGCAAACTACTTCGCACACTGTTGTTCCATGCCTCTTTCAAGGTAATGATAACAATCACTCCTCACCAATCTCCACCAGGTGAGGAAGTGATAATTTCATTCCCCTTCACAAATATATTTCAACCAGGCAGTGAATACTGACTTCTTGCGAGCAGCAATTATAAAAACGTAAGGGAACAAAGACCATCTTTGATTATGACATGAAAAAATAGATGATCGATTTGCGATACATTGGTTCGATAATCCACTGCAGCGGTCAAAACGAGCAGCATATTGGTTTTAAATGGAGTATTTGCATTTTAAGTCACCAAACGCGTATAATAAACAAATCATGGAAATAACGGTTTTCCTAAGCAGAATAGCATTAGTTATAGTTCGGTGATTTTTGCTGCTATTATATATTGATGATTTAGTGTTGAATCATGAGTACGGTTGGCATTACCTTTTTTTTTTAGCTACGCACGTGCGAACGGTTAGACATGTCATATTTAGCACTATTCCTCGTCAACCAGTGCGGTCTTTTCCCCCCTAACATTTTAGCCCTTCACATTGACAGCCTTGCACGATAAGGAAAAGCACGCTACTAATGGTGGACGCATACGATTCGTCAAGTAACTTCTGCTTTTGTACATGCACGGTTGAAAGTCACACTGACAAGTGTTTAGCTCAAATACTTGAATTTGGCAGCGACATAGCTTCTAAGAATGTTAAACTATTGTGGCTGCATTTATTACCGATATCTGGGTCTAAGAGATTACAAAATGACTTTTACCACTTAGATACATTACACATAGGTAAACATTACATTGTGCTGCTATCAGGATTAGGTGATGCGGAATGCAAAAATGACGATGACGTTACTCCTGTGCATGGTACGGTCATGACACCATGCTATTTTGATTTATCATATCCTAAGACAGAAGAGCAAACGTCATACTGTCATATTGATTGATGGAACAACAAAGTAATGGCTTCCTCGAAAGGGCTTATTTGCAATAAACTCTTTTCTTGGGAGAAACTGCGTGGCATTTATCTCCTGTCATGAATGTTTGCTTGCTATTTGATTTTTCCATATGAATACGTGCATGACTCAGTGCAGACAAGATGTCATTGACGATACTAATGGATGATGGGTACGGAAAAGTCTTATGAGCAGAGTGCCCAGAAAATAGAACATTGCAGGCAAAGTAAATAGTAATCTATAAAGTGGGGAACAAGAATCTAGATGGTTGATCAGTAAATCGATACTTTTGTTACCGGCAGATCCTGACTAAGACGTGTTCGTCGAAAGCAAATATCGCATGATGTAAATAGTACGATGCGATTGATGTAAAATTCCACGACTCATGTTATTGCCGTGGTATATCCTTGGGACGGCAATGTTATCAAATTGCGGTGGTATATCCTGGGGACGGCAATGTTATCAAATTTGGAAGGTAATTTATATCACACTAACTACTTGCTTCATAGAGTGCTACGAGGGTGTTTCCGCGATAACAGGATTTTGTTTGGTGATGTTGCAATGTTTACTTTAAAAAGATTTGTATTCACCATGCAACAAACCCGCACGACGTGAATTCCATTTCAAAGGTTGCTTCATGTATTCCGGAAACATTGCTGTAGACGTCTTATCATTGTTTGGCTCGACTCACGATGACTTTAGGCGATACATCAACTGTTGTAGCACTTGCGTCCTTTGCTTTCTACATCTTGCAAGAATTGGCAGCAAACTCATTTTATGTCTCTAGCATTTGACAACGGTACATGCACAGAAGCGGCCACGTTTCGGTTATACTCTCCCTCATCCATATCATTGGCTACATTATCGGGTCAAGCCACCTCCATAGTAATCCATCTTTAAGTTTACCTTCGGCCCTTTACTCATCTATTCTCTATAGCTGGAAAGACAGCAGCAAGATGGATAAATATAAATTCGAATGAGCAGGTGTTGACTACAAGTTAAAGAGCAGCATGAAATGTAGCATTTTTCCATTTGTTGAACCGCATATGTTATTGTTTTCTTAGGAGGAGGTACCATGGTGGGTCGATTGCCTGGGCTGTGTTGGGCCGAGCAAGCATGCCGATAACGCTCGGGTTTTTCATCGACACCTCAGAGGAACGCTGCTTCCGGAAACGACTTATCAGACTAAGATTGTGCAAGAATGTACCAATGCAAAAATGTGCAGGGTTTCTATGCTTGTTAACATCTAAGGTTGTTTTTTCCGTTACTCTAGCAATATATTCCTAATAGTGTACCAATATTGACGAACTGGCTTATAAAAAAGATGCCAGAGTAGTAATAACTATAGTATCACGTTAAACCACAATTTCAGTGTGTGGCGTTCAATAAATATTTGATTTCAACAATTTTATGTCTGGCTGTGACACGTTGCGTTATGATAAAACTCTTTCAATGCATCTTGCTCAGTATAACCCTTGAGATAGTTTTGTCGCGTTCCTGAACTTGATCGTTGCCGAGTTTGCCGGTCTTTATACCGGGCGACCAAGCAGTATTGTCTGGCTGTGCATATGTCAGGATTTCGCGTTTCAGCGAGAAACCGAGTGGTGAAACACGCAACCAGATTAACATCATTTCAGCCAAGCGCTGCTGAGAAAACCCCTGTTATAACACTTAAATGGTGTGCATCATATTAGGCGCATATGTCGGCGAGGGACTGTCTTAAATTGACCATGAAGGTGGGTGATATTGTGAAACACCCGCAGTTATCGCACAGCTTGTCAGCGATAGGCCGAGCGTTTATTCGAGACTGATTGGCTTTAAAGGATCGTGCTCTATAATTTCATAAACATTTCATTATGGAGCACTCGTTGCCGTGCCCTTTTAAGACCCGTTGCACAATGTCGGGCAAATTCGGGTTACCGCCGACTGACAATGGCATAGAATTATTGTTGTGTTACTGGAAATCAAGGTAGTTACTTCTACAGGTTCTCTTACCTTTTCCACAGGCATTCACTACACCTGCTTATTCCCGTGGAAGAGCGTTACGCAAATTGAGTAATTGAGTATATGTTAGATACAGATAAGCAGCTGCCTCGAAGAATATACCCAAAAAGAGTAACGAAAGCCAAATAATAATATATTGCTTGAGTGATATTAGCTTTATTGTTTTATATAAGCTCTGTGGAATTGCCTAACGCTGATTGACACGAAATGAAAGCCAAATAATGATAATATACTTGAGTATATTAGCTTTGTTGCTTATGATAAGCTCCGTGGAATTGCATAACGTTGATTGCACTTGGTTTAATAGTGGAGTGGTTTATTCCGTAAGATGAATCAATTAATTGTGGCCCGGCTGGCTGTTACTCGTTGGATTGCTGATTTCAATAACGATAGATTGTTTTATTGGGACATTTTATGAATGTAAATAGCATCAATTAAATGTACTATCCATCGTGTGGTCCCAGCAGGTTATAACTTAAATGTGATTTGGACATACTTACTAATATTCTCTCTCTCTTGTACACTTGCTCACCTGCGAACTAGTTTGAGCATTGGCTTTTAACACGAAATGCACCATCCGATTATTACTTACGGTTTTAGTAACACTTGGGTTGCCGTTCAGTGCGCCCCCGGGAAGATCCCCCCACTCCCTAGGTCGATTCTCAACGCCCCCGGGACGATATGCTCTCGCAATAATACGCCCTCTTTTTACAGAAAGGAGTATACTGAATGCTACATATACGAACAGTATTTATGAGTTTATATCTGTTGATATGAAATAAATGTAAGGCATTATGTCTACCGTCCAGAGAAACCATACATCGCATTATCAGCGTGTTCTTAAGGCGTTTGAACTCGGCGGCCCGGGCATTTAGTCTCTGGACCGAGCATTAGCATATAGTGTTATAATTGATCATTTATAAAAACCAGTGAAATAATACAAGAATACGAAGTGAATAGAGTTGAGTGAAGTACATATTTCCCGCATGATAACTCATTTGACGAATGTTTTGTCGTAGCATATCTAATAAATGTATGCTGCTTATGCAAAAGATACAACGGCGATGTTTCCTCTTTCTAAGTTTGGCGATCATGTCACTGTTCCAGTAATTTGTATTATTTGCGCATATACCTACCATGTTATTTTCCTAACCATTCCATTAAGTCAATGCTTAACATGTTGCTACATCGTCCAAATCAGACAATCTGCTTGTTTTGCCCAGTGGTGTAGGGATACTTACTTATGCCAGTGACTTTGACATAAGTACAATGATATATTGTGTCCGTCTCTGATAATGCTTTTAATTACTAAGTACCTGCTGAAGTGTAGTCTGGTGACCATAGTAGGCGAAAACGACTCTATACGTTTTCCTCTTACGTGGAACCGATACTAGATTTTGCGTTGCCAATTACAAAACTACAACCCATGCCATGATTTTAGCCTATCATCTCGTCGACTGATTGGAGCATAAAATATCAACGAATCTCGCTGCTATTCCCTGTCAGCTGAAATGGCAGGGTGAATGCGCAGATTATATTGTCAATGTGGTTGGCTCTGATTGATAATTCTGCTAGTTGGCTAGGGATTAAGATATGCGACAGTCCAAATGTCGCAGCATTTACTTAGTTTGCATGAAAATCCATGAAAATGTTAATATTTTGGTTTTACGTTTCGCTCAAAAAAAGAGGTGATATCGAGACTATGATGTACGAGGATGATTGTGATGATCAGGCAGCGCCCACTTAGTGCATCCCTGTTGCCTAGGTGTGGTTGCTAAACCTACGACATCGAATAATGAAAATGGCGTTAAATTGAAGTTCAAGACGAGCGGTCAGTGAAGGAAATGCCATGGTGTGTAGGCAATCAACGCTTAACGACACTTGCGATATTCGATTGATACCCGTGTCGATACTGCAGTGTAAGTACATAAGACTCTATAATGGGTTTCATAGCATATTCTTTGACAAATGTATAAGCATAATGTGATATTGTGCGTTTTGACTTCTAAACTCTCTGCTTTATCAGAGGCCATATAATAAGCAGCTCTATGTATAACGTACTAATGAGGTTCCCAAGTTAAACCCTTGTTTATTGGGGTTGACATTGTAGCTACCACAGATGTATCCATGTTGCATAATCTAGGAGATGATGCAATCAAATTAACTTATAAGATTCAACGGCAATCGCTGGTGCTATATTATGTAATGGCAAGAATTCGTCCAAATAGGATCAGATATCGGTTAAGGTATTCCTCAGAGTCATGTGTTGTGACCAACATGAAAAGAGGAACTTATCTATGCAAACCGTAGCCCCTGAACAATACGAAAATTACTAACTAATAGAGTATGCGCTCAAAAGAAGCAGGACAATGATAAACTGTGGTAATACAGCATATGTAACGGAACATTCCAACGACAAAAGATATCGCGATACCGTCCTCTTTGACAAGTATGTTAACGACTGATCTAATCGCATATTACTAAATTCTGCGCATTATTTAACCGTGTTTATATGACTGGCAGCTTGTTGCAAATGAGAGATTGCATAATGTCCTGCCACTCTCCCGTGATTTACAAGCAAATGAAAGCCCCACATTCAAACCATAACACATTGAAAGTATAACGGTGTTACGGGTGCTCTCTTCCTATGGCTTTTTGTTACTTTGTTCTTGAGCCGATGAATGCGAACACTAAACATGCTATGGTATTGCAGGGCGTGCCTAATGATTTTATTTCGCTGTGTTGCGATGGTATTACCTCGTGGTACCCTTAAGGCCGACCGAGAAAATGCTATTTGTTTTTGCATTAAAGGGTAGTATGAGGAAAATATCTTCGACAATGAAGCTGCTTTTATCTTGACGAATGTGGGTGTTACAGATATGCAGGATATAAGGAGCCATAAAATAATCCAAGGTACCGGGATGCAATACAAATAGACCGCAGCTGCTTGTTGCGAAGATATCCCGACCACCTTTACTACGCGACGGAGATGAAGCATAAAACTACACAATGTGCCACTATGATACCTAGCTATTTACATTCATTAGATATGTACGCAATGGAATTTAAGATCGGCGCTGCAACGTCGGAAGCTAAGGGAATGACATTTACAAGAGGGTAACGTTGCTAGGTAATAGAAATGACATATCCATTATACAACGCTGCAACTTTCCAACATTTATCGTTTTTTTATAAGAATTAAAGCTAAATGACTTCATGACGACTTCCATGATGAACATTCTTATGAAGCTATCTTAAGTAGCGCGACGAGATATCAAAGTCTACAGATAGATATCGCCTCTACCAAAAATATAAGATAATAGAGAAGCAGGTGTTTACATCGGGAGCGTCCTTGAAGACGTCGATCTTACCTATCATTGCTTTAGTGATTGATATAAAAACAAAACAATTGTTGTCTCATATCGTTCATCACAGATTGACATCTCACTTTTTGAGCAAAATAAATTGTATTAATAGCTTTCATCACGTTGGTTTTGCTAGCCAGCTTGTTTTGCAAATGAAAGTAGTGTATAATTTTTCTTAAGTATATTAACTTAATTATAACAAAATTTTGTGTTAGAAGTACAAACATAACAATTGTCCACATTAAATTCATTACGATTATTGAAGAATATTTGCATTTATTATAATTTTTAGCATACTTTGTAAAACAATCCAAATGTGTGTGTTTACCTCTTTCATAGTGCTGAACAATACGTTCATATAAATATTTATATACATTTATCTATATGCATACATACATACATACACACATACACACATACATACATACATACATACATACATACATACATACATACATACATACATACATACATACATACATACATACATACATACATACATACATACATACATACATACATACATACATACATACATACATACATACATACATACATACATACATACATACATACATACATACATACATACATACATACATACATACATACATACATACATACATACATACATACATATACTTACATAATCATACTATTTTTATGTGAAGATCAGTCATTAATCAATTTTAGATTAGATATTTATTGAGAAGCATCATAAAGTGAAGTTATTGAGAAACCTTATAAGTATATTTGAAAAGTGAAGTAATTGTGTGACAAAAAAGCAATTGTATAGTACATTCTTCAGGATAATCAGATATATAAAATTATTAGTCATACTTTCTAAAACCATCTAGACTTTGTGTGTATATCTTTTCCAAAATGTTACTTGCACAATTATTTATTGTGCTAATAAGGACGTACATTAACGAATGTTCTTAAAAGGGATGCCCTTGTTTGGGCGTATACAAAGTATTAGAACCTCTCGTGCTATTTGAAGAATACTGGTTGTTGTATTGAATAAAATTATTTAATAAGTACTCTGGTATGTTGTGACATTTTAATTCAAAGTAGAATTTTGTTGAAAAATATTGTAGATATCATTGATATTTAATAAATTTAATGATTTGAATAGGGGTCAGTATTTGCATTATATTTGGGAAAGCATATTTGCCGTACAGCGTTTCTTTTGTTGGAGTCGTGATAGTCTATATGTTTGAGATCTCCAGCATAAAATACCATAATTGGGATGAGGTAGTATGAGGGCATCATATAAGATTCTCAATATTTGTTGGGGTATTATATTTGTCAATCTGGGCATTACCCCTACAGTTTTATTAATTCTATACGAATTTTGTTCCAGTTTAAGTGTTTGCAAATTAAAATTCCTAGGAAGTCAAATCTTTCAAGCGATTGATTTCAGTAATGTTGGGCTGTAACTAAGGTACATGTATGGGTTTTTTTTGGTGGTGTACGTTAGTACTTAGACATTTAGGAAGACAAACTATGATGGCTTTGTTAAGGGCGGCTTCAATATGCGATGTTAATAGGTTCAGGCTCCTATAAAAGAAAACCAAAGGTATTACATCAAACAATATCATATTAAATCGCAGCACAATACTACAGTTAATCAGATTAGGATGAAATAAGCCCCTGGTTCTCCACAACAGAACAGCCTCAGTCTGGGAAACATGATATTCAAATGGATTCACTTTGACATGGATGTATTTCCAGTTGACGTACTAGAGCTATGGAATTATTATTACCATGCAACGAGTAGATGAGCTATAGTCGAGCGGCTTACGGTTCAACGTTAATGTTTGATGCCTTGTAGACGATAGTAAAAATAATGGTTCTCAGTAAGAATAAACATATTAAGAGGGACGTTTAATTAACACCTAATGGTTGTAATACGGTGTGCTTCCACATAATGCAATATTTGCATGTGTTTAATTTCCATAGACGGTACTGCACATGTGGCAGAAAATACCTTCGTAGGTGGTTCCAATAGAATGCGATATCTCGTACACTGTCGTCACAAGCCATCATACAATTCTAATACCAATGATATAATTGAACGTTCTGAGATGAAATTTAATGATCACTTCTAACCGCTTAGATTGAGTCAATTGGAACATATACTGAAGAGGCGCAGCAAATAACCGAATCGATATGCGAGCTACCTGAGAGGTTAAGATTACAATGTGATTCAAGTCAATGACATAGACATCAATTCAATTGTGGTGATTGCCCTTGCACTCGAGAGCTCTGAATCATAAACCTAGCGCCTGTGATATAGCATACCATTCAATAAGCCCAGATTGATGGTGACATAAAAGAACATGATTCCATCACCAATGTACTGCAAGCAAAGGCGCAAGTTAAAACGAAGCATTGTAGTATTAAATGCTAATACATTATCACCGACATGGGTACCTTATGGGTTATTAAGTGTGCATTAATGTAGCTTATATATATATAGATATATATATAGATATATATATATATATATAGAGATATATATAGATATATATATATATATATATAGAGAGAGATATATATATATATATATATATATATATATATATATATATATATAGATAGATATATATATATATATATATATATATATATATATATATATATATATATATATATATATATATGTACATCTATATATATATATATATATATATATATGTATATATATATATATATATATAGTGGCGATTGCTACCATTCTAAGAGTCCAACAATTCGTGGAATAAATTTTTAATTACATTTTTGGCAATCAGTAATAATTATTTATTACATATATACATATATATGTACTTTTCCTCCGATAACTTGAATGGGTAATTCTGTTACATAACGAATGCTAACGAGGGAAGGTTTGGCTAAAATAGAGCCAAAGAGCGATCAAGGTCATTAAAAACGACGTTATAATACGTTCACGTGCCTGTTTTATCGCCATGACATTAGTAGTTTATATTCAAGTTAGTTCCCAGGCATTCCGAGTTGTCTTACATATAATTTTTGCAGTAAACTATTGTCGATATATAATATCATCTGGATCACTGTTGGAGAAGATAAACGTATACTCCTGTACATATATCATTGGTATACGAGATAACAGGGCTTTCTCACCTTTGTTACATTATATAATATATTTTTCGATGTGGTAACGCCTCCTTTAGTAAATATATCACTGATTCACTGTAATATAGTGCAGTCACAGATTACTAGATCAATAAAACTATTCTCGTACCGCGTAGTAAAGCGACTGCGAGAATCTCCTTAAATACAATAAAGTTTGTATACTTAAATACGTAGCTTGTAAATGAATAATCCATTGATTTACATAGAATTATACTTTTCATGATGTATTAATATTAGCCGATCTACAGGTAGGTTTTCAGTGTGTGTGTGTGTGTGTGTGTGTGTGTGTGTGTGTGTGTGTGTGTGTGTGTGTGTGTGTGTGTGTGTGTGTGTGTGTGTGTGTGTGTGTGTGTGTGCGTGTGTGTGTGTGTGTGATCTATTCAAACGTATCAAACAATGTAAAGTTTCTCATTAATACTCTCTCAGTTGGTATAGATCGGTTGTGAGTTCATCGGTATTTGTTGTTGCAATCATTACGCACGGGCTAAAACAGCAACAATAACTAATAATTATTCATTGTTAAGCAAATAGTTTCAATAAACAAAAGTAAGCAGTGGAAGCCATTGACAGTAAGCATACATACCATCTTCTGATAATAACCTGTTGTAATCTGCACATAATATATGGCTATAGTACTAGAGCTGTTTGAAGATACTTGTGATGCCGTTGTCATAGATAAGCTACCTTAATCTATTGTGTTGTGTGAGATCAAGTCATTTATCTCTCTATAATTGGTCGTAAAATAAAACCGGTATGTTTACCGCTTGTTTTAAATAATATTAGTAACACTGCCATCAGTCGCTCGTGTTGATTGCCATTATCAAACTCTCTGCCTGCCGTATCCCTAACTATATGCATTTGTGTCCAATATCAACGGCGTCAACTCTATATCATTATGCTAATTATTTTCATGGAACTCGTTTAATTGATTTAATGCAGAACAGTGACAAGTATGCCGGTTAATGACCTAAGAGGACATGTATTTTGCAATTAATCAAATTATTGTCTGTGGCACCAGGAAGCATTTTGACTCAAAAATATCTCCATGACCTTTGCGTATATTTGCTTTCCTTATCAATATAAAAAATCCACGGCTACAATGAAAATAATTAATGTTGGCAGATAAAAACCGGTCATCACGGATCACAAAGGTTGGTAACGTATAGAAGCAACAATGAGCACGACGAGCTTAGTTAAATACTAGATGATCATGTGTGTTGTAATGTAGCACAAAGCCTGTCTAGTGCTGAGAAAACAGCTTGTGTGTGTGTATATTGGTGAGCACACCGCCCGCTAAATCTTATCCACAAGAAAGCCTATAATTGTTATGAATGTCTTCTCAAAAATTATTGGTGCATGGGAAGAGCATATTGCGTTTTCAATCATAGCTCCACCGCTTGTTGACATTATCATGTGTTGATTATCACAGCGGGTTTGATTTGGCGACGCCCCTGTGTAAATCAAGTTGAACTGTCGATATGGATCTTAAATGACGTCTCCTATCGCATACGAAAGTGTCCCAAAGTCAAGACAAATCGTGCAGCCCAGCAAAAGCAACAATAAGTGTCGTTCAAATAAGCCAACAATTTTACATTGGTATTTAATGATAAAGATATGTTTATTGTCTAGCATAAGTGTGCAGCTAGTTGGTGCTATGTCGCCTTCAATATGACACTCAAAGCAATACTGCACATTAATTTATGCCTTAGAATAGGAATCGCCTTCTCACGCTTGCAATTGACGACAATTCTATATAATCAAGATACAAAAGAGCACATCCTGGAGAAACACGCCTAACACTAATCACACACCATGAGGGAAACAGTTCAAGATCGGCAACATATGTAATTGTGGTGGCTTAGACGCCTGGAAGTATCGCGGATAAGCATGATCATCATCACTATATGTAATGTTATGATAATGATCACATTCATCATCGTCATCATTTGTTAGGCCCCAAACTAATATAACTATGGTATGCAACCATTTCAATACTGATAATCGTCATGCCATGTCAAAATGTACTTACAAAACATACGACTTAACACGATATAACTTTGACAATGAAAATGTATCTCTGCAACGTCTGATAATAATATATAAAGCACTTGCACTAATAGTCCTGCATTACGCAGCAAAATCTGTTACCTTAATCCTACTGTCGCATGCGCTAATGGCATAGATGAAGCATGGTGTACATCATAAACGTAACATAACTGTGCAAACAAAAAGGGAACCACACACACTACTGTTAAAGCAAAAATGAACAATGAAAAATAAGCTACTTCTATTTAGCAGTCTAGAGGAATACAAACTAGTCGTCAAGTAAGAGCAAAGACTAATTGCATACTCATGACAGCGATTTCAAATCTAGTGACAGACCATTACCCCGGATACAACGAAGTATCATCTGGTAGTGATAGCTCTTGGTAGATGAAGAAAGTCACTCGCACTGCTTAAGATGTTCATCACTACGTCTGTGAGAGCATTTATCGTAGCATACGTAGCTTAAACTTTTCTCTCGAACGGATCCATGGCAAATTATCATTTCCATGCCTGCTACGTGTGCACTATGTTGTTATCCTGTGACGTCGTATTGTACATAGCTGTCACAGCGAAGAATCTTAACAGCAAACATAATAGCTATCCCGCACCATTATTGCAACAAACGGTATCTTTGAGTCCTGTTTTCACTGCTACAGCCAATCATTATGCCTGAAATCAAGGTCATCTCAACGTTTCTTAACACGTTTCTGAGGCACCCTGGTTGCCCAGACCTTTGCAACAAAATACCTGAAACTGGTACGAGTCGATGTGGTGCCATCAACGCAGATCTGAGTGGACTGGGTGGTAGCAAAGATGACCAGTAACCTCTTTCTAAGAAATCTCATACCGACAATGAGCGCTTGACAAGTTCTATAACCTAAACAAATAGTCGGTCAGCTAACTTGTGCATAAACAAGCAACCCCTAATATACCTGATGAAACATTTAATGCCGAAACTGTAATTCGGACAAGGCACATAGTTCCTTATGCAAATACAAGCTGGGAAGACCAGTGAAACATGACACAAACTCAAACCAACAAGGAAATATATCTAACCAAGCAAGCTAGACGCCTACTTATTTCATGCAAATGAAATGCCCGATTGAATGGTCTGGTAAATTCCTAAAATTTTGGATTTTTCACAGACCTATCAGGTATCAAACGAACCAGGTTCATTGAAAAGTGCGTTTCAACCACTAAAAGATAGATGCAGCCTTTAGGCGTTGATGCTAATTGCTGTTATTGTTAATATAAATTGCTTCTCGGCACCCCATATATGTTCTATATCAGAGACACAGATTGTTTGGTAGCTGACGTGAAGGTTACTTGCTCCAATACAATATAATTCTGCTTAGGAATAAAGTGAAGCGACGAGGCGGATCACATGCTGCTGGGTGGACATAGAGTTTGTCTGACTACTTTTGTAACTCTTTGCTTGATGTTAACAACATCTCAAGCCACCAGAAAAACTTCTGCCATATATATTCATCGAAAAGCACTAAATCATCCAATCATAGATTACCGGGCATAAAATCTAGACTAAAGTGATCAAGCCTTGGGTGAGTCGTCCACATAAACTTGCAATTACGTGAGGTTCTGTTCGTTCTAATGGAATGCAAATGCATTTACGTTTGATCTTGTTAACGAAATTGCACGCGAAAGTAACGCTATTGAGTAGGGCCTGATGAATAACTATGAGGCCTTCTACATGTAAAAGCACTGAAGCTGGGAAATCCACGTTAACAAAGAGAATCTCATAAGAATAACTACGCATCCGCGCATCTACTAATAGCTGCTCAGCTTTTAAATACGCTTAATCTGGTCGAAATGCAACTTTATGCAAACCTAATATGCAAATAAATCGCACGTTCATAAGCTTTTTTAAACCGTGCCTCTCAGGCATAAAAAAATGCTTGCCTCTGACATTTTCGATCACTTCTCGGAAGCAAGTCCGCGCAATTCTCAATAATGAGTTGTTCACGCATATTTGAAGCAAAACCAACATACGGGTTGTCGCATTCTAGTTGGAAACATGCATGATTGGTTTTTATCTTGGTAAAGTAGGCCAGTATACATCAGTTAACATACTATTTGTGTGGTCTGCTTGCGCGTTGTAATTAACATTTATCGATTTATGGCGTACAGGTGGTTCGTTATCAGCGATTTTGTACAATATTAGTGCAGTCGTAAAGGTCATTTTAAGTGGCTTCGCTGTTTGCTACCACGCAGAGCATTAACCGATACATATATCTGGAAATGAAGGCAGAACTATTTGCACCGCTTGTACACCTTGCCCAGATAGGCCTAATAGAGAAACATTCATCGATCGCTATCTGAATATGTATTCCCAACTAAATTGCAATCTTTCGCCATACTCAAGGCCAGTTGTTTTCAACGATAACGCAACATGTGCTTAATGGAAAGGTAATATGCTATTCGATAGATAGCAATGACAGAACATGGTCCTTTCCCACTCTTGTGGCTACCCGTACTTACATAAGTACAGAGATATTGGATGTTCGACGTGATCGACCAAATATGTCAATGAGCGTGTGAATCAAGATTTGTACTTAATTGCGCGTAATGTGATAAGGACAAAGAACAAAGGCCAGCTGTTATCACGATTACTGTCATGTGTTCCTATGCACACCTTGCTTCTTTCGGTGAATAAATGTATTTGAATTCGTCTGTCTCGGGAAGATTAGCGACTGAAATGATTGTATATGAAGCAGTAATCGACGTGGTAAAGTTATATAATGCTAATAAATGTTGCAAAATCTACACCAGAAGTCATTATGTATTTGCCTGCTATAAATTAGATCTGACGCTGTTACATATTTCAAAATTGACCTAAATGACTCATACAATTAGAGATGAAAAAGGCTTCAATGCACAGGCTTTAAATACGTTTAATACCATTATTATCGAAGTACGCCCACAGCGTACCTTGACTTTATACGTAACGACCATGATGTAATGGGCTACATATAAGCTCAAAGCCGACCGCATTCTGTCCCCATCGCAACTATAATAGTGGGTAAAACTACACCTCACTGATATTGCAAAGATATTGTCAAGAATATTGGCTAGTCAGAAAAGTGCTCAACAGCATCTGTGGTTTTGTCATAAATATCCATATATACGTCATAGGGAGTTTTACATCATGCGTTGCTTGGGGTCAATTAATCGTGAGCACCGATGTGTCTTTCTATATATATATTCCAGATTGTGGCAATCTCCGTTGTGAATGGAGCGACGTTAAAACTGTTAATATTTTACTATGGAATAATCTGTTCGCGGGAATCATAATCATATGCCGTTTATGTGGTTCGAATTACTGCCGAATGCAGCACCAGCCGTAAGTTCCCTCACATGGGACAAGTATTACTGTTAGTGAGGCATGTGTTCAACACCATTTGAACTTGGCAATAACAACAAATCATCAGAGCATTTGTGTTTGATTGATTTATGCTCACCACAGATGAGCTTATTATGATAACACCCCACCCGTCTCGCTCAACTGCGAAGAATATTTCAAAGAGAAGGTAACTTTGAACTCTTCATATGGCGTTTCAATGCAGCCGTTAGTATACTCAACAATACAAACATGAATATCTTCTTGAACAAAGCAAATCCATAATGGGTTATGTTTGGTTGGCAACAAGAAGCCCAGGCAGCTGCAGTGCACAACATGTCCCTGCGGAAGCACTTTGTGTATATTACATTTTAATGCAACAGAAAGTTTCCTTTTCAAATTCTCAGCAATAGCAAAACATTAAAACTATAATGTTCGGATTTTATGTCTAGAAAGGAGTCTATTATAACATCGCCTTCGTTTGATCATAGTATTATTCGGCTACTTCGAAGGAAGTATGGTAAGTGCTCGTATCGGTCGTTGACGCGGTTAGCTGCCAAAAGTATTGAAATTACATGCGGGGCTTTTTCTCATGGCTCGTCAATTGTCGACTTAACACAATAGTTAGTAATCGAGTAATATTACATACTTGCTTGTCGAAGAAGGCACAATACGTCAACGTACGCATGGTTGTTTACGTATACATGGAAAGCCCCACACTCAGATCATTTTACTCACTTGTCAAGATATGTACTGCATACTGGAGTTCTCACTAGGAAAGCCCTCCTACTCAACCAACAAAACTCACTTCTGGAGTGGATTAACAGAAAATATGTTATAAATGAAGATAACGTTTGTCATCTACGCCTGCTTTATTGAGAGCGATACATCGATCAATCTCACGACCAACCCGTCATGGAATCGAGCAAGTTGATGTAATGCAGGTGCAAGTGAAGAGGGCCTGCACTGATGACGGATATATGAGCTCTGATTATCCCTCCTGGGATAGATCGCCATCATTCAGAATGAAAGGCGCTGCCATGAGTTATTAGGCACGATGAATGTAATAAATGATGTTCTAATTATTCTCGCATCTTGCTACTACATTCACCATTACGCCGCTAGCGGCACAGTTGAAATATCCCATGTGCCAATGAGTCCGCATGGATAGAATTAGTTTAGAGTACAACAGAACTAATTCCCGAAATAAACATAATTCGTTAAACATGTAACAAACACTTTCTAATAAACATGAAACGATAACGCAACTGGGATGCAAATTTCTCTCAATCCATGTTAGCGGTCATTGATAAGCGGATAACCGCATAAATCCGTTTGCGACTTATGCTACCGCCTCTCAAGCATCTAGGTGTCTTTGCCTTCAAAACTTGCCGAATTGTCGTACACCAATCACTTACTAATGATATAACGTGCCATTTGAATGAGTCTAATGCCAATGAGCCAAGCGCCCGCTTTTGTATCGAGGATATATAAAGCTCTTCTGTTGTCGCATGCATGCTACAACCTCTCCACCACTGTATGTAATTATGAAAAGGATCCATTGCAATAATAAAAGTACGCAGCAATGCCATAGTGCACATTGCTCGTGCTTACGACCACCGGTCCATACATATTGACTGGCATATTACAATAAGTGTCACTCTTCATCCATGACCGTACCGTATGCGTTCGACAGTTTCGCTGGTTTCGACTTCAAACACTGCGCATAAATCTGTATCTATTACAATATCAGCTCTAATAATATATAATACTTTCAGTAATATGACGAACGTTAACGACAATCATGCCCGATTAACGCCTTTTACTTTCTCTTAACATACATATTGTTTGCAAATCCAGAAATAGCAACGCAAATAAGACAGCATACGTATTTCTCATGCAAAGGAATGTTAAATCCTCTATTTTTATTACGTGAAACTCGGCTGATCGTGATGATACGCAACTGAAATGTATTTTGGATCATATTATGGAGATTGCTTACCCATCACATACTAAGAAAAATAACACAATCATTAGGCATGTGTTGTAGAATTATAATAACACCACCTACGTATTATTATATTGTCTACCTACCGCTTAGTCATAAGGCTGTTGTCGCAGATTAAATAACTTCTGTAGTCTAACCTATGCTGTACCTTTTGTCCACGTCTTTTTATCTTCTTGTGTAGGTTGCATGCATAACCCACGGCAACAGTGGCAAAGATGTATTACTTGTTGTACAACTATATGAAAGGTCTATCAATATTCATTGTTACATCGCAGGCATAGCTCGTATTTGGGATTTCATCCCTTATAAAGGATTGCTATAAGACGTGCTTTCCTCAATAAAGGACCCCGTCAGGATAAACCCCATTGGGATGCGCAGACCTGGGTTTTCTAACCTAGCATCTTTCACATTACGAGTTGCATATGAAGTGTCATAGTCCCTCTGGCGAGCACATCTTCAGCAAGAGAATATGGTGCCAAAATGTCACATTATAATCTCCGTTGGCACTGCAATAAGTTTATACAATTGTACATTATGTGACAGGTTATATTACACCGGTATAAGCAGTACCACAAACACAACTGCAGGTATTCTTACAGTTCAGTCGAAACCTTTACACCTGCTCAGTGTAACAAAAGCTGCTAAAAAGTATACAGGCCATCCTCTTCGCGTCACCAATTATGCTTTCCTGTACACACGTACATGCTCGCGTTGCTTATTTCGAGATAGTTATATAGGCATGCACAGTAAAAAGGTCATTACGGCGACGTCCCATGATAAACGGATGAAAAGAGTTTTTGCTGTCAATTTTGTTTCCTGTTTTAGCAATCCAGACAAAGGGCCGGCCGTGCACATGTGCTGAACACGTCACTTTTCCTTCTTCATAAATTAATGTGACAATGCAAAAATTCAATCATGAAAGTATTAACAATGAACATTTATCTGCAAGAACTGATTTATTGAGACAGTACAGTGTTGTAGTTATATGTCATTCATATCGAACGAAACCCTTGAAAACTTTTCTGGCTGCAATTAGTGATAATCAGAGGCGTCGTAACTCCATGAGGTTTTTTGGGGTGTCATCCGGTGAAGTCTTGTATATCACCTGTTTATTGCTTATTTTCTTAGAACCTCGAGCTCGTGCGCGTGGTTGTTAGTTGCGTTATAACATTATTCGCCATCTCAGAGACGCAAGCCTGCTGGTGCATCGCTAAGTTTAACATAAAACGTGTAAGTACGCAAAATAAGCAGCTGTCATGTCTCCTGTTTCGCTTTCATGATAACATCGTACCATGCAATGTTGAACTTAATTTAAATAGTCGCCGCTGGATGGACAAAAAGCACGATTGCATGAAGGCCACAATGGATTAAAGTAGTGATTCCATATCCATCAAATGCCAGCAAGCCCCTTAAATTCAACAAAGCACTGGTAGATGCAGTACAAATTATAAGTAGTAATATGACGGTCTTTGACATGGAAGTGCCTAACTAATGTTACTAAGAGCATAACATTATCATTTTCAATATAAAGGGGTGTGTTGAGTAAGACATAATACACAAACCGCGATCTCACTTCAGTGTTACAGTGGGTATCAAGGAGGGTAGGTATCCCGAGGCTACATGATAAACTAATGGATATGTATGTCTGAAAATGTATTTCCCGCAAGAGTAAATAACAGACCAGGGTATCAATAATTACAATTGTGTATCAAAACCAGAATTTGTTGATCAGGTCCAGTAAAGCCAATGTGTGTATGGTACAGTGCTGACATGCATACGATGAGTCGTAGTTTTCTCCATTTGTTATCAAAATCATTTGACACAGCACATACTGCTTAGGATGATGATGTCTATTTAAGATAATGTTGTACCTTAGGCCTTGAAAGCTAATTCCTAGAGGCTAGCCGTAGGTGAAGCACTGGGATTGGCTTACACGTCCTCATTTAATCAAATAACGAAAAAAAAACCTGATACATCCCAGGCCTCTGCGGTCAATATCTTTAATATATTTGCTGGCCAGTGTGACCATTCAAGAGCCTGCAATATCTGATGTTGGCAAATGCCGATTCATTTAATATGCTGAACGCAATACAAAGACAGAAGGGCAAATTCAATTTCATATCATTGCAATGAATCTATGTGATTGATGCAAATATTACTTTTGATATACAAATGCCGCTGGTCGATTTCATTTAATATGCTGAACGCAATACAAAGACAGAAGGGCAAATCATTTAAGCTGCCAATTTCATATCATTTGCTACCAAACTATATATAACCGCCATAAGTATATATATCTATTACCGTTTTCCACAGTTACTATGTTATGATATGTTATTGTTTTACACAAACAAACATATCTATATATATATGAAATAAATATATACTATATATATATAATAGTCTGTAATCAGGTTTATCTATATATCGTATTGAATAGTCATTATTATATATATTTGTATACATATTATATATATTATTATTTGTGCGTATCAATTGATACACATTAAAGGTAAAACTGATATATATTTAGAATGTTTAGCTCGCTCAATAATTGACACTGTTATGTTGCATTATGTTTAGTTACTGCGTCAAACCTCATTAATTAAGGTTGTGGAATATTCAGTTATTCTTGAAGGAGTCGTGTTCAGTGGCTAGTATAAAAGGGAAAATAGCTATCCCAACTTTATTTTGTTTTGTTGAGGATGTTTTGCATTGCTATAATATACCACTAAGGAAATCAGTCTTTTGGTCTACATATATATCATGTTGTGTGCAAGTCCTAGGGCTTGCCTGTCTATCTTAACAAAGATATGTTCGTTATTATCGTTAAAGAATTCAAAATCATTACGTCTGTTCGATTTGACATCATTCGTTATATATATATATATTGGCTTAATCATCTCTTCTTATATATATTTTCTTTATACATCAACAATGCGTATCATTCGTATTCTTTCCGCATCAGTATACACATGGCAATTTGCATAGGGCCTGACACGCAGGGTGTTAGCATTGCATATGCATTTTGCTCTCAATCCTTGCTGCAATCAACGTAGAAGCAGTTTGAAATATAAAACTGAAGTCAGGGTATTTAAGCTATTAAAAAGCTAACATACCCCATGAATTTCACAACGTATCATAACGACATTACCTAAAAATTTGTCGCTCGATCTAAAACTTCAACAGGGACATTAATATGCAAATGGGCAAACATGTGCGTAATGTTGGCTTAAAATGACGTACTCTGTTAAATTATTTCACCAATTCTTGTCGGCTTCGCTGTGATGAGATGACAAATCCTCTTCTACGAGGAAGGAGCTGACTAGCTGCTCGACGATGATTAATGTAAACGGCAATTATGCAATCGCGTACATTTCTGCCTTCGTGGTGTGTGCGTTAATGGTGGTATGCTTTAATGTTGCGTTAAGGATTGTGTGCGTAAAGGCATTCAAATCATCTTACACATATCGAAAATTATAAAACACTCCAACTGTGAACATGTTGACATTATTCTTTGAAAACTAGGCGCGTCATCATAATTAGATTAAAGTAGAATAGTACCTTGACCAACTAATGATGTAGCACTTGGTTGACGAAAAACCAAGATATCCAAATGGTCGTATGAACATAGTACACTAAGTGCCTTAAATGAGATCATGAGCGTGCCTGAGTCAAGGGCGGCAAGAAAATAAACATTTCCGTGCAATGGACGTATAGTGAACCTCGCAGGGAAGTTAATTTCATCTTTGAAGACTCATCGCAAGTACAGTATTGCGGGTGTATAATATAATTACAGGTACAGCAACACATCCTCACGTATTATCCATTGTTTCTAGCATATTATATATTATGTCAATAGATGTTGACCCTATAACCTTTTGACCAATTGTATGATAGCTTTATCAGTGTTTTTATCACATTTTTAACGCCAAGTTATCTCTAAATAAAGGCTTGAAATTAAGAAACTTTGGTAAAAATGTCTTACTCCCGTCCTATCTGATGGCTGCAAAACATTTTATTCCAGGATAAGATTTCTCGCAAACTATAATTAGTTGAAATATTTGCAAGCAGCGGGATTACCAATGTGGCAGACATGGTTAACAGGTGAACACACACATGGAGAGCTGCCAATCAAATCAAGATTACCTGATCTTAAAATTGAATAAATTAGTTAATTCAGCCATATTGTATCGAACTCATCTTCTAATACATAGGGACAAAAATTATAAATGATTGTTCATTGAAAGCAGACAAACTGTTTGATGCGTCAGCTGATCGCCAAATTATTCTCAACAACACTTTGTATGTATAGTTTGTCCAATATGAAGCATTGCAGATGTCAAATACCCCATGCATGACTTAATTGTATCTTTATTCATCACTTGTGTTCTTGAATAACGCGTGTATTTTCTTTTTTTTCGTAGTTAGATGCTCAAGAATGATACTTAATGTTGCATGAGCTAGATACTTGGTGATTCCACCACAACCGTTTTGCACTGCAGTAGTGAACAACATTAAACGCGAAGAAACCATTGCTTTCCAGTTTTTGTGTTAAACCAACCACTCTGGACGGCAAATAGTCCGCCAGAGCAAATAAAACCTTTTTTTCGACAAAGTGGGTAGAGAGTAGTATCTGGATGAAACGGTGTTATCATATATTGTGAACTCACGACGTATATATATCATTTCCTGTTATTAAAAAGCCGTCCATCTAGGTGCCTTTAGGAAGGTAACAGTTGTATAAAGATAAAATATAGATTGGATACAAAGGCGGGCTATGATAAATGACTATTGGGCAGCAGGGATTAAATGTAAAAAGTCTATGGCAAGCATATTCATTAGGCCCATATATATCATTTCGTTCTGCGGTTTACAGAGGGGAAGTCTCTTACAGGACCAAGCTATAAATGGCTGTTCTTCTATGCACATCCACCAAGATTTAAGTAAGATTTGATCAAAATGGCAGTCGACGATAAATCTCTATTAGGCGGGACCGATTTAATGTAAGTGAGTGAAATATATTACCGGGAGCAGCAGGCATATTCTTTCAGGCGCACAAAGTTTACAGCATGTCTGTCAATCCATGTCATCGACACAGTTATATATGGTTTGGTGTTCCCAAAGCTAAGAAAAGATTACGATCCGTCTTTTTTGCGAGTAGACAGAATGAGAAACCAATTATAAATTCAATCTGGCACCGGACCATTTAATCGATAAGCTTGTCTTCTGCACCTGATTATTTAGTCAAGAAATATCAGATCAGGCTCTGGGCAGTGGGGCAGAGCTGATGAGCTTGGATGTTAGTTTTGAACAACATGGCAATTATTAGATACCTGTATTACCTCGGCCGGCGTATCGTCCTTATACGACGTGATTCGTGCAATAACAGTTAGTTTCATCGCCGTAATAAAGATAAATGTGCGCCATGAAGTAGATTGATCATGTTGTCCTTATCTGTGTTCGTATTGATACAAATTTTTACTGTTCTCTAACAGAAAGCATACAGTCAGAGGTTACACCAGAGCTACAATATAGACGTATATGCAAGGTAAGCTGGTTAGCAAAAACCCTATGTTATCTGTTCGTCAGAGAGTCGGAAGAAAAACTTGCATAGAGTCGGGAAATCAAAAACAGAGAATATTCCTTAATTCCCACTACATCGTACCTAAATTTTAGAGCATTGTGAAGACTTGTCAGTCTGATCTGTGTAAGAGGCTCAAACGTCGCACTTGCAGTGTATAACATATGTAAGATGCAATTGTAATTAGCGTCAGACAACTGGAGGAATTCGCAGTTGTAGCTGTGCTTGCTCCATGATGAAAATACATATCCATCGAAACCTCTAACAAGAAAAGCTGGACAGGCTTCCTTCGAATGAACAGCTGCTTCGTCCACAAGATATGGCACGGCAGTTCAGTTTTATTTATCAAAGCTTGCACTTTTTTCGTTGGCTTGGCGTCGTCATGAGTTAGTCATGTACAAACCGTTGGCTGCTTACCAAACGAACGAATTCTCTAAATATGTCAACATATGCTTATGCGAATTTTCCTAATAACTGTTCCAAAGATGTTTTTCACCAACGCAACTGATGTAGGTGGCGAATAGATCCCCTCATTACCAAAATCATTATCCGAAGCTAGCGACCGCGCATTTGCCGTCAATAACCTACCAGTAAGTTTTAAAAGGATTTGAATGTAAATCATCGAGCTATTATATACGATCTGTAACGGCATGATTGACGTGCTGTCTTTGGTATCGCAATTGTATTAAAGCCCCTGTTATATTTATAATGAGACAATTGGTCGAACTGAAAGAAAAGTTACCTGATTGGAGGAATAAAATAACAGAAATAACAACGGCGATACAGCATTGTTTACAACGGCACATTTGAATGAATCGTAAATAATCATGGCGATATCATTCCAGCAAGTTTCAGAATGTTAGGTATCCAAGTAAATGGATCATGACCTGTGGTCCTGCTATGTACCTTCAACAGATTACAGCTTTATACAGCAGCTGGTCAGACTGAAAAAGGGTGTCAGTTTTTGAGCAGTTGGGCTGAAGTGTAACCTGACAGATGATGCAACCGATGTAGAAGCCATATTCAATGTCCAAAATAGAGAGTATGACACGCAGGTCATAACATGTAATCAACAGAACATGGAACAATCGTGCATCGGGAAGATATATTCGTCTCAGCCACTAACGGAACGACATCTATGATGTGTAATAATCTATCCAGTGGTGTTATAGAAGAGCAGACGCGTACATTGGAGTCTAAATGTCACTCGATTTGCGTTTTTGCCGTTACAGAAAGGGGCGATGGATAGATATAATGTGACGGCAGGTGATGAATATTACAGCAAAAACGTCCGGGAATAAGAAATGAGTAATAATCAGTTGTTGTTGTTGTTGTTATAAGTGAGGCCTTTTCAACTCACGCGTGCGCTTCAGTCAAATTGTTCAATACAACTAACAGTCAAATATGATAGCAGCCAATTATCGTCATATAACTGAGTCATAGCAGTTATGTAAATTATGTTCGACGTGCGCAAGCTTTCATCCGTTAAACATGGTATTTATAAAATATGCATGGTCTAATAGAAATGAAATCATTATCTCAAAATAACTTTCATTTCATGTGTATTTCAAACCTATATAGAAAGCATTTACAATTTGCATAATACATCGCCAATGAAATCCAATTTGGCGTACCACTGGGAATTAGAATCATTTAGAGCATATTGAAATGCGCGCATGTTACAAAAGCCTATCTTATTTAGTATGAATGGATCGTGTTTGATAACAAAACATTAGGGCGGACGAATAGAGTCAATGCCGAATAAAATGAATCGCATAACAGACTCTGGTCAAATCAACTAAAAATTTAGCGCATATAACATAACGTGCTAATGGGCAATGGAAATCCAATTTGGCGTACCATTGGGAATTACATGCACGAATGGGATAGCATATAAAGCAATCAAAATGAAACGATACATCAAAAAAAATTTATAACGTGCTAATGGGCTGGTTGATATTAAATGCAAATCTATTAATGGTTAATTTGTTACAGAATTGCTTACAAAACGCATGCATGGAAAAAAAACTTAATCAAGGAGCAGGTGATAAGAATTACCACGACACCACCTGCGGGCAATTGCTTTGTAGGTGGAAGTTTTGCATGAAAAAAAATTATGAGACCATAAGACAAACGTGCAGTCCCGCATCCGCTAATAACTTCCTCTCATATGTTTCACTTTTTTTAGCCGAACATCCTATGCGGATACCAAACTCGTTAACTTGCTCCCCCAATCCATTTAATTCTAACGTATAGTAAATTTGGTTCTACATCACAGAGTAATGCATAAACAACCATCCATCGAACAATTGTCACTGATGACAGATACTTTCGAACAATTCGGGTCGCCCGTAAGTGGCTGAAACGTTTTTGAACTCGCCCGAGGGATGGATTGAACTGAGGATTACAATTGTAACATTTCGGATAGCGCTGATAGCAATGAGCCCCGTTCAGATGATGGTATTTAAAGAAGTATTTGGCTGTTGCTGTGACATGTTGGATTATTTCAATAAAACGGAAAGCACATGGGCTTTACCTTTCACACACAAAATATATCTTGTAGGCATTTCTCGGCTGTCAGCAGATTGTATTACATGTCGATGCACATTCGTTTCTGCTAATGGTTACAGCTGAATGTGGGAACGGTTACAGCTGAATGTGGGACCCTGTTTCATTGTGCTATATGATGGTAAAAGCACGAACGTGATAATTGATGTTATTGTGTCTTCCAAACTAGAGGGTTACGGAGAGACCGTGCCGCAATACATAGAAGCTAAAGTGCAAACCTGTAATGTTACTCATATAATCAACCTGTCACTCGAATATATGGGTTATAAAGGGTGATAATAGTGCACTCCAGGGTCGGCAGAGAGCATGTCTGAAGGCTATTTGAAGTAATGTATAATGAACCTTTAGAGTTCGTGAGAAAACTGTTGCCTCCTCGATTGAGCCCTCAGAAAGCTACGATGCATCATACGACGCAAATACCATTTGCGGCTGATCTTGGTTATGAAACTGAGCTCAAAACACCTGGCAACAAAATACGACATTTAATGAGCAAGGGTTTACAGTTTTGCATATGTTAATTTCACAACAATAAATGTCATTAGAGCCTGAAGGAATGCGCTTCTGTCGACAATTTTGTACCGATTCTGGCAGTTGGAAAACCTTGGAGGCAAACAATTCACACATTGAATTGCTCTTCCGAATTGTTTCCCCCACGTTCAAACGTAGAATAAAAATATAGTGTATTATTTAACGCCCCATGGAAATATGTCTGCGAAACTAATGTAGAAGATGACATTCTATCATATCCACTGGTACAGAAGACAAATAGTTCAGAATATTGTGTTGTTGCAGTTATATCCATGCTGATTGACGTAACCGTAACATGCATTGCATCTGCTTTTGAACCCTGATGGAGAATGATTAGTCGTAGAAGAAGAACAATGCCTCATGCCAAGCACAGTATACAGCAAATAACCAATTGATCAATATGCGCAAAATAGCCTATAATCGACGGATAGATATCCTTATCCGCCTATGAAATGCAAGCCAACGATAACATATATTTTGCTAGACATGGAACTGTATTAATGGTCAACAACCTCTCACTTTTCTGTTAATTTGCGCTGCGATGGAGAGGCATTGAATTTAGGAGGCACTGTCCTTGAACGATTTTGGTGCAGCGAACTCCTTTGATCAAAATACTGCCTTCTCTTTGGCATACCCTGCTTACTTAGGTGATCGGTTATCTTATTTGTTGATGTAGATATATGAAAAAGTGATGGATAACTGAGAGGTACAAATTTTGACTTGTATCACTGCGTATGTGGTTGGTTACCCTACAAGCTAGTACATGCTCGGGCCAGGGAATTACACATTATATGACGTAATAACGTTATGATTGCATGGCCAAACATGCTCATACAGATTAAAATTATTGCTGCGTCATACGAGCTGCTATTCTTGGTACTTCATTTTCAGCATACTTGTTGGAGCACATGGGAATCTTATGGAACAAATCCTTTTCACAAACTCAGAGACTGAAGTATGGCAGAACTAATTAAATATGTGGTACTGAATAACAATACACAGCTTAGTACAGTTATGATTGTCCCATCCAATGATAGTAACACGCTGCGCGCTGACAAAATGATAACAAAACTGAACGTATGTCATCTGAAACGGCTTATTTTAGCATGATCTGACAATCCATCTCACGATCAGTCCGTCGCATAACGCGACTGGGCGATGGATTTTATGCACGAGTGACGACAGCGGAAGATTGAGTTGGCTTACATGGATTGACGATGTAATAATTATGATGATACGTCCGATGATGCACTGCTTGCAATTGCCATGAAGTAGCATTATTTGACTAGATTATTGATGTTGATAATTCAGCGCAATGCGTGAGACTTACGGTATTAAGAGTCTCATGTACAAGGCAAAAAGAAATCGCATATGTATATGGTACCTCTAGGATATTTGTTTAGCAGCCAAATGGCTGCAGCAGTCGAATGCATTCAATTGCTGTAAATGTAGGGAAGTGCAAGACCACAATTCCATACTAATGGGTTTTTAGTATGGAATATCGCTACATCTGTAGTAAATCATCTTCATAGACACCGCTCTATATGATATATTCGGTGCTAGGAATTGGGGTGTTTCATTATGATAGAAGACGAATATCGTTAAGAACATCATGGGTCGCACTTACACAAACCTCATAACGTTCAAAGCTTAAGCTAATCTATACTCGAATATTATCCAGCTTTATCGGCCCTGCACTGTAACACCATTTGCTACACGAATTATGGTTTAGCTATACAACTAAACATGCGTGAATAAATGAAAAGACTGTGACATATACCTAACTCAAGCAAATTAAATTTGCGCCTGGTAAAATGAATAAGTGCGACTTAGATATTAATGTGACACTTACTGTCGACTTTATTTAAATCGTAAACAGTTGCTCTGATTGGACTAAAAATAAAACACCCTTCAACGCAGCATGTGATGCTTATCTATGCAGCTGCCAAAGTACTCACCACAAATGACATCATGTGTCACTCTTTTGTTACGAATGGTACTTCGCCAAGAGCTCTCCGTTACATTTAGGGTATGCTATAAAGCACTTCTATGAGGTCTTGCATGCTAAATCGTCATTTCGGCTGCATGTGATTCGCTTATCAACTCAAGGGACTACAATTCCTCACCCAAAAGAATCAGTTGTCTTCCGATTCTTTTGTACAATTTATGGGTACACAGAGCACGCCTAAGACAACCGGTCCATATTACATTTTTATAGGCGTAAGTAATTGGCATTTACATGGTAGCGCCCTTAGCGGGGACCCGGCGCTATCCTGCTTCGCAAGACCTGATTAATCTCAAGTCCATTTTTCCCCTCACTTCAACCAAGCATTGGAACGCCTGACCATGTATATTCCATAACTGCAAATAACAAAGTCCGGCCGCGGTTGCAGTGCTTACAACATATATACCTTCCACTTACGTGACATATCGAATTTGCAGGATGTTGCATTAACTTTCAAGATCCCCCACCCTCCCCACCAGAAGCAGTCAGTAAAACAAGCAATATTTTTTTGTTCCGTGCATTTTAAAAAGCACCGTAATGCCTTTCACTAACAACATCCGGCAAATGAAATCGCATTTCATTTTTTTTGTTCCGTGCATTTTCACGTAAAAGCATCTCTGTTTCGTAATACCTTTCCACTCTGAGAGATCCAATTATAACGCTATTGCTTGGAAGTCGTGTGGTCGCACGCCTGTTTGTATGTACTGTTAGCCAATGATATACTGTTGCCAAATAATGAATTGAATTGCTCACCCAAGCTGGACCGCTGTCTAGTCATGGGCCTGACGCAATAGTTTACCAGGTGATTCGTTGTTATTGGCAGCGATATTTGAGGCTCGGTGGCATTGGTAAGGTATTGCATACGCATATCATATAAAACAATGACCGTTTTGCTGGGCGTATTTGCAGTTGTAGTAACATTTCTTCCCCAAACAGAGTCTATCCCCCAAATATGTAAGAAAACATGACTTCCAAGTCAAAGGCTAGCAACAATTGCAAATGATCGCGAACCGCTATTTGCCCTGCATGTCCTAGAAGTAAATAAGGCTCGACAACAACTTAAGCTCAAACCAAAGGGCAGCTTGTTGATCTTTTATATTCCATACTGAGTTCCTGTCAACCCCAAATGATGCCTTAATTGTACCGAATAAATTGTTGGCTGATACAAAATAATTGCGACTGTAGTCATGCACTTATAAATCGACTTTCGAAAACAGACCACTTCAGTCCGTTTCAGAAATCAATCCAAATTAGTATCCCAAGAATCTCGAAAATAAACGAGACATATAATACGTGAATTACTTATGCAAGCAAGGCTTCTAGAATTCAGACTTGTTGTTGTCCTTGCTTTATGCGCGATACTTCAAAGTCATTGCGCATGTTCAAAGTTCATAGGCCTTTGAACGCAAGGTTTGAAATGTTATCGATCACCTTATCTGAACTCGACATTTGAGCCGGTTTCGCAGGGCCAGTATGTGTCATTCTAGATTACGCATGCACCGGGGAGTATCACCGCTGCAAATTACCAATAAGTTATACTTTGCTTTTCAATATAGCTTTCTGATGATTTGACAGGCAATAATATTTTGTTATGTAAACGCAAGTTAAATTCGCAACTCAGATAAGTGTAAATGTTTCTGTGTGCTATGCAGTGTAAACGCATCGGAATGAATCGCCGAATGTACACACAAAATATGGCTCATGAATTCATGTTACTATACGTCTCTCTCACAGGCAGGTTATATAACAGCCTTGCATCCCTTGCGATACAAATCATCACGTCGATATATTAATCTTGATAAATCTTCTTGCACAACCATGCTAATGGAAACCGCAATGACTATCGTGGGCAATATAAAAGGCAGCATAACAGAGAACTCAATCGGCTCTGAACTCAATCAACCGTTCTGCAAAACTATTCATGTAAAACGCATAGCATAGAAATGAGTCAATTACAGTACATTTTCACACCAACCAATGACAGTACAGATACTGAAAGTCTTATTTGTAGAATTAAAATGCTTTTAACATCTGCTGCATACAACATTTAAAAACCTACAATACGCTTAGTGCAGCATCTTTCACTCCTGAGAGTACTTCAGAGCGGTATCCAATCATCACAATCACCCGGCTCTTTACGTCTACTCGATTGCACACTCGAGGGAATGCTATTGAAATAAAAGCAAACCAACCAACTGATTTGATGGCTCTGATTGTCAACATGCTAAGGATAAGGAAGCGCAGGATCTAGTTATAAGAGATACGTCGTCGGCATTAATATTGTTGAGCGGTATGTGAGTATACTGCCACGATGCATTAGTAATCAATGCTCAAAGGCAATCTATTTTATGCGAGATTATGATCATGATGAAAGTTTTCGTAGTGCAGATTTATCAGACATTATCATGGGTTCCATAACGCATTATCTGGCTACCAAACCTATCAGCATAATGGTTTCCCTCAACGTGACACAAGTTATGATAAAAAAGAAAAGCTAATAACTCGAACATTCCTTATTGTTAGTATTCCGTGAATTTTTATTGTTTACAAAGAAAGCAATGAAAACAACAAAACCTTCGGTGATATCAAGGTGCGCTTCTTCGTCCACGCTGTTTTGTAGCGAATTCCTATCCGAGCAAAGTCTTAAAATCAGATGCAATATGTCTATGTGCGGGATTCAAGCCCAGCGCACTAACAATGCATGGATAGATATGTATATATAGATATAGAGATATAGATAGAGATATATATATATATATATATATATATATATATAGATATATATAGAGAGATATAGATATATATATATATATATCTCTATATATATAGATATCTATCTTCTATATATATATATATATATATCTCTATCTATAGATATATCTATATATATCTATATATATATATATATCCTATCTCTATATAGATCGCATCTCTCTCTCTCTACTCCTCTCTATTAATATATATATAGATATATATATATCTATATATATATATATATATATATATATATAGATAGAGAAGATAGAGATATATATATATATATATATATATATATATCTATATATCTCTAGATCTCTATATATATCTATATCTATCTCTCTATATATATAGAGATATATATATATATATATATCTATATCTAGATATATATATATATATATATCTATATATATATCTATATATATATCTCTATCCCTCATCTATATATATATATATATATATATACGTATAGATATAGATAAATATAGTATATATATATATCTCTATAGATATACATATATATGAATTTATATATATTTAGATATATATATAATAGATATATATATATATATATATCTGTATATATATATATATATATACTATGTAGATATATATATTCTATATATAAGGATATATAGAGATATATATTTATATATATATTATATCTATATATATATATATATATGTATCTATATATCTAGAGATATATATATAGATAGATATATATATCTCTCGATATATATATATCTATATATAGATATCTATATATATATATATGTACACACATGTATATTTATCTATATATATCTATATATAGATATATATATATATATATATATATATATATATATATATATCTATATATATATATATATATATATATATATATATATATATATATTGATATGCATTTATGTATCCGCTAGTACTTTGCATATATCTCTATCCCGAATTATTTAAGGTGTTAAGATATTCCATTCTAGGCATGGCACGTTTAAGACATCGTTTCACAGATATAAACCGCGAAATTGTAACTTTCAGCATTTGTGCGGTTATGTAGAGCAAATGTTATCACACGGAGACAAAGCTCATATAGCTGATGAAGCATGGTTCAGAGCTTACCCACCCTCAGTAGAGCGATTATTTATCATTCAATCCGCTTAGATGCCGTTTCCTTCCGCCTGCTCGTCCAGCTCAGAGCGTATCCGTCCTAAAAAGCTACTTCCTTTTCCTTCCTTCCTTTTCCTTAAAATCTGGCTTTTCATCCTATTTTTGTGCGACATGCGGACTCTTACACAAATAATTGAAATGGGTAATTTATGTACATAATAAATGGGGCCAAAGTGCGGTCTAAAATATTGATAACCATTATATGATGCAATCACGTCAATGTTTAGACGGAGGGGGATTTTCAACGTCTGTTCTTGGATCCCAGGCGTTCTTTGAAGTCACGGATGAGTATCGCGGTAAACTATCATTAACACGTACTGTTAGTTGCAGTCACTATTGGAAGGAATAAAGGTCTATAAGTGCAACATAGGCATTTAAGCACATCAACTGATGCACAGGGAAGTCTTTGGCGTGCAGTCATTTACACCACGCAAAACATAATAATGCATAGTTTCATCAATATCTAAACGGAATACTCATTTGCAGTGGGCGATAATCAATGTTCTTGTTGTATAACCGAACATATTATGGAACATACCAAATCATGCTTGAGCGAAGATTATCAATAGACGCACCATAATGTGGAGCAATCACAGATTACTGAATCGATAAGACAATCCATGTGTGGCAGAATACTGTAACTTTGCGAATATGGTTAAATGAACAAATGCTAGTCAGCGTAAAAATTTTGCTCGTAGATATACAATCTTTTTATGTATCAAATTAATCATTTTTGTTCTGATAAGTATGCGCCAATCTACATGGAGGCTTCAGCGAGTGAGTAAAGGTAATGAGAGGTCATCTATCAATGGTATCGTTTTTCATTGTCATTAATTCTTGTAGAATTACCACATAAACAGGAAGGTCGTTAGGCCCACAGTGCACCGAGGCCGCAAACAGTTATGCAAGGTGTGTAGAAATGAATAGTAACCAATATAGTAGAAAAAAGTTTATAAACATCTAAGTCATATTTGTTTGATAAGCATACGAATGTGTGGCGGTACATGTTATTCATGCGTATGTTCATTGTGAGACATTGGTGCACCCCTTTATCATAAACAATATCGTATAGACCATGTCCATGCTGTAGACCATGTATCGTATAGACCATGTCCCTGCTGTAGAACAAACTGTGATTGTGAACGTTATACCGTATCATCAAATTAACAGAACCTAGGTGAGTAGTTAGTCAAGTCACAGAGTGTCTTCTCCTAAATGATCGATGACATGGTGGCAGAATGAATAATTGATGCGATATATTAACCACATTAAAACGGTAAATTGATTTTGATCTCATTTTACGGTACGTTATCATGTTGCTTCAACAAACATGTATCGAATGCGCCAATAGTTATTATCATTTATTTGAATTTTCTCATTCGAACTGTAAAGCATTATGTATTGGAAATATTATAAGGCAGCAACTCGTAGCTTTGTTGATGACAGCGATTCTCCAACAGACCTTGACCATTTTAATTTGGCGTCAAATTTCCCCACTGGTTCATGTGGTATATGCCTTTTGGAGCACATTAAAGGTGGCGAGTGGCTGGCGATTTTTGTAGAAATATAGATGACTTAAACTTCAATTCGACAGCAAATTGACCGTAATTTGTTACCATAGGTTTTGTATAACAATATCGGCAGTGTCGTCAACGATGGTTATTTTACAACTCGCAGAGCTAGCTTACCTTATCCCTCAAGTGAAGCGACACATTCAGATATGGTATAATGTTATAGACATTTTTTCGATGCTCTGGCGTTATCAGATATGTGTTTGCGTTAAATGCAGCAGTGTGTCTATGCTATCACGAAAATATCTACAGTGTGCATCATATACATACGCAATATGCGAGCTTAGTTGGTATCGACAGGATAAGCAGAAGTTCCAATTACTTTACTTAAATATTCTATCTGATCACACGTTCACCCAAAGGCCAATAAACAACTTTGAAAAAGGCGCTAACGCCGTTAGTGCTTATAACGATTGCACAAAACAGCAGCTCTATCAGCATCGTGTTAGCATTTACCGTTCATCAGCATTAGCTGCTGTCACACATCTCACAAGTACTCCATACGCATTACAAGGATTGTAATGGCAACCAACTGCATGTCATATCAATGCCTCTACTTTGCAATTATATTGGTTTTTGAATTGCGCAACTGTTCTAGCCGGAGAAAAGTCGTCCATGTTGGATTCATCCGTCCCATCTTATGCCAAAACCCATCAATCAAAATGCATCTAGAGTGATTGTTCTAATTTCAATAATAAAATCATGACATGCCACCCGCTATAAATGAGAGGAAGTCGAGTCAGCTTTGCACGTACGTTCCTTGAGGCGCATTTGTCTGTCGAACGGGTGTTGCTCAAAACAATGCTACTCCGGGCATTAACTGCCATAAAGTGAATGTAGGCATTAAGCCAGCTTGCAGAATAAGCGCTATTCAGTCATCCGTCATGCATCACTGGTAGAATATGACATTTTATGATTTTTACGGAGATCTTGGTGGTCGGTATAATGCGGTTGGCGTTATCTAATTCATTATACCGTCATTTTACCTGTAGATACAATATGTGGCAATGATATTAACATTCAGCTCAATGCCAGCTTGCCAGCTTTATTACTAGTGTGCAAGGGTAAATATATTAATTAGTCACACATAATCATTAGGATGCTGGTGGTGGTGATAATAATGCTGATGATGATGATAATGATGATGATGAAAATATAAATGATGATGATGATGATGATGATGATGATGATGATGATAAGGCCTCTTTAACCGGATGGATACTCAGCGCGATACATGCGTAACGGCCAAATGCATTTCCATGGACACACGCTCTTCTATATTTGCGAGCTTCGCTTGTAGATGGCAAGATTTGACTACAGTGCGCTTAATTTTATTTTGGATGATAATGGCATTAAATAATATCGTGAGACCCGAATCTCTTTCGCGAATGAATCAGCTGATAAGGCTTTTTATGGTTGTCATTATGTAATAATGTACCGATACGTAATTTGAATTGGGAAGCAAATAAGTGAACCAAGCATGGTTTATATACCCCAGCACAAGTTGGCTATGGTACATTTCCCTGTCAATAATGTATGTAGTCGTAGCAGATGCCGCAAAAGATCAATTGAGTTCAAAACATTAGTTTATAGCCGCCACGTGCCATTTACATAATAAAAGCATAACCATAGTGAAGTACTGCTTTGTAACTTATCTAAAGTTGACGTCATCTGTGCATCGTTATTTAAACTACATGATGCGTGCCCAAATTTTGTTCATGTTTTACGTAGAATCCTATTGCTTTTTGTGACTTAAAAAATTGACATCAATCTTGAAGATTGCTTCTTGCCCGTACACGAAGCGATAATGGCTTCGGCACTGCTATAATGCGGATGCATTTTAAATGCTTAGCCGCATATTTTCGTTTCAATGATGTCTAATAGGTAACACATACATTTCCTCGTCAAGAGGAGTGACCCATTATCGGTTGACAATGCCGTTGTGAACACGAACATAGCCTGATTCTCTGAGAAATGCTCATTATTCTGATGACTGTATAACTAGGGTGTAGATAAGAGAAACATGTTTGGTTGGCACCGTCCATAAATGGAAATTTGTGCACTGCGTTATTTAACAGTGCACAACGTATAGCATCGTTGTGAGTTAAATGATCAACTGATTTAGTGTATGCCTGCTCATGTATCTACAGAGACTTGCATATTGTAGAAAATCTGTATATAGTACTTGTTCATAAAACAAACCACAAAACGAATCATATCGTGGAGTGAGAAAAAATAACTTATTGCTGCTTATCAGCGGCGCAAAATCGATCATTGTAATAAGGCAATATTATCGTATACACAAAAAAACGACATTCTATTAAACCTGTTATCTTGATGAATGACGTTGAAACTATTTTCCTTTTGGTTTTTGTAGAATAAACGACTTGCTTGGATTTTAGTATCTTTGTTATGTTATTCGCCTCATGCATTCAGACCGAGATGTCGTAGCTTCCTCTCACCCTAGGTTCAGATTTTCTTTATTCATACGAAATGTATGCCGCAGTCAGTTTGCTTAAAATTGTATCTAGACAGCGCCATTTCAAGGCCACTTAATACAACCTTTTCAATATTCCCTCGATTACTCATTTGCAATATTAAAACAGACAGATAACTTTGCAGCTGCTGTGCCTGACTTTTTAAACTCTTCTATCATTTTGGCGAAATCAGCAGCCGTCATAAGCACCCTGAAATAGAGTTGAAATTAATATTTCAACTTATGAGCAACGTTTTGGTCCTACAAAGAGCATCTTGGTCCGCCCCGCGAAGTTCTATTATATACCAAACTAATAGCGTGATATTAACCACGACCACTGGAGCGAAGCAAAGTTGAACCATATGTTCCCCTAAATCAATCGGAAGAAGTGGTGATTGCTATCATATACCGTGCTGAATATATTTTAGATATACTCAATCTATGAACAACATCTCGGCGTTCAAAGAGGTTGTAGCTAAGTAATAACAAACGATCGCAACACAGCAAAGTTTGCTTTCGAATCTGCATGTCTGACGTTATTATTCAATATAGTTTTCATTCATTCGATCTTACCAATTCAATGATCACATGATGTTGAAATTAAAGGTACATGGTACGCATTTGGGTGAATGTCAATACCTTATATTTTTAACTATGCGGCTAAACCATTCGAGAAAAGATATCGTAAGGCATGGTCAATGAACATTTGCACAGGTGACTGCAGGTGCAATTTGACTCGCCATATAATAGTATGAAATCACCATTTAAGAGTTCGTTAAACATCAAGCGGTCCATCTTATCATCATTGCTTATATGCCAGCGGCATTTAACATTCAATATTTTTGGTATTCATGAATTTACTCGAAAACCAAAATTCATCAATACGCACAAACATTGCTTATGGAATAAAATAGAAAGTTATTTTTGTTATTTAAAGTATGCTTGCCCTCATTGGAGGCACTGTTATAATGTTTATGGTTGAGCGGCTTCAACCGATGGAGGTAAGATTTTGATATATAGCTTATGCACCTCGTAAGTGTTCACCCATAGGAAAGTATAATTGATACGTGTTTTGAATGAAGATAGTATGAGTAAACATTTCCATTATCTACATATAGTTAGATAATCGCAGCTTTTCAGTAGATCTTTTCATTAAGGTCATATATCATGGTACGGCAAACATTAGGGGCAAGTGATTTAATTTAAAATTTTAAGCTGCTAATTAGGATATGCCGTACACTTAAATGTACAAAGTAATAAAATCCTGACGACAGTCGCATGTGCAGCCGGGCAGTAAGGGTATGTACCGTAAGTGTTCATATACAGAGCCGAGCAGGCTGTAGGACGACATGCGATGATGATTACTCTAACTCTACAAAAACAACGTTACCTACACAGAGAAGGGACTTGGTGCGTGAAACTTCGCGTTCTTGAAAACGAACTGACAAAACTTTTTACGGTGTCTCTATATTGTATATCAATGGTGGCAATCGACAATGTGTATTATGTTAAACGTGGTGGTCTAAATGTCACGATCATGATTGGCAACAAGTTTCAGCATTTTGCTGCAGTGCTCCCAACAAACGTTATTATGCTCATCCAAATTATCCAGCAACGATATGGTAACAAATTTATTTACTCCACATCAGCTTTAATGACTCAAAAGCCTTCTTATTCAGTACCGGAGGGGTATCTACTGGGGACATATAGAAATGTACGAATGCGATTACCTCATCTGCTAATCAAATATTGATAGTAATGCCGGAAGCTACCCATTCAAATACCTGCTGTATATATGGAGTGAATGGTATTATTCCGATTGCAATATGCCCTTGTTATATGAAGTATGTATGTTAATTGGCATATGTACAGTTGTATGACATTTTCCTTCTATGACGCGTTCATAAAACCGTCGGTAATAGGTGATTGCATTCATTTCTATTACACTCGAGTCCCCCAGGCCGCATGTAGCGCCTCTAACCATGTTTCAATCGCAGCATAAATCGTCATAACAGCTTGATTTTATCCAAACCTATTTTTGTTGGACCACGGCATCAGAGCCGTGGCAATAGAACCGCGGACTTATCAACGCACGGGAATACTTCAGCTGCACAGAGTTATGAATGCATTAATATCCTAAGCAGACAACTAAATGGCATCTTAAAACTGACATTGCCAGCACGAATATAAACGTACTGAGTGATGTGCAACGTTGTCCTACTATGAACAACAGCTATGCTCAATGCACGTCACAATATCTGCGACAGCTCAGCAAAATATTATTGATTTATCATAACGTATATAACACATTTTTGTTCCAGGAAATAATCCGGCTCACGGGCGCTTATGCAGGCAGCTTATTGTTATAGACCTGATTTTGGATTTAATTACATAAAGCGTGTTTGATCGAAGAATGGTGATAGGAAATGCGTTACAGAAACTTCGCGCGGAATTACTAAACGCATTTGCACAATATGAAGACTTATTTTGAGATTTTGGGACTTGTCCATAGATCAAAGATCCCTTGCAGGTTGGTATTCAGCAGTAAGTTCCTGTAGATAGCTTGGCTCGGTTCTAATGACAGCCCTGATAGTTAAGTAGATGAATTTTGTATATACTGCGTTTTTACCCCAAGAAGGCAATGAAGGGTACGCTTGATGCGTTGAATGTGCGTCCCCTGCTTTTCTTTTGCAACAACCCGGGCGGCAGTATTTTGTGCGGGTTGCAGTTTTGCGATAAGGTACAAATGGCCTCAATACAGCAGAAAATTGCAGTAATCAAGTAATCAAGCCGAGATGGTATAAATGCGTGGACAAGAATTTCAGTTGTATAATGGTTCATGTATTTTCTTATGCTGCCTTATCTTCGAATCTGATGAAAAAGAGATTGAGTTGCATATTTATAATTGGCTCCGGTAGCGTTACTAGCCGGACATTTGTAGTTAGTTAATATAGTCAATTGTGACAATAGTATACAGCGACACATCAAAATCGGGGCTTCGATACAAAGCATAAGATGATCTTGTTGTGTTACATCTGCTGAGTAAGAGCCATTTCACGGCTAAATTTTATTGGGTTCTGGTTGTTTTAACAGCGCTGTGCATTGATATCTATTGCCGAGATGTTTACCAGCGGCTTTTAACTATATTTTGATGTTATTGTGCCCAAGAGAAATGTTCTTGAACTACCATATAAAATGCTTATGCTTGATTACATACGACGCCATGGATAACCTTGCGGTATTTTACGACGCTGACTAATAACTTAATCAGGGTAACAATTATGGCTTATAGCCATGATAACCTTGCAAATCACTTACAAGTATTTTTTTCTTTCCAGACAATCGTGCCGGCTATTTGATAATGACCTATGAGCTCCGTCCACTGGCAATATTCTTGCTAACTGCCCCAAAAAGACATGCAATACGGGTAAATATCGGACGGAAAATGAATACACACAGTAATGTGTTGTGTTTTGAGACAACAAGAGGTGTCGTTTCATGAACCTAATATTGTAACAAACAAGTAATAGAAAACAGTGTTCTGATATTATGGCCGTAGAAATTAACTTTATCACTTCTGAGTTGAATCAAAGCCATAATAAATACAATATTTGGGTTTATTATTGTTCATTCATGTCATAGGGAGCAGTTTGAAATGTTTTTGTTATTTCCTCCTGTAATTTGCTCTTAAGGTCCCTGTCGCGTCGCCCACATACACACACACACACATACACACACACACACACGTACATGCACACACACACACACACACACACACACACACACACATACACACGCACGCTCACACACATACACACACATACACAAACAGATATGTTGCTCACATTATTAATGAGCATCCGATTTATGACAAAGCATTGTCTTCATTGATCTGCCCTTTAACTGGGTATAACGACAATCATTTTGGGATCACAGAACGAAACAGATAATTGCTCATCGACATGCTTACTGAAAGGTACGTGAATGCACTGGTCTGCCTCATACGCATAAATTAGACAGCATTAACAGAGGTTAAGTTGGTGTGTCCAGACAATAGCGAATTATTGCGACTGAAGTAAGAATTGAGTAGGATCAGCAGGCGTATTATGCAACTAAAATATATAAGATATATATATATATATATATATATATATATAGATATATATATATATATATATATATATATATATATATATATATATAGATATATATATATATATATATATATATATATATATATATATATATATATATATATATATCTCTATATATATATATATATATATATATATATATATATATATATATATATATATATATATATATATATATATAGTCGCATTTTGTGGCAAAGCAAGTGATGCTTAAAACAATATCGGGCGTGTGTTATCAATCGGACTATTCAAAGACGGATCTGAATTTTACCCGTCGATATGATATGTAAGGTAATACATACCAGATGTAACAATCGCGTACAGTAGTTGTAACCTTAGTTATGGTGTGGGCTTCATATATGATGCTAACGCAGTCGGTAACGGCGACTATAGCGTGAATAACGTGGCAGGTTTCAAAATTAATTCATTTAAAGGGTACGCAAATGGGTTCCATCACATCATGGTCTTATCAGTATTCTAATCATTCACTGCTTATCTACTGTTTGCATTTTAAATTTTGATAATCGCGTGCAGTATCAAGGCCATCTTCACGTAAAAAACTTGAAACTATTGTTCTTCGCTCAGCAAATGACGCAGACTGTTTGAAAAAGATATGCATATGCATATGTAATTTGGTAAGCGTCGCCTCCAAAGCGAAGAGCGTAATCAAAGACAAAACTGTAATTGCCATGCATTTTATACCACACTGGTTAAGGTAAGCTTACGGCATGGTGTATGTGGGGGTTGGGGGTAACAGGTATTTCAATGTGCATCAAAGTGGGGTTTAGAGTGGACGTCGGCGGCTTAGAGTGCGACTGGTTTTAATTTAGGTTTAGATAAGTAACGTGATCTATTTTACCCTTGAGGTAACAACAGCTCGCATTGCAGTAATGGAAAGCGATATAACAACCCTTGCGTGTCTCGAAGGATAAGATCAGCACGCAATGATCCAAAACTTAATGTGCCGCGTTGAGCAAGATCACAATGAAGAATGACGCATTGCGTGACAGAAACGAAATCAACAATTTTTACATCCACCATAATATTAATGGCGATTGTTAGTCGTAATTATTGCATGATGTATAATGGCTTCTAGCGCATGCACAAACACAAGCACATAGACATATAGTGATAAATATATAAAGGATATGATCTAGGGAATAATGACACACAGATGGTATATTTGAAATGCATAGCAACATAGTGCATTCAGACCATATATAAGTTAATATGTATCAGAGACAAATGATTGTCACAACCTTGGAACGCTTGTCCTTCGTTAGTGAGTTCATTGTTTGGATTACCACGGAATCTAGCAGAGGTACAAAGTTCTTACACCTGCAAAGATTTCTTTGCTATAGTGATGCCAGAACCAAAGGAAGACCAGCTTGACAGGAAGGCGGAGTTCTGATCGCCGGAATCGGCACAAATCTGTATTTCTCACACCACAAATGATGACAGCATATTCGTCTATCAGGAAAACTGATATCCGACTAAATATCACGAGCGCCGAAATAGGAAAAATATCTTACATCTCACCGGAGGCCGAATGGTGGATTAAGGGAATATCTCTCATAGCCACAGGTTCCAGACAGATTCCCGTTTATTATCAAGTTCATAAATAGGAGATGGGGTCGAGCGCGAGAATTTCGCGTATTTTTGTGCCATCTCGATAAGTATGTTATTACATGAATCACGCGGATGATGTTTGTAAACACACTCGGATGCTCTGCATTCTGTAGTTTCGTCCCCAAGCTCGTGTGTGCAAATATATTACCCCCCCCCCTTCCTTTATCACATATAAGATAAGGCAGCCTCATAAAGAACTTACTTAACCAACCCGTAACCAAACTACTCGTCTCTGCATTTATATAATCTCGGTAGGACTGTTGCAAGCTGTTGTTGAAGGGAGCCCATACGTATTACCTATTGGTAAAGAATCTGCATGGCCGGCATACTGCTGCTTCTGTGGTCGTCAAGAAATACAGGTGCTACCTTCAGAACCTTGTGGTTGCCCAGCACTCATTAAGGCATCCCCCATCAGGTGACCGTAATACTTACTATTCATTGCCGGTGCTGTTTTGCGCTTTAACAGGCACAATGTGCAGTTATTAAGACAAGTGGTGTATCAAATAAAGAGGAACTGGTGTAGTTGGCGTAAAACTGCTAAGTAATATTTCACAATGTAAAAGGATTGCCTATTTTGCTGTCACTATAGTCATTCCCCAAAGTGACAGAAACAAAGGGCATGGTTATTATTATGCGTCCACTGTTAGCAAACATATTGAAATATCTCGTGCCCAGATAGCATATGTTTCGCCATTATCTGATTTTATCCAATGATTTTGACATCATAAACGCCGATACTTGGCTGCACCGTGAACATAAATCATTGTGTTGGTCTACTGATTATCACGATGCTTGAACAATTAATGTCAAATGTAACACTCGATCTAGCCATATAACAATAGTGGGTGGCTGTTGCTAACTTTTATATTCATATACAAGCTATGCTGTCTTCACATAATTGCTTATGAACAATAGGAATTGACAATTAGAAAACAATTTGACTAGAATTAATGATGATGAAAGGATAAAACTGCGGGAGAGCAATAATTATCGAGAGTAATTCAACTCTGCAACGACTAGCTGGGAAACAATATTGGTTTATTTCGTGAAAAGGAGGATAAACAGTGCTCAAAGCAACAGACTTGATAAAGCTATCATAACTTTAAGGCTCTCAGTGAGAGTAGGATGCAAACACATGTAGACGAGCGGGTATGCCGCTGCATCAGAAAAGTCCGCATTCACACCGGTAATAGCATCATTTATTCATTGATAAGCAACAAATAATTTAGAAAAAATCGCATTAATAGCAAAATGTCAGGACCATCAACATAATGAATAACACTATCTAGTGCCACTGTCTCTCATACACAGACATCATGGGGGTCTTGCATGCGCTGCTTTAGTCAATTGCTTCGCAGCTTTACGATGCCCTTAAATCACACACACTAACAAATTGCGGAATCGTACTCGAATCGAGCTGCGATGACGTAACGGCGAAGGTACATTGACGTTATTCGAAAGCATGGACATCATGGAGGTCTTGCATGTGCTGTGTTAGTAAATTGCAATGCAGCTTTACGATCCCTATAAATCACACACACAAACAAATCAAAATCGTATTCGAATCGAGATGCAATGACGTCATGACGCAGATGCATTGATGTTATTTATTTAGTTTACCGCGCCCAAGAGAGGAAAATTAGTGATTTAAATATTTATTTTGCAGGTATCGAATACAACCCTTAAGTATGTTAAAATGCTTCACGGTGAGATTCAACTCAACAGGCGCTGACGAATCGATTCCAGATTCCAATATTAGACACACAAACGTATTATTGGTACTTTGCAAGAGAAACTTTATTTTTTGTATCAATTGATTTAAAAAAAAATCGAATTACCAATGAGTTTAACAATTACTTTACCAGTACATGCAAAACAACATTTTCAAAGCTTGTCCCTACCTAATGAGCACTTCAATTCCTAATTGCTAAGTCAACTATCACACTCAATGTAAGCAACTGAAAATGAATGCGTGGTAAGTAATCTTCAATCGACGACGAAATAAGTACTAAAACTATAAATTAAGTCCCTCCAAATATATTGAAATCTCTCTCACATATATGTCTTGACAACTGTTTTCTTCGCCGATTAATTAAAAATATCAAAAATTATGCCCGTGTATTAATCCGGTGATGACTGCGCCTTCAATAACTCTAGACTAATTAAATTACCAAGTTTCTTAAAAATAATTGAACAACAATATGTATTTATTTCATACAAATTTTGCATTTGCTTAACTACTGCGTAATGCTTATAATAAATCACCCAACTAACATGTACTATCAATATTTTGCAACCTCACCGAAACCTTCGATACAACGAACCATGCAACACTTCTTACGAAAATGCATTCTCTGAGAATATGAGGTCTAGCGCATAAATGGTTATTTATGACCTCGATCGCAATATACACGAATGTAAAAACATCACCTGTATCCGATGTATCTGTGAGGATCCCTCAGGGTTCCATTTTGTGCTTGTCCATGAAAGGGCCTCTGTTTTAATTACTTAACGTCGATCACATTTTAAATGCTTGTAATGTAACTGTTTCCTCCATGGCTGATGACACATCACTACCTGTTTCATCCTCAAGCATCGAAAGGCAAACAATGCAGTTAACAACTACAATGCAGCCAAGGGCGATAAATTAGAGGCGAAGAAAGCGAGTTATCTGTTGCCAAGAAGACAAAATAGGAACTTAAATTTAGGTAATTTGGAGGTATAGGAAGACGATGACGTTATCAACAGGATAGAGATAAATAACGGTGCATAAATATTCTGGGCGTATTTATAGACGAAAGACTATCCTTAAAAACACACATGAATCATGTCAATAAAAATATATCTCACGACTTTGTTTAAGCTCAAACAAGAATATGCGTTACGCAGTCGATAGTTTGCTCTTTTTCACTCACATTTATCACATGGTATGCATGATTCAGTGAATGTCGGTAAAATTAATTTGAAGTATAGAGTTACCCTATTTATGTGGTAATACACAAACAATATGTTACCATCCGAAGCAAGACTGCGCAATTACATTGGAAAATCAATGCTGAACATTCTTTTACATAATGTAACTAAGTCATACAGTTATATTCATCCCTTATACATGCTTATTGCGTACAATTGATTGATTGCATATATCCATCAATAATACGGCATCATTTTTCTGGCAGATAATTTGTAATATACCGGTTGCTTTTGACGCATAGAGTTTTTATATCTAGCCTCCTATTTCACTTATTACGCAGATGCATCCAACCTGTTTCTGTATGATGACAGGTTGTACTCTCTAATAAATAAAAAGAGCATTTATCTGATAAGAGAAGTGATCAATTTTGGTGTAAGCGCAGTGCATAACATTATGACAAATCACGTTATTGACTCTTATGCACTTTGTTGGCATGTTAGTGTATAGCGAAGTACGGGCAAAACAACAGTGGCAATGAAAAAATATTCTCACATTTTCATGTTAGATGCATACTAATAAGTATAACATGCATTACTTCTGCAAGAAGAGTATTCGATTAATTTCTATTAGCCTGTCCGAACATAACATCTTTGCAAATGGTTTTGGCTCTCAGTTTTGTTGTACATTGATGCTGCCCATATACCCAGGGGAATGCTTGCTGATCTTATAACACCAAAACAGTGCTCTCAAAACTATAAAACCGTATATGATCAACCATTTCTGATTTTCATACTCTAATCGTCTTATGTTTTGGGGATGTTAGTGAAAGGAGAACTGCCAAATCACACATCATTACCCTAACGTTGAAGACAGATCTTGGTAAGGCAAGCCATGCTCTTTGCAGATTGTTGACCATTTAACACTCTTTACGATGGCAGATATATTTATATGTGACTCCTTATTGTTTGGTTTACATATTGAAATGTACGGGTGGGTAAAGCTTTCCATAACGAAAACCTCAGTATCCATTGGTGTTTTCCAACAATGAATAATTGTCGTCTGACTGGTCGTCACACGTTTTCGTCTTATCATCGTTGGCCATGTAAATTGGTCTAGGCAAATCAATAAGAAGTGCGGAAATAAGCAAAATCATACCTTTACCTGTGCACAACGTGTGGTCATAAGAAACACTGAGTGACGAATGTTACATTGGCCAGGACTAAAAATAGATAATTATTTCATTATATTTGATTACATTCAATAATTCAAGCTCTTTCATGTTTCGTATTGTGTGGACGCTTAAAATGTAATTGTTTATTGGCCGGCATGTTTGCATGATTATGAATATATACTTGAATAATCTGTATAGTTATTGTCAGCCCAGTGATATTAAAAGCAATAAAACTTTAGTTTATGTGTGCTTTGAGTTACGGAAATGCATATAAGAATATGGGGATGCAGGAATGAACACGGGTATGGTATTCACGGTCAAATACCCCACACAAAAGAAGAAATATATAGTATCATCAGATCTTCAACCGATTACGATGGCGCAAGTGACCGTTGCGATTGCGGCAACGTACTTGTCATACAGTAGGACGACTTGGTCCCGACACACCTTAATGCCGGATTATCACAATATCTATGATTGAGTACAATTTACCGGGGAGCAAGCATATCGCCTTCAGGACATTGTATTCTATATGTTTACGATCTTTATTCTGATGAAACCAATTAAGCCAGAGTTGTTTACTATAACCATTGCTCAACATGTTTATGTACTTCATGAAATGAAAACTACCGGGTAGGGTCTACAACGAGGAATCCCAACAGTATCCAAGTGATAGGCCAAATTGACCACAGTGGACAAGGTAATAATAAGACCACACCAAACACATCAACCATGATTCATGATGCGAACCCATCCTATGAGTGGATATTTGTGGGTGCTCGAATAGACAGAACATTGATTTGATGAATGCAACAAGTGTCGCTACTGCTAAGTGGACTTTGAGACCAAGTACACGAATGTAACAATGCAATACGTATATGAGAGTGTTTTTTTAAGGAAAATCCGACCCAAGTTTTTAAACAAGGCATGGCTATTGCTTTGCACATCATTGACTCATGTTTTATAGGTCATTATTCAGTGCTTCAGCAAGTGGATATATTTTTGTTATATTCGGTGGACTAGAATCAACAATATCGACCATCATTTTACCCTCTGATGAATGGCGCTTATTCAAGCTTCGTGACAATATAATTGTAGGTAGAATACCCCAATGGTTCATCATCAAGTACAGTGAGAAAAGCATGATCATATCACTAACGAAATGAGAGCTAGACACATTGCGTAAATTGAATAATTTGCAGTATCGAGGTGGATATTGTTGCCCTAGGAAATGTTGTCAGTTTAACCATCATACAATGGTGTGTCGCCCAATAGATGCTATTTAGGGGATAATACGGCGGCCAAGGGTACTTGCAATCGCAGTTGCTGTTGGCTGTGGGGGGTACATATACAGCACATATATTTATCTAATCACAGCAACTGCAGTTTTATATGTGCATGGTGCCGGAGTAGGGTGCCGGGGCATCATTCAGTTTATCTGTAAGATGATTGCCTGCAATAATTGCTAGCCATAAGCCAGCATGCCACGCTGGTAGTCAAAATCATGCTTCGGGCAACAGTTCAGTGACAATAATTAAGCGCCTGTATGCGCCTGTATGTTGCTAAGAGCACAGTTTTGAAGCAACATTAGCAAACAGGAAATATGGAATTGTCACTAACGGTCACACTAATCATAATTTGATCTATATTGTCTACGCTAAAAGCGCAGCAGTGAGTTGTTGCATGGAAAGTACAGTATTGTAATCAGGCGATCGATCTTAATTTCGTTTTTCAAGCTGTGTATTTTAATCGAAAATATTTTGTAATGGTCTGGAAAATTTGTCACATACAAAGCTGACACAGGGGGGCAGAGCCTATGGTGTTCATCTTAGCAAAACTCCATACGCTATTTAACGTCGACATTATCAAATCTTTTCGTTAAAATTCTATCCAGCGACTTGTCAAGCTGACCTTTCCAGTATGAATCATCTGTTTAACGAAAAAAATCAGACATGACCAGCCTATAATCAGGGAAAGTATTACACCAACTAAGCTTCAATGTACGTACGACGACGCTCGGTCATATTGTGTCAGTTCTTGATCGGTTGAAAGGTTGGCATGTCACTTTTGTGCTTGCTGTATGCAATAAATAGGCAGTCTGTCTGACGCGAGCACCATGTTCAAAGCCGCCATACCCAGCGAAGACAATATCACCCGTAACAATTAACGCTATCCAGTATCTTTGGCTGCTAAATAACATTTACGAGTATCGTAAAATAGTAAGTGAAGTGACATGAACGAGCATTATACATTATCCCCCATATTAGTTTTCTCCCTCTGCAGTATTTACCGGCGTTGTGCACGAGTGAAGGCCATTCGTTTCCACTGTACAGGTTATTCACGCCATCGAGGTAGAGATGTAACAATGTTTGAAAAACCTTGCTAAAATACCAAGATAATCCAAAAATGTTTGATTCCATTGCAATCATAATTTTGATAATCGTATATTAATCATACCACCATGTAGATTATTGTCAATAAAATGAGACCCTGACCATTCAGCAAAACACTTCCATAAGCCGAAGAATGCGGTGTTTGAAGACTCGCCGACAGGGCAGACCCAGTTCGAATTTATTTAACATTGATATTGTGTAGCCTGAAACTGTAACTGCGTAATAAACTGATATTCTTTTACAAACTTGAACAGGTGGCTGACAATTTCGAAACCGTTACGTGAGGGCACTACATATGCAATGCCGTTCATATGGAGAAAGTGTTACTGTTAGTGAAATGCTAATCAACATTTGAACGAGCAGGCATGTTATCCTTGTGACAACCGAATACATTAAAATTATAGAAAAGAGGCAAACAAAAACCGAACGCACGTGTGTTCCATCTGATTGATGATTGGTAATTATATGTCACATTTATCACTGAGCGTAATCATTGCTGAGGAATTCCCGACATAAAACATCTTAAAACAGACCATGTCAAGTTGCAATAAGCCATTTCAAAAATTGTTCTACTGGGCTGGACACCATATCATATACCATGTGCCATTCCGTTTCTCACTTATTTTGAAACATAGTATGTAGATTTGTGTTAGAACCCGGGTATTGTAACGTCCAGTTGGATGCCGAGTTAAGAGTTGTGTAAGTTCATCATTTAAGCACTAAGTTTCCTTCATCATATTGAAAACCGCTATAAATGCCCGTGTAGGAGCAAAATCATCCACTACAGCTTGTCATGTATGTGAACCCAGACGATAAAAAGATAAATCGATAGATACATGCACAAACAAATAGCTTCTTGCTTGGCAACATTTTGCTTCTATCGGATGCCGGATTTGTTAGTTAGCATGGACTGCACTATGGAGGATTCTTTAAATTCTCTTTTAGAAACGACTTTGTACTCCCATGGCGATAACAATCCCGCTAACAAGCTTTATTTAAATCATGCTAAGGTTGCCAACCATTTAGGTTATTCGGAGCAGCTTCATGGATAATAAAAAAAAATGTATCATACTTCTCAATATGCAGGACACTACTGAGTATATTATTGCCAATATTTTTCCAAGACCATCTAAATAATAACTGCCGTCTTTGGTGCTCAGAACAAGTTAATTTAATATTATATAGCTACAGGTTAGATGCGCATGTTTACCTTGCCATTAACATATATCCGTCACAACAGGAAACACTTTATACTATTAATGATTTCCAATTGGAACTTTTATGATCTCGCTGGGATTTCCCAATGAACCGCATAAGAGACATTTAGAATTAGTCATTGAAAACTAGTGCAAATACACTGCCTTTGTTTCCGGAAATTTCATTGCGTTCGATTATTGTGCGTAAAAACCTCTATGCGAATAGCCGAATATGATGGCGCACTGGGCAAAACATCCTCCCCATAACGACCAAGACGTCTAAAGCGAGACAGCACAGAATGGTGCGACTATGACCTGCATCCCAGGAAGCTGCGTCGTTTAGCGCTAACCAGCTAGCATAAGCCATATATAACGGTAACTAAATCGTTCGTATCTTGTCTCGATGATATCTGGTGTCTTATGATTAGACAGCAAGATAATAAAATCAAAGCAAAGATAGAGCCATTCGGGCGTTATTCGATAGCACGCACCAAAACACTCGAGTGCTCGATAATTTGTAGGCTAACACCAGGTGCGTTGATAATTGTAATGAACAAATTATGAGAAGGAAGACAAGATTTATGATAACACCTTGTTTCCTTCGAAAAAAACAGATAGATGAAGGCTATTATCACCATACTTATCATCACAACCTTTACAATTTTGGAACGCTCTGCATGAATACTGATTCAATAAAACCAATTGATTATTGCGGTTAAATGTTGTAGCATTAATGCAGCAATCTCGTGAGGCTGTATGGATCAATCAATCAGTAGCAAATATATTTCCCTTTTTCGCTAGCATGAACCCTAGCTGGGATGTAATTGCTATATAAGTTATTACTTGACAAGGCTTCAGCATATGACAGTGATGAATTCTTAAATACCCTTTTAAGCACAAATTAATGACACAGCAAGGGACGGATTATGCATAAAAACAGAAGCACATCAAAGACAGAAACTCTTCAAAGCAGGTCTCATAGCGCAGATCAAGCAGCATGGACATGGACAGGTTTCAAAAAAGTATTTTGTTAACAGACCAGTCAAATGTTATTCCAAGAGTGACACGCCTTCAGCGAATACTTTGTCATTCACAATAGCTTACATATCGGATACTTAAAAAATGGAAAAATAGGGAAGAAGAAATTACAAGGGAGACGACGATAAAAACGTTCATATAGGCCCGCTGACACACACGCACATATATATATATATATATATAAATATATATATATATATATATATATATATATATATATATATATATATATATATATATAAATATATATATTTATATTTATATAAATAGATATATATATATATAAATATATAATTAAATATATCTCCTAAATATACATATCTGTACATATATTTGTTTATATATATTTAAACGTATATAAAATGTATATTTATACATTTATGTATATGTGAATTTTGTGTATATATCTATATATATATATATATATATACTATACACATATATGTATATGAATGTATATATATACAAATTGGTATATATATATATATATATATATATATATATATATACATATTAAATTTATATATATATACATATGGATGTTTGCAGGGATATGCATTTATTTATATGTTGAATTATATATATATTTAGACGTACATATATGCATGTATTTAGAGATATACATACACAGGTCCATAGCATTTAATAAGGATACATTTAAGGATACGCGACAGAGGACATATTTGTACATCAATAGTGTTTCACATACATCATATTTCAATTAGATGGCTACTATTTCATCGAGAGGTCATTTTATTGCTGCCAACTTTCGGGTTGTTTGTTTGATTTTCTAAGTAACTGTTTTAGGGAGATATATATACAATCGCTATACCTCCATGTATATTCCATTGTGAAGCAACGCCGGTTTTTGCGCTCATAGCATACGACACTCGATCCCATATATGTAAGCCTCTCGGCAACAATCGGAAGTGTTAACCTTTTCGTCGGTGACGGAATAAGCTCTCTAATATCCCACGCCCTGTACATCTGGAACCCTTAGCAGTGTCTTAAATACTGACTGGGAGATATCTTCATAAAATAGAGACTGCTTGGATGCTCTGTATTTAGTTAGCCGGGATGCCATATGTCTAGCAGCAGTCAGCGGCTCTATGGTTGGCCTATCCGTGTGTTGTTTATCTTTTTCTACTCAGCAGATCAATATATTATGTTTATATGGAAGGCGGAGTGATTTGGTGTTTTCTGCCTAATTTGATTCCCGTACACAAGGCCCATATTTGGGAACTGTAAAATGAGGTAACCATGAACTTCCGGAAGTCTGGTCATAATGTGACGGCCTAATTATGGCTACTGATTAATACCAAACCGATAAAACTAAACGCTTTTTGCAGGTGTGTTGTTACTGTTAGGCTGAATTTGCATTAGCATTGTAAAGGGTGTTGGCCTTAGGAATATGTAATAATTTGGTTGCACAATACCTGATATAATTACAGTTCCTACTGCTAAAAATTTCGACAATTTCAGGAGAACCACCATCGCAAGATAAATGGCGCAAAGCGGTGACACTCATTTAAGATGCTGCTTTTGACTCATTCAAATTCAATACTTGTAAAATAGTAGTATAAGTTAATGTTATATCTTAAAAATGCATATTAAAACAAAAATGAAGCAAGTATGCTTTGTTAAGAAGCCCACAATGTGTCATTAATATTATTGCTAATGTTATATCTTTAGTTTCGGGTAAAACCATTGCTTTAGAAAATTGTTATGTGTGAAAAGCTGAATATGTGTTTCACTGATCACAGCGTGTTATAAAACGCTCCATAATAATGTTATTTTAGTATCGCTTTGCAATAGTGTAATGGTCGATCGTAACGTGGTTAACGTAAATTGCACTGCACAAAGGACTTTATCGTGACCCCAACTCACAGTGTTTCGTATTGTGTGGACGCTTAACATATAATTGCTTATTGGCCAGCATGTTTGCATAATTATGAATATATACTTGAATAATCGGTGTAGTTGTTGTCAGCGCAGTGATATTAATAGCTATAAAACTTTAGTTTATGTGTGCTTTGAGTTACAGTGGAAATGCATATAAGAATATGGGGATGCAGCAATGAACACGGGTATGATATTCACGGTCAAAGACCCCACACAAAAGAAGAAATATATAGTATCATCAGATCTTCAACCGATTACGATGGCGCAAGTGACCGTTCCGATCGCGGCAACGTACCTGTCATACAGTAGGACGACTTGGTCCCGACACACCTAATGCCGGATTTTCACAATATCTATGATTGAGTACAATTTACCGGGGATCAAGCATATCGCCATCAGGACATTGTATTCTATATGTTTACGATCTTTATTCTAATGAAACCAATTAAGCCAGAGTTGTTCACCATAACCAAAATGAGGCAAGTATGCTTTGTTAAGAAGCCCACAATGTGTCATTAATATTATTGCTAATGTTATATCTTTAGTTTCGGGTAAAACCATTGCTTTAGAAAATTGTTATGTGTGAAAAGCTGAATATGTTTTTCACTGATCACAGCGTGTTATCAAACGTCTACAGTGCGACCACAGAGATTGCTGTTTCTGCTAATTAGCACCCAAGTGACCTTGTTTAATCCGTGCCAACCTTGATACATAAAATCTACTGGCTCGTCCCAGTCCAAGAAGTTATATGTCCTCCTTGAAGAGGCGAGGACAGTATGTTAAATCGACTGTCATTTATGAGCTATTATAGACCCTTAACAACCGCTGGTCAAAGATTTAGCTTAAAATAACTAGGTTCAAGCACATCTCGGTACGCATAACATTGTAACACTAGAATTTCAGATTATGCATATATATGGGATGGTGCGTCATCGGCTAGCGTCATTATCGCAAGAGTTGCTTGTTGCTGTTCCTTGCGGTAAATGTGACAAGGAAGGGATCGCGTAGTTCATCAGAGCAATCGTATATGAACCCTGCGAAAGTTTAATCGGCTTCTCTGAGTTATAAATTATCCGAAAATAAGGCGACAGTGAAAATCAAAGGAACATTCAAGTCGCGAACTTTGAGGCAATTACTGTTCCCATTGTCCAGTTGCCGACAGACGCTGAGGAAGCGATTATTTTTGGTCGGTGATAAACAATCGAAGTCAAGTCACATAAAACGATTATCAATCAAATATTTTTTCCTATATATAGTCATATTTATTCCATCAATTACAAAATTAAAAAGTCACCGCTAGATTTGAAAACATCAACAACACTAGCACAAGTAGTGGACTCCGGCGAGGTAGGTATCATATATTAACATACAGGTGCTACACTGATGATATTAAGAGTTCTATGACCTTTAACGCAGCTCAAACATCCATAATTAACTACCCGTTCCACCCACAACTAATCACGGTGACATAAATGTCATATACATGATGGATGTGAGTACTCTACTTCGTAGAAGTTATGACTTACATACTGTTGACTCTCCAGTCGGCATTATGCACTCATTTTTACCATTGGTACCCCCATTTGAATAGGTAGGGCATCGCTCTGTCACTAATCTAAAGAATATGAAGGCTTTGAAATCCCAAGCTCTCGGTCCATTGATTTACAGTAAGAACATAAAAATTATAGACGGTGATATAATGGTGCAGAGGAGTAATATATCGATAATCACATTCATAATATCCGTAATTATGTCACAGATAGTGTCTATGCGAGCGAATGTATGCACAGAGAGTAGATTCCTATACTCTCAATGAGTCACCAAAGAGAGCGCGGAAAGACGACTACAAATGAGTGAATAAAGAATACCGATGAATGTTCAATATCATCAGGATGATGTTGCACTCAGTAAACCTCTGACTTTGTCTGCAATGAAAATGCACCTACTACAATTGCTCTTAACCTAATATTTTTACTACACAACACGTTGTAGCGCCATCATTGTGAAATCATGGGAAGAAAACTCGTTTTACTCTACATTGATTCAGAAAACCTTTGTCTGATCCTTTTAGGTATTAATGAAGACTATAACTACATACTTCCTATTGCTGCGAGGTTACACTCCTATTTATAACCAACTCGGAAAAGGCTTTATACGTATCACATGAGTATTGTTTACTGTGCCTGCACAATATTGGCCTACAGGCTGTTATAGCTCTTGCAACACTGCCCGAACTTTATATTGGGTACTGCTGGTCTTGAGATCACGGGGTATGGTTATATTATTTATAATATATTCTGTTTCAATATTCTTATTTCATTCTTTGCTTGTTTGTAAAACACGAGTAACAATGACTAGTTGTTTGGATTTTCCAATGCATATACGTTTATATGAGAGAGCGGGGGACGACTAGGTTCACTTGTATACGATAAACAAATATTAGTCATATCCCGTACACTTGCACGTCATACAAACTGATCACTCTGGTCTAGTATGCATAGTCCTGTCATCGGGATTGATCAACACGCATAACCATACAAAGCCAGAGTCACCAGCATGATCCATTGGCATATCCTTAAGCTTGACGCTGGGCGATATAGCTCTAATCAGTTCACCGAAATCATAACAATGGATTTTGAATGCCTATTAAAGCTTCAATCCCCTCTGCGATTGGTTTTTGCTTTAATTGAAGTATCCAAAAAGCAAAAAAAAAAAAAAAAGACCACGTGATAATACGGAAATTAAAGTTCATTACGAAAACGTAATTCTTATGCTCCGTCAGTTTAATCGAAGCGGGCTGAGAAAGATGGCTAGAGAATCGATATCTGGCTAAATGATTACCAATTAACGCTATATCGCGGATCTTATGGCTAGGAACTACTTTTGAATAAAGGACACTAAGCAAATTCCAAATTTAAAGTCACAATAATAGGTGTCAAGTGTGTAAGCGTACAAGAATCGTAGTCTATATCGGAACACTAATTTGTAGTATAACCGCTTATACAAATTTTATGCAGCCATCTTTATCCGGTTGTTTTTCTCACTTAAAGTTTTACAATTCTAAACAACATTACGATATTTCGTCTAGAATCTCATATATGTACCATATCGTACTATTCAGCTCACAGAATTCGCTTCTTGATTATGGAATATAACCTGTCCTCAGTGCAGTAGGAAGTTGCAGTTTACCAGACACTGCCCTGTCGTGGTAAATTCATGCTATTTTCATCGATGCCACATGTCTCGAACAATCCTGGCGAGATGGTCTCACAGTATTACGAAAATGAATGTGACATTGAAAACCTGCGCATTGTTATTAATCATGATTTCGATGTTGGAATACATAGCCGCTGCATTGATGCATAGAGACAAAATTATTCACAGTAAATATAAACAAATATAATCAGTCACTAAGTAATGTCATAAGCCCGGTTGGTATATTCACAATACTTGCTTGCTGTTAGATGTTATAGTATTAATTATTACAACTTATATTACAGATATGATGCATAATATATAAATGTCGCCGCCATTAACTCGGGGTTCACACGGTATATACTTGAGCTAAAAATGTTATCCAACGTTTCAGTCTGTACTCGTCCGATCAGATACGTTTTCTTTATTGTATTGCATGGCATGTTTTTTTAAGATATTCTCATGCGGCTGTCATAAGCTTTGTTCATACAACCGGATAAACAGCAAGGGTCTTCAGCAACTTGACATTGCTTAGAGAGTATGCATAACCTATGCATACCAAGGCATCTATGACCATCGTACTAATAAAGTAAAACTTTCATGGTTGACCCATGCTTTAACTTGCATCAGCTCATTTACTGGAGCCCGCATCAGTAGATAAAATATGGCAACATCGAACTTTTTGCGGAATTTGTAGATAACAGCATATGGGCATGTCTACATATATGCCTGATGCATTATTATTTCTACCTGCTCTTTGATCGACTAATATGTCGATAAATTCAATTACTGTTCCATATGTCAAGCAGCTTTCACCAAATCCTAAGATACACAGATCTGCAAAACGTAGATCGGTAAATATCCAGCGTCGAGTGATGTTGTTTTCAAGTGCCGTGCATGGTTATTTTGTTAAAATGCTCCGCCATCCTTAAACAACTCGATCAATGCATGTTACATTTTTGCCACAAGCAACTGAAACCATGCAGCGGCCACGTATATTATAATTGAAACTGCAGTATCTGACCTATATCTACGAGGTAAAATGGTACGTTTCTATATGTCAATAACCTAAAATTACGATGCTTCACCTAATTTTGCAAGAATTTTACATAGCATTTTGCCATCTTTGCTTGCTTTAGCAAAACCTGCTTTTAATGTGCTAAGGGAGAACAAATGTCACGAACTTAGGCTCAGCATTTGTCTACTATGAATATTCCGGTTGTTGGGCATGTATCCTAGCACTTTTGTTGTACCGGCCTTATTTTTATCGCTGGTTTGGCTATGAGCGTGTATCAAGACAAGTCTTAGGTGATTGATGGAAGGGACAAGGAATCCTTGATAGTCTAGTGTTTGGAATGTATCTCGTACGGCACAGACTGGTACAGGATTTCGTATCCTCCGCCCAGTATGTCCTCACCGAACAATCTGTCGGCATGCAGTATACCTGTAACAGGGTAACGCCTGTAAGATAACAATGTGACATTGTTGCTTAATACATGCTCCAATGCTTTTGTGTCATCCCGTATTTAAAATTAATAATGACTTTGTACAGCTGTGTGTTATTTAATAATAAGAAAACCCTTAGCCATTGCACATCATTATCTGACATGGGCCCGGGTTGTTGTCTCTAGAAGAAAAATGCCTATTGCAAGGGCTCGAGGACTCAAACAGATTTTTCTGAGATCAGAATATTAGGTTGTTCGAGCGATTGGAATGGGGTTGCGCTCAAGTGAGTTAATAACCCGACGAATCTCATGACAGCCTACAGATTCAACCACTTTTGCCACTGTTTGAAGTTAGCCACACATACACCTGTAACATGATGCAGTGATGACGGTACTAGCGTTATTAGTGATGACATATTGCATGGCATAAATATGTTTTAGCTCTATACATTCATCGAACCTAAGATGTAACACTTACTATGATAATAATATCATAACTTGCATTACCTTAAGTCATGTTGCGCATTCATTAATGGGCTAAATGATATTCATATAAGAGAATAGCTGTTGTTGCTCCCCTATGTACGTTGTATCTAAGAATACATCTATCCACAACTTTTAAAAATAAAGACGGATAGGGCCTAAAAAAGACATTCACCGTGTCGCAGCTAACAAATTTGTGTTTCGTTATGCTTTGTTGTGATGCATGTACATCTTATATGCACATAAAGGTCTAGTAGATTTTGACACTGTGCTACAGATATCAATGTGATTGTAATGTATTAACTTCACATTCTATGAAGCCCAAAGCTTGATCTACACCAGTGTTCAATCACAATAACCATCGTTGTAATCTTAATTTAGTCAAAGATGGCATAGTTAATCAAAGAAGTAAGATATGTGCAAGAAAAGACGAAATTGTATAGCAATGTGGCGAATCGGTGTAGATGATAAAACAAATGTAACGGTTTCGTTGACTCTTCGTAGCATGCTGTTTAAAGAATTGCAGATGCATAGTAAAGGACTGACAGCGTCACGTCTAGATTTTTGTAAGGTTACGAAAAACATTATGCACTCGGCTCCGTCATTTATGGACCTATAGCACTGGCACGCATTGCTTTCTAATGTAAAATATACTTTGGTAGCGATCTATCAGTTTGAGGTATGCTATAATAATTTATGCTGCGTAGTAGGAATTTTGTTTGCATCATTTAACACAGGCAGCGTGCCATTATTATCTTTCGTCTAAACAGCTCTGTTATATCATTGGAGCCTTCTGTTCTCCCGGCCTTAGCCTTATGTGGTATGACGCACATTATTCACACCCTCCATACCAAACATCTGTAATGATTGATAGCGATGTCCTTCAAAGGATTAGGATGTAATAGCAGCCGAAGATTGAACGTAGCGCAGGACGATCCCGCGGTTCGTTGCCAGAGATGGACGAGAGACCTTAATAGTAAATGTTTGAATCTTCCCGGCGAATCATACGATTGCATCACGTTGAAAATTTAATCAAATTTTGTTTATCACCGTGAGGCAGATATACTATAAAAAGCATTTACTGGAAAAAATTCAATGTTTGAAAAAAGGTTCTAATTCATTGGTCTCATTTAGTTCAATGTTAGCATATCATGTAAACAATAACATTAGCTGTTGGACCATGATAAGTAAAGAATGGTATACTGTTCGAAATTCAAACAATATCATAACGAATTGCTTCAATCTCAGTATAAAGTCGTCACTTATTCCCTCTGTTGCAATTCATTTAAAAGGTACGCGTTCAATTACCCAGTCAATCACCACACTGAGAACAAATATGCGCGAGGAAACGAAAGTTTCATGCTACTCGTTGATTCAGCCTACAGAATGAAGACATTATCGAGGGTATTTCACAGGTTAACACGTCAGTAAAACCTTGTCTTTGCAAAAGCAAATGACAACAGTATTTACACGGTTAGTCGTCTCAGTTAAACTTACGGCATTATTGGCTTAGCCACAGACCATATAAATGCAACGCATTGCAGTAAATTGCTATAGTTATGTCAGCTGAATAATTTCATGCGATTATTCGTGATGGCCTTAAGAGAATAGTGTCTACAATATGTGCAGAGTATTGTAGCCGAAATACGATGTAGGTGAAATTCCTGTAGTTATTCATTCCGAGGAAATATACTTTGTCCAAACCTGTTTAATGCCATGATCTGGGTTGTGCAGCGCAAAATGACAATACAAGTCGTGTTGTTTCCGAAATAAAACGCCAAACCCCTCCCCCCCCCCTTTCCGTTTTCAATGCCATCCCACCTTTTGAACATGCTTTCCTCTAGTTTTGTCATTCAACACTCGCTGTTGTAATATGTATGTCTGTACATGTATAGGTATATCAATTAATCCTACGTGTGTCATGACCTATTGAAGTAGCCTTATCCTGCATTGTGTAACCTGTCCTAGATATATCATAGTTATCTATCTCACTTATTGCATCAACATCATACGTATACCTTTAGCTGTCAAACAGTCATAACGTTACTATACGTGTTATCATTATCTGTCTCATTGTAAACTGGTAATTGATTTGTAGTGTACCTGCACCCGGGGATTCGGTATCCTATTATGTAATACCGAATATTTTACTTAATTGATTTTGAAAACAATTTGCTACTTGAGAATTATTTCTAAAATAAAATTAACTCAAATATTCCTGTTCCCCCACTCCTTCACAAAATATGGATCTGCATGATATATTGTTAAAGGCATATGATTTGGCCGATAGAAACTCAATTATTGGCAGCATGTAGGATAAACACCATCATGAAGTTTACAGATGAGGAATATTCTTATGACCACTGTCCACATTGCTATGGAAGTATTTGTAATAAAGCATAGTAAATTTCAATAAAACCTGAGCGGTGACCCCTTGATTTTGTGAACAATCCATTCCATATCTGGTAAACCTTAAGTATGCTAAAATGATAATGTTCATTACATTTGTAATGATGCTCGTTTCCATCTGTAAAGCCTTAAATATAACCTAATATCCACTTTTCAAAAACTCGAACTGAACAGGCCAACAAAAGAATGAAAACTTGCTGTTGTGGTGTTTTTGGGGGCTTTCTGTTTAATATCAAACACATGGCTGCTTTGTTATTCTATTTGAGAAGAACATTCATTTTTAAACACAACTGAACACGTATGTGAACACTCAATTAGACCCGGGTGGACAACAAGCGAGATTTGAAACAATCATGGTACGGCGTACTTCGATTGGAGTAGGCAAATATCGGTTGTGCAAATGGATTGACATGGGGTGTGATGTTATCATCCATAAGTCACAAATATGCCATACAATGTTCACGAAACTATATTTGATATCATCTAGACAAACTATGCTCCGCAAAAAGTAAGTTTTTAACTTTGCCAAACTGATACAAAATGATTCCTGGCTCATTAATCTTCAGGAAAGTCACGCGATAGCCGCCGTACTCAAGTTTAAAAACGAATGTGAAAGCCTTCTCGTGCACGTGCAACGCTAAACATGGTCCCAAATCGAGGCTATGACAACCAAGGGGGTTTCCAAGATTTTACCCAACCAAATCTCAGTAAATGATGTCACAATTTGCAAAACAGTTGAGAAAATTAATGTTTATGTATGCATACTTCAAACCAAGTACGTCGTACTAGGAACGAGGTACGTACCTCGATCGAGGTAAGCACGTCCTTCTGCGGTCGTCTTTGACCTGGTAACACCGAAGGACGACCTATTCCCTCTTCACGACTTTTTAGATATATATATATATATATATATATATATATATATATATATATACATGTATATATATATATATATATATATATATATATATATATATATATATATATATATATATATATATATATATATATATATATATCTATATATATATATATATATATATATATGTTTATTATATATATGTGTTTTATTCAACTGTGTTTTTCGAACTTTATCAGATTGTGTTCCGCGTTAATCGCTTTGGGCGTGAGAAACGCTGCTAGTGTATCATATATGTGAGCAGAACAATCACTGCAGCGACTAACCAATGCGACGTTTTGTCAAACTATTCAATTTAACCCCTGCTTCTTATCATAGAATAGCTATTTATATCTACTTTCGTTCAACAACAAACCAAATGCTACATGTTTTCCGATGTAAGTGTGTTGGTGCTTTTAATCGGTAAACCTATATATCACTACACCTAATATGGACAGCGTGAAGTAACAGCGTCTACCTCATTGTTAATTATTATCAAATCTGTTTCGGTTTTTCCAACTTTGATGCCCACTCCTACGTTCAATTAGCGAAGGCTACGTGGGTTAAACAGGAATAAAATAGCGAGCATCCACAGAGGCAGAGAGCCATTCTCTTCTTAGATATTTCCGCGTCGAGTATTATAAATAACCACTATGTCGATAATCCTACGTTGAATTTAACTGAATACACCGGCAGAGCAAACAAATAATAACGGAAAGCAGTGCTTGAAAGCTCATGTATTTACACATATTTAGCATCATAGACAGGTTCACACATATCATTTACCTACTTGATCCCACTGCTAAGTACTTCGATGTAAATATTTCATTGCTTCCGAAACTTAACTGTGCGATCGACAAGGAACTGGCATTTCCCGAGATAAATCACTTACGTAATGCCTTTTATCTGGATCGATGTAGCAATCTCTTCGCTTTGTGAGAAAGTGTGATTACATTTGCGCCCAATACCAATGTTATTGTGTTTAGTGATATTAGTCTGGAAGGAATTAAATTTTGCTTGAAAAGATAAAACCATTGAAATATATCCCATATCATCGCTCTTGTCTAACATTGTCGGTAAATGTTATTTAATGGTGCAATAGCAGTCGCAACCTTTCCATACCAATGTACTTGTGTTGCTTCGCCGCCGTCGTTTTATGCATTGGACTTGCACATGATCGCACACGCTTATATTAATTACATAAAAAAAACAAACAGGAGCACATTCCTCTATTATAATGCGTAAATATAGCCGAGTAGACGATTTAGGCGTTACTTAAACCCTGCAAGGGTATTTCTAATGGCATTGCCGGGTTCAAATTGGGGGTACAGCTATATTAATACAAATAACGCTCATTTTATTCGTCATCCGCTTTATTATACGAGAAGTACATTCTGAATAACAGTAATTATACTGCAATTTAACCCTGTAGCATGAACGTCGTTTTGTAACATTCTAGATGAATAAATATCTTAGAAGTGAAGTGCAGATCAAATATATAACGCAAAAATTAGACTAGAGTTCTTGTTGCCAATCCTTTTTGAGTGATGCCGTGGCATGATCACAATGATAAAGTCAATAATATATTATATGAGGTAACAAAGCAAACAAGGAATTACAAAAAGAGAGAGCAAAGTTCTAAAAATATCTGAATGCCCTTATGAAAAACTAATTATTTTACTAATGCAGTGACTGGCAGAAAGATTGAATACAACAATCACATTGGATTTCTATTTGATGTAACAGAGGGCAAATACGCCTTGATGAATGCAGATTGTTTATATATCTGAAAAACACTGAAGACAGAAAACAGGCATTAAACCTGAATTTAGAAATAACATAGTAAATAAATTTTATGTAGCTGATTCAGCTTCATATGTGCATCAACACAAACATCGACATTGACAAAAACTCCTCCTTGCGATGCAGCGTTATTTAACTTCCTCGGTTATGCGGAAGCGGGTAACTACCCATGTGGGTACTCAACTAAATATGCGGGAGCAAGCTTTATCGCAAGTAAGTCATGACACTAAAATGGGTTTCAGACATCGATACCACCCCTTTGCAACATCCAACTTTGTTGGATGCTTAAAAATCGAGCATTTATTTTGCACTAAGAAGCCACCTCATGACAAAAAAGCATCGAACTTGAATGGCTACTTACATGACTGGGCAGATATTATAAACTAAGGTTCGGCCGTCACTAATGTTGGATAGGTCAACTATCTGATTTATCTTTAAAAAGTCGCGAAAATAATTTTCATTCACACATAACTCGAGGCAGCTGTATGCGACACCACACAAGATTGTCACAAATTAGTTGTCATCGACGAACAATGAAATATACTAAAGGAAAACAGGCAATAAACCTGCATTTATAAATAACATAGTTAAATAAATTTTATGTAGCTGGTTCAGCTTGATATGTGCATCATCACAAACATCGACATTGCGTTATCTAACTCTCTCGATTATGCGGAAGCGGGTAACCACACATGTGGGTAATCAACTAAATATGCATATTTGACACTAATGCACTTACTTTGAATAAAAAGTGTGATGAAGAAAAGATATCTGAATAAACTCGATTGTTGAAAATCTAGGTGGATGTTACGCGCTATGGCATCTGTATTTGATATGAAGATAACCACTTTGTGAATGCCAGCGCAAATAACCAGTTAATCGTTACTCCCTTAAAATCGAATAAACATGTTCAACAACCTTAAAATCCCTCAAAACGAGCGAGCATGCAGCTTTTATATTTCAAGCACACAGTCAAAGACCTATTTGCCACGCATGGTTGTGCAGCGAAGCATTTACTGCTGTGAAGACGGGAGCTTTAAATGATTAATCGACCCAGACATGTGGTTTTAACTTAATGCTTCAGGCGTTTTAGTGATTTTGAACAGAACAAATTTTATTCTGCAGAATAGCACATACAATATTTAAACGGACAATGAGAGTGACGTAGACTGTCCTTATTTCTGCTTGTAAGGTACAGAAGCGCCGAATGTCCGACCTAACTACTAAAAGCGTGCACACTTACTGCAAATGTAGTATGACATATAATAATTGCATACTGACTCATTATTTATACGCATTGCATATGAGGTAAAACAACCTTCGCCTGCAGCAAGCATATTATTGTAGCTCAATTTGGTAACAACCCATTGCATTTTCACGCGTAAGCCGCAGTGTGCATAACACATAGCAGTAAATGCGTATAAGACGTATTGGTTGCTACATTTTAGATACACAATCACACTAGTCGCCAACCAATAACAACGGCGTCATACGTCACAGACTACCAGCTCAAGTGATGAGAATACCGCGATATGCGACACACCGTAGATTTAATTGCTTTCCATTTCCATTATCACATATAGATGCCTCGACAAGATATGCTTGGGTACACAAGAATCATCGATTACTACAGACCGATGATCTGGTGGAAAACAGGTAAAGAGGCCAAGGTTAGTGAATTTATGTTGCGGAGTAAACCAAACATTACGCCATGCCTTGCAACAAATGTCATTTCACAATGCGGCAACAACATATATCTACCTGCTTATTTGCAGTTAGTTTAATACATGGGCGGCTGAATTGTTTTATATTTTCTGTACTGCGCCAATTCATTACAAGTAATTCACCCCCGATGATGCGATATTAACTTTCACTAGGGCAGCACAGTGGTGTGCCCTTTGTAATTTCGCACCATCAAGATTATTTGATGCAGCAATTATATCTTTATAACTTTATTTAGGAAACTCCCGTTTCTTTCAGACAAATGCTACTCTTAATACTGTGAAATGATAATACAGGAATTGCTTAAAGACGTAAGTAAGGATTACATTAATAACTTGCCATACCATTTCAATCGTCTTCGGATGACTGCAATAAAAATCTCTCTTAATTGTCCTTTGATATCTGAATATGATAGACACAGTCGAACAATATGCTCATAAACATCATGTTGGTAATAGATGCTATCATTCAAGCAATGCATAGGCGTTGACTTCATTGCGTTTATTACACTCTCGAACATTATTAAGCTTGGACATACAGCAATGCTTATAATTTGAGAGAAACAAACCATTGAATAGATACAAAGAACCGTTATCATTCGAAAGAGTGGCAACGCTGAAGTGTTGCTGACACTGCCCGCGGGATTTGGCATTCCGATATGTGTTTGCATGGTCTTTGAGGAATATGTACTATTAATATGCTCCCATAACAATGTCATGGATTTAAAGACAATATAAACCCAAAATGCCATTATACATCATGTTTAATGTTCTGAAACCACGCACAAATTGCCTGCGCATTGAAGGTGAGTTTATTAGCATAGCAAACGAATTTTGTGTAGGGGAGCGAAGACATTGACGTAGGCCAACGTTACTTGTCTAATTATTTGCGGAAATAGGCCATGTGATTGATGGCATGTTGCTGGAGATAAAGCGGCAATGACCATCATCTCAACCTTCTCAATCAGATCAGATCAGCCTAGAAATAATTGCACCAGACAATCTGCCGCGGACTTTCATCCGCTTCAATGAAGAAAAATGAGTATGTCAACTTGAGGTCGGCAAATTCAGTTGCCGATTTTTATATGCGGACCTGATTCTATCTGTGGAATTTCGAGCAAGTATGTTGTGTGTCTTATGACGAGCAATATAAAATATGAAAGCTTATTACTATGTGTATAATGTATAAAATAATCACCATGTGGCATGGACGCAGTTAGCAGTATTTTAATTCCCAAGCAATTCCCTTTCCCTTATCTCGAAATACAAGTATTGTGATGCTAATTGATTGCATCAGAAATACCTATGCAGCATTTTGAACCTAACCTAACGACTATGTATGCTGACATGAGAAAGAGAGTGCTGCCATTTACTGCATGTTTATCCATATGAGCAGCAACATTACTATTGGCAAAGCTATGCAGGTATATTTGAATATAATATGACGTTGACTTAAGTTTAGCAGTTCAAGCCAGTGATTGATGTTATAACACATACCATATTGACAGATTATCTGCTTTATGCCGAATTTGATTTTTTAATATTTCGATTACTATTTTCATCGTCCCCCTAAGCCTGGGAGTGTAGTAATTGCCTGAATGTAGAACATGAGCCAACTTTAGTATGATGACATACATATAGAGTAACCAGCACTATGTCTGCGTTATGATAGTCTATGATTCGTATGACGTAATGGATATATTACAGTTTGCATCTCATCTAAACTTGTTGGAGGGATTATGACTTGTGCAATATGAACCTCCGCAGGGTCAGGCAGATCCGCTTGTGGAGGTTACATTGTATCAATGTCGGGTAGAACACCTAATGGAACATAAACAAAAACACGCAACATTGTATTAAAAACATGATGTAGCTAGCCATATCCAATTATTTAAGTCCTGAAAACACGATGTCACGACGCTTGAATATCTTTTGACAGGTTCCTGTCATACATCTTCATCAATATTGATAGCGATAATTTGGCAGCGCGGCCAACATAACGATAACGATAACGATGATAAAAAAGTTGATGATGATGATAATAATGACGATGAAGGTTACGATTACTATGATGAGGACGACGATTTTTACAGATATGATATTTCGTATGCATATATATACATATATATGGATATATATAATTCAATGCATATAAATATTCATATAGAAAGAATAGGTGTGGTCTTCGGAAACGATGGTGATGTTGAGCTTTTAGTGAGCAGTTAGGAACGCAGCGTGCTAATATAACTATCTGTAATACATGAAAACATTTACATTTTGTTGTGCATGAAATGTCAACGTACGGCAACTGCTCGGTTGCTGTTATTCAAACTCTCGTGTTTCGCTGTCGTCTTTCCCTGAAGCCGATTCCAGTTATTGCATTGTGCCGGACGGAGAACATCATATTAGCTTACTAATGATGCACGTGGCCGAGGGCTATGACACTTTATGTAGAACTTGAATAGTGGGAGCTGTTATAACTCCCAACCCCGGTTGGTGGGTATATTCTAATGAGATTATTTCATGCCACACCATGTCTTAAGTTATTTCTTGATAATGGATGGAATACCACATGCGTGCACTTTGTCCTCTGTGACGGCGAAAGCATAAAAACAAGTGCTGTTTGCTTGCTCGCTTAGGCGTATCTTAAATTTTATAATATGTTCGGGAAAATATGTGTTTAACATGAACGAAAAAATGTGCCATGAACGAATGTTGTGCATTTGTGTTATTCGTACAATATCATTAAATCCATGAACCATGTTAATCGTATTCTAATGACAATATATAAAATGATATTTACAGGCATTTCACCTAATTACAAATCAGGCTGCAATAAATGAGCCAGCTGCAGTTGAAGTATTCATTAAATGGTTAATTTTGCACTAATTTAGTAAGACATTAGACGTCAGTAATATGGGAATGCGTTACCCAGACGGACGCTGATTAAGGCCACAAATACTACCCAACTAAATGCAATGGGCTAAACGTGAATCAGACATCTGTAGAAAATATTGGATTGCAAATTGTAGCGATATATGCGCATTTGAATGTATTGGCTGTGGTAAGATCTCACGTTTATCAGTTAATCATAGTTTGACAACAACTTACAGCTATATCACAGAGAACTTGGACGAAACCACCATGCTTAACAAGTTTATCCAATTTGATTCCCCTCATTTTTCTACATTAAATAAGTGGCGCCTATGTGACACAACATATAACGCATTATTTCTGTCCATGACAAAGTGTGTTCGAAAACTCTCATCCATGCACAATATGCTGATTTCTTAGATGTAATGTAATGTATGATCGCCACGTACGGTTTTGAACATCACAACAGCGAAAGTGTTGTACTTGATATTCCTTTTGTAACAGCAAGTTCACAACAAATCGGTATTGATCGTTTGGGTATGACGCTTGATCAGAGAATAATTATGTAACATTTTGCAATTTTTCTCTGAATATTCTTTACAAAAAAGCAGACGCATATGATTGAACTGACGGCCAGTTCCATGGATGTTACAACCGCACTAGCTGCATTTCTCATGGTACAGTTGAAGTTGCAGCAATCAATTAAAATTTATTGGAGTCGATGAGGAGAGTAAATGGAGGGTGTGTAGGGAAGAGCTCGACTCACATTCATGGCCGCTGCTGTAGGTCGCTAGCGCTGGAAGGTGTACCGCACTACGCCCCCTGTGCTGCGAGATCTATAATCTCCTGATGGCATGAATTGTACAACATTAATATGACTGTTGTTGGTCATCCTATGGCATAAACATACACCGTGCGCGTAAACACTGCAACGGGGCGCGCAGTTTTGAATTCCAGCTACGGTTCACGATTGATAACGTGTCATATGAAAAATTCTTTTCATATTAATTTCAAAGGGTTTTTTTAAATGTTCGATATTAATTGGTAGCACTCAGCTGCATGTGATACTCGCATACTTATGATGATTTTTTCCTATCTTGTCACAGAAAAGAATAATTATGGCAAGCGAGCTCCCGCGGCCCCTTGCGCATATTCCGATTACATTCCCTATAACATACAAAAACGGACTATTTGTATATCATCGCTTGTTGCTACAACGTGCTGCTTCTGTTGCTTCTAACATTTTTTTTACTGGCAATAGCCCGAGAAGATGCGGGATTGTCGACACATAACGCTGTAAGTATCCAACAGATAGACATGCACGAGAAATAACTCCGCCACCTGAATCCTTACCCTTCATTGACATTACCAATCCTTTTGCAAAACATCCCGCTCCCAAAAACATTGTTTCTTGCCTCTCACGCTCATTCTACTTAGCCCGGTTTACTGTGTTGTACATTCTTCCACCGTCACTTTCTTCGTCATAGCACACCTGAATCATTCGATATTAACAAAGCACTGTTCGTCAATTAGTGCCAGAACTGCAATAGGGTTGGCGTATCATGTGGGATGCATATAAGGCTGAAGTGACATGGTAATTGGGACCAAGGCCAGCACAGACTAAATTTGATGCGGTATTGGCCGTGTCAAGAAGGGCGCAATATATCAATTTGTATCATGGTCTTGTAGTCAGCATACTTGATTACATCGGATGTCATTTGTGGTATAATATTGTTCACGATACATATCAACGTGCAGTGTCCATGGCATGTTAATACATACAGTTGAACAGCTTGTTACGAAGTTGCGATATTATCGTCCCTTACTAGACAGCTAACTGAGGCGAAGGAGTATGATCATTTTTATATGACAAGTTTAGTGAGTGATCAAGGCAAGTCGCATTTAAACCAACGCATTTTACGTATCAGTCGATGTTAACAAACGCAGCTCTATTTCATTACGGCTTTGATCTCTAATTTCGTCCCGCTTTCACAGACGATTTGTCGGAAATTTTATCAAGATTAATATATCTACATGATGATTTGTATCTCAAGGGATGCAAGACTGTTTTATGAGGTGTCTGTGACATGATATCATTAGCCATAGTGTGTTTTTAAATTCGGCGATCCAATCCGATGCGTTTACATTGCATGACACACATAAGCATTTACACTTATCTGAGATGCGTATTGACTTGCGTCTGATAAAAGTCGACGTATTCATACGAAGCGTATTTTTTGTTGTTATATTGCTGTGAAATTTGTCAGTATAAAGCTACATCGGAATGCACAGCATAACTTATTAGTAGTTTGCAGCAGTAATACTTCTCTGGTGCATGCGTAATCTAGAAGGACATATATTGGTTCGGCGAAACCGGCTCAAATGTCGAGTTCAGATAAGGTGATCGATAACATTTCAAACCTTGCGTTCAAAGGCCGATGAACTTTGAACATGCGCAAAGGCTTTGAAGTATCGCGCATAAAGCAAGGACAACAACCAGTCTGAATTCTAGAAGCCTTGCTTGCATAAGTAATTCACGTATTGTATGTCTCGATGATCTTGGCGATTGTTGGGGTACTAATTTGGATTGATTTCTGGAACGGGCTGAAGTGGTCTGTATTTGAAAGACAATCAATTAGTGCATGACTGCAGTCACAATTGTTTTGTATCAGCCAACAATTTAATCAGTACAATTGAGGCATCATTTGGGGTAGACAGGAACTCAGTATTGAATATAAAAGATCGACAAACTGCCCTTTGGTTTGAGCTAAAGAGTAAAGTTGTTGTCGAGCCTTATTCTCTTCTAGGACATTACGGGCAAATAACGGTTTGCGATAATTTGCAAATGTTGCTAGCGTTTGACGTGGAAGTTATGCTTTTGTTAAATATTTGTGGGAGAGACTCTGTTTCGGGAAGGAATGATACTACAACTGCAAATACGCCCAGCAAAACGGTCATTGTTTTATATGATATGCGTATGCAATACCTTACCAATGCCACTGAGCCTCAAATATCGCTGCCAATAATAACGAATCACCTGGTAAACTATTGCATCAGGCCCATGACTAGACAGCGGTTCAGCTTTTGTTCCTAAGAGGAAGCGATTGGGTGAGCAATTGCATTTAAGATATATTTGGCTAACAGTGGTCTCATGGTGTGGTTTGCTGGAACGTATACTAAGACATATAAACAGGCGTGCGACCACACGACTTCCAAGCAATAGCGTTCTAATAACATCTCTCAGAACGTTTGTACAATATACACAAATAATAATAAGTAAGGTGATTTGGTAATTAAAATAGATCAGCCTAATCATGACATTTTTTTTGCGTTTTGTAGGCGATTTCGGTTGCAAGATTTATGTAACATATTGGTAGAGTATTGACGCGTGGTGCGTCAAATTAAGTTACACAGTCTTGTGTAATGAACACGAGTTCGAGCCAGCAATTGTCGCTATAATAACGTTAACTTTCGATTGTTCTGTATTAAAAGAATTTAAATTAGAAGGACGTTGTCCGAGACTATTCAAGCATTTCTCTTGGTTACATCACAAAGCACATGGGTTTGTGACAAGCACGTAATTTCCATACCAGAAAGATATGCCGGGATGTACGTTACAAATATACATGTTTCAACATTGCATGAAAGCCGCGTTTTCGGTCTGCTTTGTGTTACAATTTGCTGATATTACACGCCATTTCAGGTATGTAAAAAAAATCTGTCAATAACGTATGGAATAAGATAATCACGTCACGTCTCAACCATTATTCATGAAGGCATTATAATCATTAGGATCTAACTTCGCACATAAAGCAATTTTGTCTTATAAAATTGATGGTAGATCCATGTAGGATTTAGTTTTGGCTCTAGTAATCCATGTTGTTCTGCTCTGGATAAATATTATGGAAAGTCTATGCATACTGAACGAGGTTGACTACAGCGGAATAGTGCATGACGCAAGTAATAGTTTGCTTGTGTTATGTATAACTCATTTTGATTGAAGCAAGCTAATATAATCTAGTCTATGATATCCAATTACCGGCTACACAGATGCCCCTTCTATGAGTTAGAGCCCAGAAGGAAACTCATCACGATGCCTGGCGCCGAAAAGATGGCGTATATGCAATGTTCTGCGGCTATATTTGCTCGCTGTTGGAATCTAGAATAGAAATATATATTGCCAGAGCCCCATATGCAATCAGCCATTAAGTGCTGATATTACCACTGGATCAGATTAGATGAACAACGTACAAACGGTTTAAATAGTGATCAATAATTGAATGTCAGTTTGTATAGACCAGTGGCCCGATAAGTAAGCTGTGGGCGATGAATAATAACCGGAAAAAAAGGTTATTTGTCTAAAGAATCCCACCATCAGATAAAAACAGCGGCGATGACCGTGTAACGTGAATAAAATTCAGGGGTGGGTGGGATATTGAAAGTTAATGCAGAAACCTGCCAATTCGATATGTCACGTAAGTGGAAGGTATTTATGTTGTAAGCACTGCAACCGAGGCCGACTTTGTGATTTTGCAGTTATGGAAGATATATGGTCAGGCGTTCTAATGCTTTGTTGAAGTGAGGGGGAAAGGTGGACTTGAGATTAATCAGGACATCTTGCAAAGCAGAAAAGCGCATGATCCCTGCTGAAGGCGATACCATAAAAATATACTATGCACCTGTTGTCTTAGACGTGCTCTATGTGCCCATAAATTGCACAGAAGAATCGGATGACAACTGTATTCTTTTGGGTAAGGAATTGGAGTCCCTTGAGTTGATTGAACGTTATGAGGTTTGTATAAGTACGACCCATGATGCTCCTCACGATATTCGTCTTCTATCATAATCAAAGATCCGATTCCTAGCACCGAATATATCATATAGAGCGGTGTCTCTGAAGATGATTTACTACGGATGTAAAGATATTCCATATTGAGAAACCCCATTAATATGGAATTATGGTCTTGCACTACTATAGATTTACAGCAATTAAATACATTTGACTGCTGCAGCCTGCTAAGCTTTATGGCAATTGCAAGCAGTACATCATCGGACGTCTCATCATTATTCTTCCATCGTCAATCCATATCCGCCAACTCAATCCTCCGCAGTCGTCACTCGTGCATAAAACCGACCGCTCAGTCGCTTTATACGACGGATTGATCGTGAGATAGTTTGGCAGATCATGCCAAAATAAGCCGTTTCAGATGACATACGTTCAGTTTTGTTATCATTTTGTCAGCGCACAGCGTGTTACTCTCATCGGATGGGCCAACCGTAACTGTACTGAGCTGTGTATTGTTATTGTGTACCACATATTTAATTGGTTCTACGAGACTTAGTCTCTGTGTTTGCGTAAAGGATTCCCCTCATTGAATGAAAATGAAGTACCAAAAATAGCAGCTCGTATGACGCAGCAATAATATAAATCTGTATGAGCAGGTTTGGTCATGCAATCATATCATTATAAGGTCATCTCATGTTTAACTTCCTATCCCGGACATCTACCCGCTTGTAGGGTAACCAGCCGCATATGCAATGATATAAGTAACAATTTGTACCTCTCAGTTATCCATCTCTTTCACACGCTTAATGCACTTATTTGCATTAACTGACCAACGATAACAACATATCTACATCAACGAAGAACAATTCGATAACCGATCACCTAAGTAAGCGTGGAATGACAAAGAGAAGACGTTTTATACAGTTCAATGTCTAGCAAAATATATGCTATCGTTGGCTTGCTATTCCAGGGCGGATAAGGATATCAATCCGTTCAATATAGGCTAATGTGCGCACATTGATCTATTGGTTATTTGCTGTATACTGTGCTTGGCGTGCGGCATAGTTTTTCTTCGACGATTAATCACTCATCAGGGTTCAAAAGCAGATGCAATGACGGTTACGGTTACGTCAAACCGCATGGATACAGCTGCAACAACAAAATATTCTGAGATATTTGTGTTCTACACCAGTGGATATAATGGAAAGTCATCTTCGACATTAATTTCGGAGACATACTTCCATGGGGCGTTACATAATACAGTATATTTCATTCTACATTTGAACGCGGGGCAAACAATTTGGAGAGCAATTTAACGTGTGAATTACTTGCCTCCAAGATTTTCAGTTGGTCATACATGCTGCTGACAGCCGAAACATGCCTGCAAGATATATATGGTGAGTGAAAGGTGAAGCGCATGTGCTTTCCGTTTTATTGAAATATTCCAACATGTCACAGCTACAGCCAAATACTGTTCAAAATTATCGTGACACGCACACAAAATCCACAAAATGCTTATTTGTCACGATTGTTCGACGGATGTTTGTTTATGCATCGGTCTGAGACGTAGAACCAAATTTACTATATGTTACAATTAAATTAATTCTGGGAGCATGTTAACGAGTTTTGTATCCGCATGAGATGCTCGATTAAATACAAACATATGATAGGAAGCTTTTGGCTGATGCGGGACTGCCCATATGTCTTTTTGTCTCATTATTTTTTATTCATGCAAAATTACATTCTACAAAGCCATAGCCCGCAGATGGTGTCGTGGTAATTCCAATCGCCTACTCTTTGATTAAACATTTCTCCATGCATGCGTTTTGTAAGCAATTTCTGTAACAAAATCAACCATGAATAGATTTGCATTCCATATCGACCAGCCGATTAGCACGTTAAAGGAATTTGATATATCGTTTCATTGCAACTGCTTTACCTGCAATTCCATTCGTGCAAATTTTTCCCAATAGTACGCCAAATTTTCGTTCAATGGCGTTGAATTTTAGAAATCATAAATGCAAGAAGACAAACTAAGATGTTATATGCGCTAAATGTTGACATATTGGTACAGGTATTCTATATAATGATACCGATTCCGATATTATACCAGAGTTGTTATTCGTCAGCCCTAATCTTTTGATCAAACGCGATGACAAGACATTTTTACTAAATAAGGGCGACTTTTGTAACATGCGCGCATTTCGATATGCTCTTAATGATACTTGCTCCAGTAAAAATGTATTTTATCCTTTATTAAGTAAGAAATATCAAGGTAACAACCCCAAGATATTTTCATGGTTGTCATCTTTCTCTGGGCCGACAACAGGCTTCGTCAAGAGTGGTTCAGCTTTCTATATTGGTTTGAAAAGTAAGGAAAGTTATTTTTGGATAATGTTTTTGAGTCTATTAGTCTAAACATATTGTATAAATACCATGTTTAACGTATGAAACCTTGCGCACGTCGAACAAATTTTATATAACTGCTTATGACTCAGTTATATTACGATAATTGGCTGCTATCCTATTCGACTGCTAGTTGTAAAGATGTTGCTCCTTTGCCCACATATCATGCGCATGGAAATCATTGAAATAAATATTCACGCAAATAATATGTATCAAAAACATAATCGTTGCATCTTTTATTTGCATACGATTTGAAATAGAAACATCCAGACAATTACTGCCCTTCAAATATCATCGGCCAATAACATGCGAGAAGGCATGTGCGTTTAAGATGTGCACCTACCAACTAAATATGTTGAGACGATGCTATTCCGCAAGCTATGTGACCGGGACTGACGTCATTATTCGTGATTATTGGATACAAAGATAAATTAGCCGCTCAAATATGTTGGAATTGTAAGAGTAAGCAGGCAGGTGAGGCTTCAGGGGGCGGCTCGCAAGGTGTTCTTTCAATGATATTGAGCAAATGCTTTACCTTCCTGAGTTCAAGCAACATAGCTGCAGGTAATGGAAATCATCTGACGTAATCAGGTCAAGTAATTCAACGCTTGGTTTTACTTGGCTGACAACCTTGTACTAGTTGCGTATTACGTGTATTGAACACCTATGAATATATGTCAATTGCAAGGAAATATTTATTCTCTTGCCGCCCTTGCTCAGGCACGCTGATGTTCTCATTTTAAGTGCTTAGTGTACTATATTCATACGGTCATTTGATATCCTAGTTTGTCTTCAACAACCTGCTACATCATTGGTTGGTCAGTTTACAATTCTACTTCAATTTAATTATGATGACTCGCCTAATTGTTAAAGAATAATGTCGATATGTTCACTGTTTGTGTGTTTTATGATTTTATTTTATATGTGTAAGATGATTTAAATGCCTTCACGTACACAATCCTCAACGTAATCATTAAAGCATACCACCATTAACACCCAAAACAGAAGGCAGAGATGTATGTATATATATATATATATATATATATATATATATATATATATATATATATATATATATATATATATATATATATATATATATATATATATATAGATATATATATATATATATATATAAATATATATATATATATTTATATATATACATGCATATATATATGTATATATATTAATGAAAACATATGCATATATATACATACATATATATATACATATATATATTTATTTTCTATCTATATATATATATTTATGTTATATATAATATATATATATATATATATATTTATATATATAAACACATATAAATAAATTACTGACGTCAGTGTGAATCATGTGATCTTCGTTGATATATTTATATAAAAACATATATATATATATATATATATATATATATATATATATATATATATATATATATATATATATATATATATATATATATATATATATAATTATATATATATATATATATATATATATATATCTCAGTTAATCACATAGTATATTTGATACTGGCGGCAACAATTTGGGGCCCAAGGATATCAAATAGTCGGCTTTATGGATTGCCTTTTGTCTTTGGAATGCATTCACCACATTAAATGAATCTGCATTTGCTAACGTCAGATATTGCAGGTTCTTGAATGGTCACACTGGCCAACAAATGTGTTATAGATATTGACCGCAGAGCCATGGGATGTATCCGGTGTTTATCGTTGTGTGATGGAATGAGGACGTGTTAGCGCTTTACCTATGGCCAGCCTCTAGGAATTGGCCTCAGTTTCAAAATGATCTCATATAGTCACCATCATCCAAAGCAGTATGTGCAGTGTAAAATGATTTTGGAAAATGGAGAAACTACGTCCCGTCGTATTCATGTTAGCACTGTACCATACAAACATTGATTTTTACTGGACCTGATCCACAAACTCAATGTGGTCTTGATACACAGTTGTAATTATTAATGTACTATGGTCTGTTATTTACTCTTGCGGAAAATACATTTTCGTTCATACATATCCATTAGCTTATCATGTAGCCTCGGGATACCTACCCTCCATCATACCAACTGTAACACTGGGATGTAATCGTTATTTGAGTATTATGTCATACAAAGCATTCCCTATTTATTTGATATAGATAATGATATGCCATTAGTAACAGTAGTTAGGCATTTCCATCAAAGAGTTTATAGCTACGCTAAGAGAGCTTACTCAGCTCTCCGCCCGCGAAATTCTTTGATCACGCCACCTGTCATAGAGGGCGTTGCTCCACCCAAATAACTTGAAGTGTCAACATCGTGGGCGATATAACGCTGTCCAATATTTTAGCTTAACTGCGAACATTTTTGGTGCCGGTGGACTTCCTCTCTTAACCAGTGTGAGTTCCATTGTGTTGTAGCTATTTATGTGTCGTATAAGTCTACTTTCCTCATGTATATATATAGAAACATAGGCTTGTTATTTACTTAAGTGCAACTACTGGAGTCCGCATGGGATGGGCAGGGGGATACGTAAAGCCTTAAGTGTAACGATTGACTCGAACGTAAGCAAGCATGGCCCAGTCCAGCTCGTGGATATCGCTATCCAATGCGCAATATTGTGCTTCAATTAACTGCCACAATTGTAGACAGACAAAACGTGACCTTTCTTTTTTTAGATTTCCTGGAGAGAAGGAACGGCAAGCTTAAATACATCAAGTGATCAACAAAGCATATATCTATGCATTGCTAAGTATTGGTGTTAGGATATGATATTAATCAATTTTTGAATCTTATAATGCTAACACTTTTAACAATTTTGCTACAGAATATGGCATGTTAAATATTTAAGTGCGTAAATTTATTTTATTTCAGATTTGAGGCTCAGTACATGACTTCACTTGTGGATACTTATCAGTAAGGTGTAGGATACAGCATGTGGTCGCTCCATCCATGACTATGGGTTTTGGCATGATGAATAGTTTCACACATTATTTTCAGTTCACTGCAAAAGAAACATGGCTTTTGGATATGTATCACAGGGCCATATGGAAATACGCTAACTGCACCATTATGGGAGTAACTTGCACATAAACACTCGCTAAACAGTGAGTGCTAATTGCAATGATTGTTTCATGTATGTCCAATGAATATATGTGTGTTTATGTGAAATTATGTGCTGATGGTGAGCAAGGTTAAAGATTTTTATGAATGAATCATTGTTATCGCTGTGCTTCTGTGTTTCGCCAATCCTTGAATCCTTATTTCCTTATTTCAGATGAATGAAATGGGTACAAAGTACCCGACGTGCTGACTTCCTCCTTAGACAGCCTCATTCCTTGCACAGAAACTGTGTACTGTGTAGTGAGCGTTTTGTAAATAGCCAATTCATGAACCAAAACAAAAATACCTGGGTATATATATATATATATATATATATATATATATATATATATATATATATATATATATATATATATATATATATATATATATATATATATATATATATATATATATATATATATATATATATATATATATATATATATATATATATATATATATATATATATATATATATATATATATATATATATATATATATATATATATATATATATATATATACATATATAGATACAAATTTATCAATGTACATGAACCCGCCGCCCTGCATGTCTTCGAGGGTGTGCACTGTCTATCAACGCTCTTTTAGGACAGTACCAGTAATAATATTCCATTCTTACTCACAGCAAGAATCAACCAGGATTGCTTGGAAAACCTTTTTTCAATTATTTGTGCGAAAGGTGGCTCAAGGGATAATCCAGACTGGGCAATTCAGAGGATCATTCTGCCAACTCTTTGCACTGCCCTAACACTAAAAATATAAATTTACCTAAATTTCTATAAATGCTGAAGGGATGACAAATGGAAGATTATTGGCATAATCAGACAATTTTCTCCGGTAACAGGTCATGGTGGATTCTGGGATGGCTCCGGGACGACTGTCTAATTGCGCCGAGGATGTAGTTGTATTTTTGCTTTCTCTGAATAAGGTAAGACAGAGATCAATTTATATCATAAGCATGTAAATGTACTGCTTTTAACTATTGTTGGTTCTTAATGTGTTATTTATTATGGTGCTGTAGCAAACAGCAGCGCCAAACACTGCTTCAGTAACAGAACGGACAGTTTAAATGTATGAGTAGCCACCTGACATCAAGGCCATATTTAAGATTGCCAGTATTCCAACCATGGCAGACCACCAGGATGACCTCTCACACTAAGAGGTCAATGTCCTCGCTTACATTGCAGGTTATATCGTTCTTTAAATACGCTAGAAGCTGTGCAACATGTGAAGGGGAAGGATCAGTTGTGTAACTGGTTTCAATGACCCTGCCTATCAATTTATTGGGTGTAAAAATTATGCAGGAGCACTAGAGAGCCTGATTGCATGATGTTGGTAGACGTAATCTGTGAGCTTGAAAAAGACTACAGATTGCTTATAGACAATGTTATTTATTCTAACCAAGTGAAAGCTGCTCTGGTAAATCTTTGGTGAAAAATGCTATTCTTGATCAATTAAGTTGTGAAATATGCAAATGCCATGTTTTTGTTGCATCTGTAATGGTCAATGTGCGTTTTTACCACACTTTGAAAGAAGCAAACCGTAAGTTGTATGTGCAAAAAGACAGAATTTATTTAAATGCATGAATGTTTCCGGTACCATCCATGTAATCACTGTTTCTATTGTAATGTTATATTGTAAATTTGTTTGTTTTATTGTTTTCTGACTACTGTTATACTTTTTAAATGGATAAATAACTATTCGAAGATTACATGCAAATAAACCATGTACAATTGATTTCTATTGTATTTCACTCTTCCATAAAAAGCTTACCCCATTGCAATGGGGTTGTTCTACATTAATGTTCCTTATTATTAAGCAAAGAATGAATTTAGTCATCTTCTTCTGGTGTGAAAATGAAGAGAAATATTAACATTCATTAACACTGTCAGGATAGAGGATTGGCAGCCCAAAAATGTGAATGGGTAAGCCTCCATGGGGAAAATATACGAAACATTTCTACACACAGCGAAATTAAGTACCTAGCCTGCTCATTCAGACGCGAGGAAAGCAAAGTCGCTGTGACCCCTGTCTGTTACGCAGTGGGTATGCTGTGGAGGGTGGAGTATGGATCGCCGGAATAGGTCGCACGATGCTGATGATGGAGGACATATGTACCGTGAAACCGTACACATCGTTGTCTCAGGTACAAGCAATGTAACGACTTTTCAACGCCTAAATAGCAAAAAATCACAATTTGACCGGATACTCGTGACCTTCGCATGGCCCTGATGGGACCACAAATGTTAATGTCTACACCATGCCAGCTCTCTCACTCTTGACGATTGGTGACAATGTAATATCACCATGTACAGCGCTGGCATAAAATTCGATGACAGTTAACAGCCCGTACGTTTTGAGAGGCGAACTGTTTTCGATAGGTATATCATAGACCGGCCGATTTATCCAGCTTATATTTATTAAACATTGTACTTCTTATCCTCCCTATTTCCAAGCCTATTGTGCGACCTGTTTTGCCAGCGGAAAGGCACTTCGAAACTATATTTTCCTGCTCTCATCGATCACAGTGACGTGACCCAGTATTCCCATGTGCTTTTGTTTATATCACGGTAGCGCCACCTAGTGATTGCAATGTATTATAATTAGGGAAGCGATCACCGCAGAGACGCTCGAAGTGAACCCTTTCAGCGTAGCTATAAACTCTTTGCGTCCATGTCCATTACTTATAATTTGAACAGCATCTACCAGTGCTTCATTGAATGTAAGGGGCTTGCAGATATTTGATGGATATGGAAGCATTACTTTTATCCATTGTGGCCTTAATTGTATATTATTCAAAATATTACACATTTCAAATGCAACTTGAGGTGTTGCACTTTTTTTTATTTCATTTCTGAATTCTACAACCAAAACGTTATGACACCACACAGTTTAAAAACAGTAGTATAGAGAGTGGGGTACGCACAGTTTCCAAAATGGACTCACATACAGAAAGTGAGCCATCCTGCGGTGCGCTCGCACCTCTCCTTTCTACACTACAGTGTCTGCCAGCCCTTCCAGCCGATTTTCTCCACGGCCGCCTAAAGAGGGCGATCACCAGGACACTGTGGAATAAGCTCTTCTAAACGACTCACGCGCTCCAAAAGGTCTTAATACTTTAATTCCAAATCCCTCACCTCAATATCAAGGTCCACCTTCTCCTCCGTTAAATAATTCACATCTACCCGCAGCTCGGCCACCACATTTTGATTGGTGCTCATTCTATACCTCAGCCCTCATCTATTTAACAGATCGACGCGTGCCAATAGGCCAGAGTGTCTACGCCATTTTCAGCTCTCCACCGCCTTGAGTAAAAGGGCAGACAGACACCTTGTTAACGTAAAGCCCATATATTTTGTGGCAGTCACTCCTGAGCATGTTCATTCCGTGGCGAAACAGCTTTTGGGTGAACAGCGACTCCACGTACTGAGTGTGTCGTAGATGCTTCTTCACCACCACCTTCTTCACACCTTTTGCCTTTTTGATCTCATTCCGGCTCGACTTCATGATCGAGTACATCTTAGGGCGCATACCAACATACTCATAGATGGGCACGCCGCCGCACTCATCCTTCATCTTCCCCAAAAACTTCATGTTCACACTGCTGTAGAGGCTACGGGAGGGATGAAAGTTGCAAGTGTCAAAGAGATGCCCATCTTCCCTCATGTCAGCATACACGTCAGGCGTGCGTATCTCCATAAGCAGATAATCCGTATCCGTGTACAACAAGCCAAGGTTCTTGCCCTATCTGGGCTTCATGATATTGTAATAAAAGTCGTACATCAGGTGCTTGGAGAGGTCGAGTATAGACATACCCACATACACCGGGCGGTTCAGTACAAGGTGAGTCTTGTCCATGTGCAGATCGGCCAGGTCATCATCAAACACCTGATGACGCGGGACTTGCGATAAGCCTACGCATTCTTCCATACAGCCCACAATCTTGACATCAAACCGCCTGCTGAGGTTCTCCATGGTCTTGTCGAACACAACGTTGTTCATAAGCTTATACAGGTGCTTCTCAAAGTCGCTGAAGGCGGCCTTGCGCAGATCCGTATTCATACGAATGTAAGGCTCCATCCAGTGGCTCTGATCAATGATGAATCTTGGTAAGTCTCATCCCAAAAGACAGATACAGCTTGAGGTTCCTGTAGTGCACCACATACTTCTCCTTATTCCGCAGGTTTGGCACCAGCTTTTCAACCTCGCCCAAGGTGCCACCCAACTCGCCCAGGAGGTTCTTCTGATAGTCCGACAACCAGTCGTTCTCTACAAGAAGCCGCTCCAGTGCCAGCAGGTAGTCGTTGTGCTCGTCATGAAGTGCAGTAGGATACTACAAGTCAACCTCAAGTATGTATCCAGTCTCGACATCATCTGGGTAGTCATGTATCTGTAAATCCTCCGGCCGTGCCACCCACTCAATGCTCGCAGTTGGCAAAGGCTGACTCATAGCCCGCCCATACAATTTTTTAGCAGCCAGGTAATGGATGTAGCTCGTCGGTTTATCCTGGTCAAAGTCATCCACGAGCGGGTTATTGGCTTTAGCGTAACGGCGCGACACCATACCTAAAACGCTGCATAGACTTTTCTGAATGAACAGGTGCTTGTCATAATTGGTGAGTAGCTCGAGTTCCACGCCTGTGCTCTTAAGCAAAGCTTCCAAGACAAACCAGGGCTGGTTTAGAAGTGGGCCAGATCAAACCCGTACTGCTTAAGACAGGTCTTGCGGAACACCTCAAACACATCAAACACAGATCGTGGTAGTCACTTATGTTCTTACATCCAAACACGCTACAGACCTTCTGTGCATGGGCATAGTCTACAGCAGATATACCCTCCTCGGACAGCTTGCTGCAGAACTCCTGGATAGGCGGAAGAGGGGAATCAAACTTATCCCACCCGTCCATGAACTCATAGGAGAAGACACCCTTGCGCAACAGCAGCCGCCGTTTTTTTCTGGCTCATATTCCGCCCGTCACAGCAAATGCCTCTAGATTGTTAGCAGACACCAGCTTATCAAGTGAGGCCAGAAAGAACTGTGCGCTGTCAATGAAGCGCAACTGTCCAAGAGACAGGGAAAAATATTTCTCCCTGTTGTTGGGGAAACAGTTGATGTTCCCCTTCATTTTGCTTATACCATGCATCAAAAGATGGGAGTCATAGCCCCGCAGGTTATGGAACACCACAGGGATGGGTGTTGTCTTGGGACTCAGCCAAAGTTTCAGGTAACACACGTTATGGGCTGGCCCTCTGTACAAGCCTGTTATATGGCAGTGATCGGGGACAGAGTAACAGCCCAGTTTTTTCTTGCGCACATAACAGTGGGTTGCAGCCTTATGTGCCTTTCTATCATCCCGAGTCATCCACATAGGGACAGGCTTGGACAGAACTGCTTTAATCTATTGCTCCTCCAGCTGCAAAGCCTGTAAGAACTTCTCCACAGCATCGCTTCCTCTGTAAACCACAGGGGTTCGGTCTTACCGTCACAACGAACAACCGCATAGCGTAGCCGCATCCTTGGTGTTCCTGCATTCTTTCTGTGTTGTTCTTACCAGGATTAAGCGCAGGACAGGAAAGCTTCACTGTGAGCGCCTCGAAGTCAGCATAGATGATGTAGGGTGCAGCAAGTTGTTTCTGCCAGATCTGGAAGGATAATATATTCTTCCCTTACTCAGGCATATCCACAAGCACCGCAGTTTGCCCTATACCCATGCACTCAGGTTTGTGCGCCAGGTAGTTGGCAATATCAATCCACAGAGTTGTGAACGCCTCAAACTCCCAGCCAGAACCTTGGGTGGTCCACTTCTCTAACCGCTCTTGGATATTAACTACACTTTGGTCCAGCGCAACGTCCAGGTCTTCTGAGAAGAGAACCACCTTCTGCTTATTACGCAACACAAGCTCAACATACTCATTGCTGTCATCATCGGCGTGCTTGGATAGTCGTACCTTCAGGGCAAAGTGACACTTGATTCCACCTAGCTCTTCCTGCTCACCATTCAAATCTTTATGAATATTCCGACGCATGACCTTAAAGATCATCATAAGGTCCGAGCTAAGGGGGTGAGACTCAGGAACATTCATCTTCCATCCACGCAAATAGTTTTTAACAGCCCACTTAGTCTTCATGAAGGCAAGACGCACTGTGGTGACTGGGAACTAGGTTGCGGGGACTGGTCTGCGTGGGACAGGGACTGGTCTGCATGGGGCAGGGGTGGGGAGAGGTATGCGTGCCACCCCAGCCCTTAATCTAGCAAATATATCCTTGTATGTACAGTCAAATTCATTACACACTTGGAGTGCTTGGATTGCAACCTAAGAGCGTGGGTAAGGAGGCTAAAAACCGGGAACTGAAACATAATCGTTTTTGGCTTTACATGATCGCTGATTATGGGTCATGTTTACTATACAAATCCATTAGTCTAAAAGGGAATTTGTTGATACACAAAAGACAACGACATTACAGCGAGCGGACTTTGACCTTGCTAACAGCGCCACAAGATTTCTATATTTTTATAGAGGTGAATCCCCACTCAGTGGCGCCGGCTGACGAGTCAGTGTTCCCGGCTATAGGCCGTTGTAAAATTTTTTGGGGCAAGACGAAGACGACTGTGGTTGACTTTATCGAACCCACAATCCATACACGATCCTACCTTATTATTTTTTATAGCCTTCTGACAACCCGTACAAAGACGTTTAACGACACCATGTTTTATCTTATATCTGTGTAGGTTACAAAACTCTTGCGTGCAGGGCCTGTTACAGGGGTCATTCTTTCCCAGTAATATCCACGGGCAACTATTGTCAAATACTACCATTGTTATATATATAGATCTCTATTTGTCTAATCGGTAATACCGTCTGGCGACAACTGGGTATCGGACGGCACCACAAGCAACTCCTCCTTTACAAAGCCACAGAGAGGTCCATTCAACAAATAGCAAAGTACTGGCTTGCCAGATTAAGGGACAGAGCGCCCAATCCGGTAAACATTGAGTGACCACACAGGGTCAGAGGGAAGATTTAGCTCTTTGACCCCCAGCGGGTGCACTGGTACGACTGAAGAGGGCTTCTCTGCAGCACGTTTTGCCTTTAAAGCATCTTTAGGTTTTTTTCCAGTGAAGCGAGAAACCAACCAGTAGATGGTTTTCCAGTATCCTTTAACTCTATGGCATTCTGGTGTCCAAAGAGCTGCTCAGCAAGGGTGCGGTTAAATCGTTCCACTATACCCTAGTCTCAATGGATATTTACGCGGCCACGCCAGACTGATTCTCCATGTTTTACTGGCAGCTGATTCTTTGCTCCCATAAACTCCCGTCCGGGGTCGATCTGAAGTAGTTATGGCCAATGCAGCGGAACTCGATTGTATATCCTCTCGAGTGCACCTGCGACCTCTTTAGCCTCTTTTATAGTCAATGGCTCTGCCGATTTGTAGCGACAGGCTACATCCACCACCATTAGGGCATACTTGTAAGTGCGGCGCTTCGCAACGTCATGAGAAAGAAATAAGAGATCGGCTTGGTGCACCTCATTAGGGACAGAGACATAAAATTTTGGTCTGGGAATGTGTTTTGGCACTGGCAGATAGATTTGCCATATAGCTTGCTTTGTTAGCCACCCCCTGGTAAATTCCTCAGTAATCCTCGCTTCTGTTGCAAGTTTGTTGATAGCTGTCATGCCTTTCCAGTAGCCCTAGGACTATAGTAGATATTCTGCATGCGACGATCCATGCAAAGTAAACGCTCGAGTCTCCAAATGACCTACTTAGCAAGCCTGTATGCAACCAGCCCAGTCGCAGCCAAACGCCACCTCACGCCTCTTTTGACCATCTGAAGTCTGAAAGCTGCGGCTTAGAGTCCAGCAGGTCAATGGTTCTACCCTTAATCAGGTAGTACTCATTCATAGCCTCGTCCGCATCCCAAAAATTATGCTCGGCATGTCCCTTTCAGCGCAGTTGCTCATTGATGAAGTCTAAACCCTGAATTTGCTTCTTAGCCCATGCTGACTCAGCAGTTTGAAGCTGCTCGTTTGCCATATCATGGCGCTTACGTTCACTGCCTCGTAATTTAGAGAATAAAAAATTGTTCCCAGAGAATGCAAGGATGTTAACAAGAGCACCTCCAACAAGCAGCGCAAGTGTGGCCATTATTTCAGTATATCAAATGGTAAGATTCCTTCTTTAATTAACGGGTGAAATCAAGACTTGGCGCCCCACCACCCAGAGCCATCTTAGCAAACTTGGCATATCCTATTGAAATACAAGAAACAACTGCACCATGGTACAAAGCGTTGACGAGCATTTTTCCATCAGTGATTGGTGTTGTCATCTTATTCCATATAAAAAGGATCCTTTAAATGAGCGTCCAGAGGCTTTTGTACCACAACCTGTCTAGGGTGTGAGGCAAGTTTCTGCCTGTAGCAATACAATGCTAGTCCAAACACCCCAACGCCGCTGACAACCAAAGGCACAGCCCATGTTGGCTTGCTTGTTAATATTGGCTCGACAGCTTGGTCTCTAGCATCTGTGCGCGGCCTTAGCCTCTCAGAGCTCTCTCAGAATCTTATTTTGATTGGCTTTTCAAGCTGCAGCACCCATTCGTCCTGCCGCAACCCTTTTAGCGTTTTTTGTAGTGGTCACTGACGTAATCTCCACCGGTGTTGTCTCCCCTTGATTCGAGTTCATTTCTTCCATGTTTACTTACTAAATTTATTTGTCCAATTGACAGCTCTTAGTAAGCACCTGTTATAGCGGTGTTAAGCACCTATTATAGTAGAGTTAAGCACCTGTAATAGCGTAGTTAAACACATGCTATAGCGGAGCTAAACACATACTATAGCGCGCAAGTGGTGTCTTCCTCTCCATCGGCCCCTGTTGATTCGGTGCTTGTTTTTTCCAAATTGACAGTGCTTATCTGTTGTTAAAGCCGCGATTAATGGAGCTAAAAACATACCATAGCGATGATATAGCTCACAAGTGGCAGTGCTTTGCGCTGGTCTGACAAACAGGTCAGTCTCGAGGTCTGAAATTAGCTTTGGTTGGTATTCTGCTGGAATTAGTAGAATCATACAAGCAATACCTGAGTATAGCTGTAGCAGTGTCTGACTTAGAGTGCGCGTCATGCTGGCGCCTAGCCGGGCCTCGTATCTCACATAGCTATATGATCTCTTCATGAGACATTGATTCAATCTTGTCAATTGTAGGGCGCTCTAAACCACGGTACTGACAGACCTGACCGCCCCCTATGACGGTCTTAATACTTTAATTCCAAATCCCTCACCTCAATATCAAGGTCCACCTTCTCCTCCGTTAAATAATTCACATCTACCCGCAGCTCGGCCACCACATTTTGATTGGTGCTCATTCTATACCTCAGCCCTCATCTATTTAACAGATCGACGCGTGCCAATAGGCCAGAGTGTCTACGCCATTTTCAGCTCTCCACCGCCTTGAGTAAAAGGGCAGACAGACACCTTGTTAACGTAAAGCCCATATATTTTGTGGCAGTCACTCCTGAGCATGTTCATTCCGTGGCGAAACAGCTTTTGGGTGAACAGCGACTCCACGTACTGAGTGTGTCGTAGATGCTTCTTCACCACCACCTTCTTCACACCTTTTGCCTTTTTGATCTCATTCCGGCTCGACTTCATGATCGAGTACATCTTAGGGCGCATACCAACATACTCATAGATGGGCACGCCGCCGCACTCATCCTTCATCTTCCCCAAAAACTTCATGTTCACACTGCTGTAGAGGCTACGGGAGGGATGAAAGTTGCAAGTGTCAAAGAGATGCCCATCTTCCCTCATGTCAGCATACACGTCAGGCGTGCGTATCTCCATAAGCAGATAATCCGTATCCGTGTACAACAAGCCAAGGTTCTTGCCCTATCTGGGCTTCATGATATTGTAATAAAAGTCGTACATCAGGTGCTTGGAGAGGTCGAGTATAGACATACCCACATACACCGGGCGGTTCAGTACAAGGTGAGTCTTGTCCATGTGCAGATCGGCCAGGTCATCATCAAACACCTGATGACGCGGGACTTGCGATAAGCCTACGCATTCTTCCATACAGCCCACAATCTTGACATCAAACCGCCTGCTGAGGTTCTCCATGGTCTTGTCGAACACAACGTTGTTCATAAGCTTATACAGGTGCTTCTCAAAGTCGCTGAAGGCGGCCTTGCGCAGATCCGTATTCATACGAATGTAAGGCTCCATCCAGTGGCTCTGATCAATGATGAATCTTGGTAAGTCTCATCCCAAAAGACAGATACAGCTTGAGGTTCCTGTAGTGCACCACATACTTCTCCTTATTCCGCAGGTTTGGCACCAGCTTTTCAACCTCGCCCAAGGTGCCACCCAACTCGCCCAGGAGGTTCTTCTGATAGTCCGACAACCAGTCGTTCTCTACAAGAAGCCGCTCCAGTGCCAGCAGGTAGTCGTTGTGCTCGTCATGAAGTGCAGTAGGATACTACAAGTCAACCTCAAGTATGTATCCAGTCTCGACATCATCTGGGTAGTCATGTATCTGTAAATCCTCCGGCCGTGCCACCCACTCAATGCTCGCAGTTGGCAAAGGCTGACTCATAGCCCGCCCATACAATTTTTTAGCAGCCAGGTAATGGATGTAGCTCGTCGGTTTATCCTGGTCAAAGTCATCCACGAGCGGGTTATTGGCTTTAGCGTAACGGCGCGACACCATACCTAAAACGCTGCATAGACTTTTCTGAATGAACAGGTGCTTGTCATAATTGGTGAGTAGCTCGAGTTCCACGCCTGTGCTCTTAAGCAAAGCTTCCAAGACAAACCAGGGCTGGTTTAGAAGTGGGCCAGATCAAACCCGTACTGCTTAAGACAGGTCTTGCGGAACACCTCAAACACATCAAACACAGATCGTGGTAGTCACTTATGTTCTTACATCCAAACACGCTACAGACCTTCTGTGCATGGGCATAGTCTACAGCAGATATACCCTCCTCGGACAGCTTGCTGCAGAACTCCTGGATAGGCGGAAGAGGGGAATCAAACTTATCCCACCCGTCCATGAACTCATAGGAGAAGACACCCTTGCGCAACAGCAGCCGCCGTTTTTTTCTGGCTCATATTCCGCCGTCACAGCAAATGCCTCTAGATTGTTAGCAGACACCAGCTTATCAAGTGAGGCCAGAAAGAACTGTGCGCTGTCAATGAAGCGCAACTGTCCAAGAGACAGGGAAAAATATTTCTCCCTGTTGTTGGGGAAACAGTTGATGTTCCCCTTCATTTTGCTTATACCATGCATCAAAAGATGGGAGTCATAGCCCCGCAGGTTATGGAACACCACAGGGATGGGTGTTGTCTTGGGACTCAGCCAAAGTTTCAGGTAACACACGTTATGGGACTGGCCCTCTGTACAAGCCTGTTATATGGCAGTGATCGGGGACAGAGTAACAGCCCAGTTTTTTTCTTGCGCACATAACAGTGGGTTGCAGCCTTATGTGCCTTTCTATCATCCCGAGTCATCCACATAGGGACAGGCTTGGACAGAACTGCTTTAATCTATTGCTCCTCCAGCTGCAAAGCCTGTAAGAACTTCTCCACAGCATCGCTTCCTCTGTAAACCACAGGGGTTCGGTCTTACCGTCACAACGAACAACCGCATAGCGTAGCCGCATCCTTGGTGTTCCTGCATTCTTTCTGTGTTGTTCTTACCAGGATTAAGCGCAGGACAGGAAAGCTTCACTGTGAGCGCCTCGAAGTCAGCATAGATGATGTAGGGTGCAGCAAGTTGTTTCTGCCAGATCTGGAAGGATAATATATTCTTCCCTTACTCAGGCATATCCACAAGCACCGCAGTTTGCCCTATACCCATGCACTCAGGTTTGTGCGCCAGGTAGTTGGCAATATCAATCCACAGAGTTGTGAACGCCTCAAACTCCCAGCCAGAACCTTGGGTGGTCCACTTCTCTAACCGCTCTTGGATATTAACTACACTTTGGTCCAGCGCAACGTCCAGGTCTTCTGAGAAGAGAACCACCTTCTGCTTATTACGCAACACAAGCTCAACATACTCATTGCTGTCATCATCGGCGTGCTTGGATAGTCGTACCTTCAGGGCAAAGTGACACTTGATTCCACCTAGCTCTTCCTGCTCACCATTCAAATCTTTATGAATATTCCGACGCATGACCTTAAAGATCATCATAAGGTCCGAGCTAAGGGGGTGAGACTCAGGAACATTCATCTTCCATCCACGCAAATAGTTTTTAACAGCCCACTTAGTCTTCATGAAGGCAAGACGCACTGTGGTGACTGGGAACTAGGTTGCGGGGACTGGTCTGCGTGGGACAGGGACTGGTCTGCATGGGGCAGGGGTGGGGAGAGGTATGCGTGCCACCCCAGCCCTTAATCTAGCAAATATATCCTTGTATGTACAGTCAAATTCATTACACACTTGGAGTGCTTGGATTGCAACCTAAGAGCGTGGGTAAGGAGGCTAAAAACCGGGAACTGAAACATAATCGTTTTTGGCTTTACATGATCGCTGATTATGGGTCATGTTTACTATACAAATCCATTAGTCTAAAAGGGAATTTGTTGATACACAAAAGACAACGACATTACAGCGAGCGGACTTTGACCTTGCTAACAGCGCCACAAGATTTCTATATTTTTATAGAGGTGAATCCCCACTCAGTGGCGCCGGCTGACGAGTCAGTGTTCCCGGCTATAGGCCGTTGTAAAATTTTTTGGGGCAAGACGAAGACGACTGTGGTTGACTTTATCGAACCCACAATCCATACACGATCCTACCTTATTATTTTTTATAGCCTTCTGACAACCCGTACAAAGACGTTTAACGACACCATGTTTTATCTTATATCTGTGTAGGTTACAAAACTCTTGCGTGCAGGGCCTGTTACAGGGGTCATTCTTTCCCAGTAATATCCACGGGCAACTATTGTCAAATACTACCATTGTTATATATATAGATCTCTATTTGTCTAATCGGTAATACCGTCTGGCGACAACTGGGTATCGGACGGCACCACAAGCAACTCCTCCTTTACAAAGCCACAGAGAGGTCCATTCAACAAATAGCAAAGTACTGGCTTGCCAGATTAAGGGACAGAGCGCCCAATCCGGTAAACATTGAGTGACCACACAGGGTCAGAGGGAAGATTTAGCTCTTTGACCCCCAGCGGGTGCACTGGTACGACTGAAGAGGGCTTCTCTGCAGCACGTTTTGCCTTTAAAGCATCTTTAGGTTTTTTTCCAGTGAAGCGAGAAACCAACCAGTAGATGGTTTTCCAGTATCCTTTAACTCTATGGCATTCTGGTGTCCAAAGAGCTGCTCAGCAAGGGTGCGGTTAAATCGTTCCACTATACCCTAGTCTCAATGGATATTTACGCGGCCACGCCAGACTGATTCTCCATGTTTTACTGGCAGCTGATTCTTTGCTCCCATAAACTCCCGTCCGGGGTCGATCTGAAGTAGTTATGGCCAATGCAGCGGAACTCGATTGTATATCCTCTCGAGTGCACCTGCGACCTCTTTAGCCTCTTTTATAGTCAATGGCTCTGCCGATTTGTAGCGACAGGCTACATCCACCACCATTAGGGCATACTTGTAAGTGCGGCGCTTCGCAACGTCATGAGAAAGAAATAAGAGATCGGCTTGGTGCACCTCATTAGGGACAGAGACATAAAATTTTGGTCTGGGAATGTGTTTTGGCACTGGCAGATAGATTTGCCATATAGCTTGCTTTGTTAGCCACCCCCTGGTAAATTCCTCAGTAATCCTCGCTTCTGTTGCAAGTTTGTTGATAGCTGTCATGCCTTTCCAGTAGCCCTAGGACTATAGTAGATATTCTGCATGCGACGATCCATGCAAAGTAAACGCTCGAGTCTCCAAATGACCTACTTAGCAAGCCTGTATGCAACCAGCCCAGTCGCAGCCAAACGCCACCTCACGCCTCTTTTGACCATCTGAAGTCTGAAAGCTGCGGCTTAGAGTCCAGCAGGTCAATGGTTCTACCCTTAATCAGGTAGTACTCATTCATAGCCTCGTCCGCATCCCAAAAAATTATGCTCGGCATGTCCCTTTCAGCGCAGTTGCTCATTGATGAAGTCTAAACCCTGAATTTGCTTCTTAGCCCATGCTGACTCAGCAGTTTGAAGCTGCTCGTTTGCCATATCATGGCGCTTACGTTCACTGCCTCGTAATTTAGAGAATAAAAAATTGTTCCCAGAGAATGCAAGGATGTTAACAAGAGCACCTCCAACAAGCAGCGCAAGTGTGGCCATTATTTCAGTATATCAAATGGTAAGATTCCTTCTTTAATTAACGGGTGAAATCAAGACTTGGCGCCCCACCACCCAGAGCCATCTTAGCAAACTTGGCATATCCTATTGAAATACAAGAAACAACTGCACCATGGTACAAAGCGTTGACGAGCATTTTTCCATCAGTGATTGGTGTTGTCATCTTATTCCATATAAAAAGGATCCTTTAAATGAGCGTCCAGAGGCTTTTGTACCACAACCTGTCTAGGGTGTGAGGCAAGTTTCTGCCTGTAGCAATACAATGCTAGTCCAAAAACACCCCAACGCCGCTGACAACCAAAGGCACAGCCCATGTTGGCTTGCTTGTTAATATTGGCTCGACAGCTTGGTCTCTAGCATCTGTGCGCGGCCTTAGCCTCTCAGAGCTCTCTCAGAATCTTATTTTGATTGGCTTTTCAAGCTGCAGCACCCATTCGTCCTGCCGCAACCTTTTTAGCGTTTTTTGTAGTGGTCACTGACGTAATCTCCACCGGTGTTGTCTCCCCTTGATTCGAGTTCATTTCTTCCATGTTTACTTACTAAATTTATTTGTCCAATTGACAGCTCTTAGTAAGCACCTGTTATAGCGGTGTTAAGCACCTATTATAGTAGAGTTAAGCACCTGTAATAGCGTAGTTAAACACATGCTATAGCGGAGCTAAACACATACTATAGCGCGCAAGTGGTGTCTTCCTCTCCATCGGCCCCTGTTGATTCGGTGCTTGTTTTTCCAAATTGACAGTGCTTATCTGTTGTTAAAGCCGCGATTAATGGAGCTAAAAACATACCATAGCGATGATATAGCTCACAAGTGGCAGTGCTTTGCGCTGGTCTGACAAACAGGTCAGTCTCGAGGTCTGAAATTAGCTTTGGTTGGTATTCTGCTGGAATTAGTAGAATCATACAAGCAATACCTGAGTATAGCTGTAGCAGTGTCTGACTTAGAGTGCGCGTCATGCTGGCGCCTAGCCGGGCCTCGTATCTCACATAGCTATATGATCTCTTCATGAGACATTGATTCAATCTTGTCAATTGTAGGGCGCTCTAAACCACGGTACTGACAGACCTGACCGCCCCCTATGACGGCAGCAAGTCTATCTCTCTTAGAAGACATCTACATTTCCGGTGCAATTAGGTTCCGCTCCCCAGACTTTGTCTCCACCAATCTAGTCGTGTCCTCTTCAAGGAGTTTATCAATAATGGTATCAGGATCTATGAATATATGTATACGCCTTTGAGCTTCAAAATACCACACTGCTACCCAGATTAAGAAACCTACTGGTTACTGAAGCAGCGGCTGCTATCAAAGCCAATGTCACTTCAATCGACGGCATTTGCAGCAGGTTGATCAGTCTTCAGCAGTAGTTGGCGTACTGTGGCACGTTCCTCCTTTGTTGGAATTACATCATTTTCACGTAAGCCGTCTTCAAACGAGTTAAAGTCCTTGTTGTGAAAGAGCACCATCCAGCGAGTCTGCTCACGTTAGTCCTTCAGCACAGAGTTGTATTTTTGGGTGAGGACCCAGACACTTTGCTGTGCATGGCATGGCGCGCTATAGGACGGTTCGGATAACGTGTCTTTCTTCTTGGTTAAGGCCTTTGTTGCCGAACAATCATCAATAATGTAAAGGGTAGACTCGCCCTTAGAACAATGGTTGAAAGCCCTCAGGTGGTCATGGAGCCGCCTGCCTTGTTCAACGACGTAGACCTCTGAATCATCCCACACCCATGATCGCGTCTGATAGGCCTCGGTGAAACGTATGGTAGGGCAGAGGATTACAATATGCTCGAAGGCACCGAAGAAGGGCTCTTCAAGAAGGTCGAGGATGAATGCGGTTTTCCCATATCCTGTCTGCCCACAAACAATTGCCGAAAAGGGACCATCTGGAAATGTTAACTCAGTTTTCGCTTTCACCGACACCTTGTTAGTAGACTGCGCTGACGAACCTGCCATCTTTAATGTTAAGCTGTGCCTCCATTACAATATACATATAAACGTTCATTGCTCCAGCCGCCTCGGCCTTTTTTTGTGATCGGAATGGTAATACCCTCAGACGCATTCACCACGGCTCTCCCACTACCGTGCAGCTGGTCGTCATCACTCGTCCTTAAGTCGAGCCACAGAGCATACTTACTGGTTAGGTACTCTACTCGGAAAACGTCCGACAATGCCTTTCATTTGCAGCTATTGCTATATTGGGGTTTCGTTTACTCGTTGCTGCAAAGGCCTTCTTCACCTCATCCCACTGCTGGTAGCCACGCATGCCCTGGGAATAGAGTTAGTTGGGATGCCCTCAATGGTCACCCTCACTTTTGTTATCTTTGGGTTGTAGAACGACTCTGTCTTCCTGGCGAATGAGGCATTGGCTGGGTCTTCAAAAAGCAGAAGGAAGCCCTTTATGCTGCGAACACGCACGTTCATTCAGGTTGATGTTCCACAGTGTATCTCTTTTATTGTATACAAGCTTCCTGTGACAAAGAATATGGTCATACAGAATCGAGCGCCGACCTGTGTACTGGGTGCGTATCATGCGGGCCAATTCTGTTTGGGTTAACATGTCATACTCCAGCAATTTTGTAGCTGGCAGCGGTGTCGCCTGTTGCGTGAACCACGCGGTTGTAGTCGTTGAACGTGAGCTCTTATTCCAGTCTCTCATTAAGCGTGCTCTGGTAGAATGGCATATGGCTCTCGAGGAGTTCAACGTCAAGCGGAACGTAGAACCTGTTACAATTCACATCGGCTATGGCCTTGTCCTTTCATCTGTCTCATCCTTTTCTCCTTGCCCCATTCGTATCTTAGTTGTATTTCTGTCATCTTATGCGTCAATGCCCTGGCACTGGAGGGCCCTGTCTCTCCTATGCAGTCCGTCACAAGTCGTGGTAACAGTGATACATGTCGCTATCATCAATAGACATGACCTCATTGCCAGAAAGCTTGATTGTCATTTTCTTAACCACAGTCCAGGTTTTGCACAACGGTGCGGTTAAGATCAGCCAAGGTCAGCGTGTTTGTAAAGGCCAGCTGTTCTGTTTCTGGGACAATAAGGTCGTCTACATCTAGATTAGGGAAGCGAACCAGCAGCTGTTGGTTCTGGTCAATAGCGCTGTGATTGTTTGTAACTACAGACTGTCGCACGCCCTTCACCCCGAGGGGATTGCGTATCTGGAGTATAAGTTGTGTCCGTTAGTACTCGTCATGTTGAATGCTTAATTACAATTATATCTTTTACACACAGACAAGGAGTTTGATAACCCAGTATTTGACGACCCGGAGGAGGAGGGGGCTATGGGAGGGGAGAGGAATGAGACTAACTTTGATGATGAGGAGACTAACCTCATTGACCAGGCTTTATATACTTCGAGTACAACTAGTTCACCATGGGCTATTACTGAAATGCCTGCGGAATTAACAGACGATCAGGTGGGATCCCAAGAAGAAACCAAAGTCTTAGTTACGAGGTGGAAGGAGGCAGTGTCTAAGCATGGGCTGCAGGCCACTCTGGAGTTTAGATCGTCTAAACAAGGTTACCTCTGGGTTAAGTGGGGGCGAGACTGGAACCTTCTTATATGGAAGAGCAGTCCAAACAAATTCCTCTTTCCTTGGAGTATCGTAGATTACGGTGGTTACACAGCTTGCTTGGGCTCTTGGAGTGACCCCTGAACTATCCACAGCAAAAGCGCTACAATGCGTTGACCAAGCTGCTGCTAAAGCAGAAGCTGCACTTCCAGAGAAGTTAGAAATGAGAGGCCCTGAAGTCGTGACAGAGCAAAGTGGTGTGGAAGAAACAAGCTTCATAGAGGGCGTTCATAATGCCGTAAAAGACCTAGGTACACAAACGGACAACAAACTACCACTCAGAGAGCTTATAGGGCTTGACAAGGCTATGCTGAACCAGATGGGGGAGCTGGTCAATAACCTAGCTAAGATAACTGAGATAGAAGGGGATATATAACATCGTGAAGCTAAAATGGCAAGCCTGGGTGATGAAGAGAGGGGTGATAATCAAGCATGGAGGTTCCAAGGAAATGAGCTAGCAGAGCTGCAGGACCAGTGGCGTGTTCGCGTTGAGGCTGCCTCTGTAAACCGTGAAAGCCAGCGAACCCAAATTAACCGCATCAGGGAAATGATCAACAGACTTCTTAACAATTACACAATGCTAGCTGAGCGTGTACACACCCTGTTCCGGGAGCAGGGCATAACAATTGCCTCCATCCTCACTGCGATTGGATTGGCAATCTTGACCCTGGTAGTTGCTTTGACGGGTGGAGGTAGCACTAGTGCAACCCCGGCACCAACATCGACGCCAGCTGATAAGCCCGGGGTAAAGGAATGGATTATAAAACAGCTGAACACCTGGGCACACGTCCAGAAGTGCCTGGCCGGTAAGGCAGCAGCCGCCCTTCTAGGAATTATTGGTTCCATCGTATCATGACTGCTTAAGTCAGCTGCAAAGGTGGCTGGTTGGATGGCCAAACATGTGTGGGCTGCAGCTTTGGCGGTAGGGGGATTTATCCTCCTGATACTCTGTGACTAACTAAGTAGTAAACCATAGCACAGCTGAGCCTATAGAGATTCCACCTACAATAAGAGCGATTTTCTCATCCTCGTGCGCCACACGCAGACCAGTCTCGGCCACGCCGCTTATAACGCCTGGAGAGGGGACTCCCATATCTGTATCTGGCGGCGGCTCAAAGCTCCTTCTATCTGGAACCACCGGAACTGAGTTGACATCAGTATTGCTGCCGATCTGCTGTTCCACAGTTGCGATAGTAATCAGATTGTTGTACCCAGCAACGTTTCCAATGGCGAGGCTCATATCCGACGAAGCCATGTACAGGCCCGTTCTAAACACATAATCAACCTTTGAGGAAGCTTCACGGAGGACAGTCTGATACCCGCGGATGGATGAAGGAATGTCCACTGGGGAGTTGATGGCATCCTCAACGTTGGCCTTCAATTGCTTTTGAGCATCAAAAGACATGCCAACACCTAGTATCTCTGAGCGGGTCTGCGCCTGAGCCTCAAGAATGGCCTAGACATAAGTCCTAATGCCGTCGTTGATCCGTGAGATATCTGGGGATGTGAACCCCTCCGATTTTTCCAGGATGAAGGTGCTCAAGGCGATGTTTGCCCTCTCTTGGTCTTGCTTTATGAAATCAATGTGCAGCTTGCCGCCCTGGAAAACAACCCCGTTGGTTGATTTCTCAAAGGTTTGCCCAACGGATTCGTACACGTTGGTGTTTCCATAATGAGTGATCACCCATACCTTGTGTGTTTCAGGGTCGGTGAAGTAGATCCGCCCTAGGCCCTGGTTGCCGCCCTGCATCCTCTAGTCGCTGTTTTCGTCAACCCCAAACTGGTGGCAGAGCTGGTGGTAGATTCTCTTGTCGAAGATATTGCTGATAGCCGACCCTGTGGCCTCATCCGGCAGTGCTATTCTCATTTCGTCTAAAAATCTCTGGAAGGTGTAGTAGACGTAGAACCTGTAGAAGTTACTTAGTGCTGGGGAGTCAGATCTGAGGTGGTCCAGGGCAGAAACTCCGCAGCCGCTTGTTGCACACCATACAACAAAGTTCACCTGGTTCTGCCAGTATTGCACGTGGTTGGTTCTCCAGCCAACTACAAGGCTGTCGTCACTTATGGCATCAAGTATTTATCAAACAGGTTGGCGAACTCCACTCCATTTTACCTGGATTAGGAGATGTGTCAGATCCTCGCGGGCAATATAGGGTAGGTATACCGGCCCGTTTTTGTACGTTTTATTCGTATTGAAACTAAAGGCTTGTTTATTTATAGTGCTATGTATCATACTCTGTCTAATGGTCAAAGCGGCGACGCTGTGTTCCTTCAAAATCCTATTGACAATAGTGCAGGTGATCTTTGCGTAGGTCTTAGGTCAATCAGGTATACTATGGGTTGGTATAACACTGAATCATATGTGACCATTAGAACAGGGCAAACTTCTACAGGAAAATAAGAAGGTGTCATGTTACCCCCTGGGGTCTATACTTTCAAATTTCTGCAGAATGAATTTGCAGCTCTAGGGCTTACTTTGGTTAATAATGCTCATGATGGGACTACCTCTTTCTCAATTCCTGATGATTGGGCTTTACAATGTGGCGACGGTGTGTTAAAAATGTTGGGTCTTGGTTAGGGTCTGGATGGAGGATGGATTCCTTCAGGTCGTCACGATGCCCTCTGGCCCGTCAACTGTCCATCTCGATCAAGTCAGTTCCACGCACAACACGCTTGATGGTACGCCCACTACACTTCTTGAAGTTGTGAACCAAGAGGACTTTTTTGGTGATATCATAACCACAAGCATCGCTAATCCTGAGTCAAAACGTGTTACTGTCGGAGCTGTCAATGAGTTGAAGCTTCAAATAAGGGATAATAAGGGACGTATATTGAACAATCTTGACTTTCCTATTGGTGTTGTTCTTCAATTTACAAGATGTCAATACAAGCGAGTATTTATGGAACTCAACAGAAAACGGATCTGGGCACCGACCTTCTCCGAATATTCAACAACGACCTACTTAGACTCACACAAAATTGATAAAGGTGGCAGTATTATGACTAGAGACCTTTAAATGGGAGATAATAAAATCGTTCAGCTGGGAGACCCGATTTTGCCAGAGGATGCTGCATATATAAAGTATGTTGATGACAGACATAAGCAGCAGCACAGGGACCTGAGAAAACACGTACCTGAAAAAACGAAACCTCTCATTCCTATATGGGCAGAAGATAGTGCCGCTCCTCGCAGAGGATATGAGCGGTCGTTTGGTTAGGGGGCCAGGGGTCGAGACTCACGAGACTCAAGCTGTGGATATACCATGTTATCCAATGGTAAGAGCACTCGTATGGGGTTGCCTTCTGGTGTGGGTGCTGATACTCGTGATATAGACGTGTTTCCTGTTATAAATGGGACAACTTAATCGGTAGGAATAAGTGAACCTGCTGACCAACAGGCTGTTGTAATATCTTTTGACCAGCCTTTACAGCTAGAACAAGGCAACGTTATTAACATATATACAACCCTTCAAAACAGAACGGGCGACTTGGTCTATAGTATTATTCCTAATTGAACTTGACACATAGACTATAGCCTATAACGGTAGTATGAAACAAAACCCGCCCATTCCTCCAGAGCCGCCTGATGAGAATCCAGGCCACTCCTATCGGTTGAATGAGATCACCCCCAAGAATAAATTGAAAAATATGGTCCTATGTACAAAAATTATAGGTGTGTAGTAAACTCGGTGGACGCAGTAGACACTGTTTTAGTTGCTGTTGGTATGTGTCTTGGCGCAAGTGGTGCAAGTGTAATGTCCACAGTAGTTGCCATTCCTATTGCCACAGTGTTCGGCGGGGATGGGGCCGCTTGTGGGCTAGATGTAATTGCTGGAAAATTCATCAGTCAGCGGCTGGCCATTAGGTTGAAAAAATATGATCAGATCCGCATTCTAGCTCAGAGCAAATTGAATACCATTGCTGACATTGCATCGACAGCATTTGAAGATGGTTAGATCTCGGATGATGAGTTTAGGCTCGTTTAGGCTGAGGTCATAAAATATACCAAAGTGAAGGAAGGAATTAAGGCTAGATCTGTAAAAAGCGCGCCAGACGGCAACACTCGAACAAGGAGACAAAGCATTGGAACCTTTGAGACAAAAATTGGGTGCATCATCTTCATTGCGCGGACTGTGAATGATCACCTGTGGATAAAATAAACCCAGTGTGCGCAGACATCTATGGTCTGTACCTACCTATTTAAACAGTGGAGAGTATAAGGTATAGCTTGGTAATAGAACAAGTGATTAAGTTGTTCTGTATCTCGCATGACGGGATCAGACAAAAGACAACTCAGTGGGAGAATAAAAGAAAGCACTGCATTAGTGGAAGCGACTACTCCGCGGTTATCAGTCCGGACTACTTCAACAGCTATAAAAAGAAGCTGACCAAGAAAACTAGCAACGAGGGCGGCCACACGAGCGTCGCCTGTCTCTGGGGCTAAGTCTTAGAGGAGGTTGCAATTGCAGTCATTGAGAGCAGATACAACACAAATGTTTATGGGAACAACATTTACCTCCACCACGGCGGGGAAAACACGGTTTACTCCCCAGACGGATTTTGTGTCCTTCCAGCCCAGTCTGGTGGTGACCTCCTCTGTCCTCCTGGGGACCCAAGTCAGGAGGAGATTGCGCTGCTCGAATTAGAGTGTGCTTACACACGTATCCCTGGGAGGATTATCCCGCCCCAGTACAAACCTCAGATTCTGCTTGGGCTTCACCACAGTCCGCCCGCGACCAATGGAGTGTTTGTGGACTGTGTTTTCCGGGTGTGCGCTTACGAGGACCTCGGAAGGGCTGGAGCGTACAATTTGGAGTACCAGGACAGGAAGAAGTACAAGGAGACGGTTTCCTGGGGGTACACAACCATCCAAGACATAGATGATGAGGGGGACCACACCGCAAACGGTAAGTTTGACACCATCCTCGACTGCTATCTGAATCACCACGGCCCCTGGATGGGCAGGCCGACAAAGATTCCAGAAAGACGGACTGGAGCTTTCTTCTGCTGGAAACTCTTTACGATGAGAGTGACAACAATTCACCCAGATCCCGCCTTTATTGAGAAAAACAAACCTAAGGTGTCTCAGTTCATGGAGGACCTCGAACGGGTGAAGAAGGGAACTTACAGCGACGGTCGCAGATATTTCTCACTCGATGACCTCTATGGTGACTAACTACTGGTGTGGCCCTGGAGAAGATCAGCTGGAAGGGCTGGCTGACACTGTAGTGTGGAAAGGGGAGGTGCGAGTGCACCGCAGGCGGGCTCATTTATCTATATGTGAGTCCATTTTGGAAACTGCGCTCCTACCCCCACTCTCTATACTACTCAAACATTATGATTTTACTATATCGAACCGCCTTCATGCCATCTTGCTTTTTGCCCAATATCTAAATTAAGTTGCATGATACGATGCTATTATGAAAGCGAGACAGGAAACATGACAGCTGCTTGTTTTGCGTACTTTCATGTGTCAGCATTATGTTTCAGCGTCAGGTAATCATATCCAACTAGGTGATGCATCAGCAGGCTTAAGTGTCTGAGATGGCGAATAATGTTACAATGTAACTAACAACCCTATGCACGAGCTCTCCCTAGAGGTTCTCAGAAAATAAGCAATGAACAGGTGATACACATGACTAAACTGGATGACACCAAAACAAACATCAGGAAGTTACGACGCCTCTGATTATCACTAATTGCAGCCAGAAGAGTTGTCAAGGGTTTCGTTCGATATGAATGACATAAAATTACAACATATGTACTGTCTCAATGAATCAGTTCTTGCAGATAAATGTTCATTGTTTAATAATTTCATGATTGATTTTTTGCAATACGTTAATTTTCCCCTTCATACATTGCTCGATGAAGAAGGAGAAGTGTGACGTGTTCAGCACATGTGCACGGCCGGCCCTTTTGTCTTGATTGCTAAAACAGGAGACTAAATCGACAACAAAAACTCCTCTATTCAACCGTGTATCATGGGGACGTCGCCGTAATGACTGTTGTCCTGGACATTTTTATTGTCCATGGCTATACAACTTCCTCGATAAAAGCAACACGAGCATGTACATGTGAACAGGGAAGCATAATTAGTGACGCGAAGAGGATGGTCTGTATACTTTTTAGCAGCATTTGTTACACTGAGCAAGTGGTATGGTTTCGACTAAACTGCAAGTATACCTGCAGTTGTGTTTGTGGTACTGCTTATACCGATGTAATATCACCTGAGAACACCAAATTCTATTGCTGCAGATGTGCTCGCCAGAGGGACCATGACACTTTATATGCATCTCGTAATGTGAAAGCTGCTAAATTATCCTGATGGGGTCCTTTTTTAGGGAAGCACGTCTTATAGTAATCCTTTATAAGGGATGGAATACCAAATACGTGCTTTTTGTCATCTTTCAAACAACATTAATAGATCAAGGTTTGTTTCTCAAGTTAACATGCTGATTATTTTTACCTCAGCACTCACCACCAGTGCCTACATCATTGCTGCTTTCAGTAGGACAACAAAATTAAGTATTGAACACAACCTTCAAGATAGCGGTGAACCCAGTCTTTGTATGCATTCGGCAATGCAATTGGGTCTGCAAATGACTTCAATCACATATAGATATGACTCGGTTATCAGCAACCATCTAGACTTCTAAGGTATGTAGAAATCGAATATATATATATATATATATATATATATATATATATATATATATATATATATATATATATATATATATATATATATATATATATATATATATATATATATATATATATATATATATATCTAGATATATTTATATATGCATATCTATAAATATCTATATATATATATATATATATATTATATATATATACATACATACATATATGTATGTATATATATACATATATGTATATATATACATATATGTACATATATATATATATAAATATGTATGTACATACATATATATGCACATATATATGTAAATATACATGCATGTATATATAAATTCATATATGTGTATACATATATACATAAATATAAATATATTCATATATATACATACATATATGTATATATATAAATGTATATATATATGTATATACACACATATATATGTATATATACATACATATATATATAAATATATATTATATATATATACATAAATATAAATATATCTTTATATATACATATATATAAGTATATATATATATATGTGCATATATATATTCATTTACATGTATATGTATATATATATATATATATGTATATATATAAATATGTATCTATGTTTATATACATATATTTATATAAATATATACTTATATATATATGTATATATGTATATATATATATATTGCTTAGATATAATATATATATAAACATATATAAATATGAATATATATATATATTATATATGTTTATATTTATATATATGTTTATATTATATATAGATTTTTATATATATATATATCTCTATATATATATATCTCTCTCTCTCTATCTATCTATATCTATATATATATATATATATATATATATATATATATATATATATATATATATATATATATATATATATATATATATATATAACATCACTTTTTGTATGTTGCAGGATAATAAAGACGTACTTTTATGAGAGTACGAAGGGCAACAAATTATCTATAAAGCATCTGCACTGACATTTTTGATGATTTCTATGCAAGAAACCATTTGCAAAGCAAGCTGGCTAGCGAAACCACCGGGAAGAAAGCTATAAAACAATTCCTCAAAACGGGAGATATTATTCCGTATTGAACGATATGAGACAACAAATGGTTTGCTTTTTTTATTAATCACTAAAGCAATGATAGGCAGGATCGGCGTGTGCAAGGACGCTCCCGATGTAAACACCTGCTTCTCTATTATCTAATAATTTTGTAGGGGCGATATCTATCTGTAGACTTTGTTATCCCGTAGAGCTACTTAAGATAGCTTCATAAGAATGTTCATTATGATGGCAGTTGTCATGAAGTCATTCAGCTTTTATTCTTATAAAAACGATAAATGTTAGCTTCCGACGTTGCAGCGACCACCTTAAGGTCCAATGTATACTTATCTAATGAATGTAAATAGCTAGGTATCATACTGGCATATTGTGTAGTTTTATGCATCATCTCCGTCGCGTAGTAAAGGTTGTCGGGATATCATCGCAACAAGCAGCTACAGTCTATTTGTGTTGCATCCCGGTGCATTGCATCATTTTATGGCACCTAACATCCTGCATATATGTTACCTGCTACCCGCATTTGTCAAGATAAAAGCAGCTCTACTGCCGAAGTTATTTTCCTAATACTACTCTTTCTGCAAAAACAAATAGCATTCATTCGGTATCCCAAGGTAATGCCATTGTAACGCAGCAACATAAAATGATCAGGCCAGCCCTGCAACTTCAGTGTACGCATTCATCGGCTCAAAACCTGAATAACAAAAAGCTTAAGGAAAAAGCACGCGTAACACCGTTATACTTTCGATGTGTCATGGTTCCGAGGTGGAACTTTCATTTGCTTGGAAATCACGGGAGAGTGGCAAGACATTACGCAATTTCTCATTTGCAAAATGCGCGTCATACATAGGGCTGCATGAGATATTGCCTCTGATAAAAAAGAGCATTTAGAAAGAAGTCAAAAAGCACGATATCACAAACGACTCGTTAATATTCTGCCTAAGAACAAAATAACCGTGCCTCTACAGTACTTACTGTGGTTTTGGTTGTGTAGAATAGAACACGTGCGTTGATAATCGTTCTGTTAAAATTAGTGATATTATGATACCCATAATAAAGTCTAACGTACCTACACTGCAGTATCTTTCATGCTTTCGACACTGGCATCAATTGAATATCGCATGTGTCGTTAAGCGCTGATTGCTTACACATCGTGGCAGTTCATTCACAGCCAGTTCATCATAAATTTCACTTTTACGCCATTGCGGCTGAATTTTAATCAGACCTCGCATGGCCTAACCCAAGTGTCATGACCACAATCAAAGCCAACAAATCAGTTGGTTGGTCTGCTTTTTTCAATATCGTGCTTTCAAGGCGGGATGATTTTAATTGTTTGATACATCGCTGAAGTTTTCTCAGGATCAACAGATGCTGCACTTGGCGTATTGTAATGTTTGTACCTGCTGTATGCAACAAGCATTAATCGTGGAATCATAGTTTCGGAATACTGAAAATGACAGACTCGGAATTGATTCACCGTTTTCTGCTATGTATAGTACATGAATAGTTGTAAAGAACGTTATCTCGTGGGCAGAGCAGGGAGGGAATTTTGGGTAATTAGGTACGTGTATGTTTGCAACTATTGCGGTCCCAATTCTAACCAGCACGATCAGCGGACATAGCACGTTCAGCAAAAAGAACGAAATACATCAGCTTGATAATTGCATGCGTAGATAAGTTAATATGCGTACATTTAATGGTCGCAGTCCTCGTCCACCAAGCATTACTAAGAATGATGAGTCTAATTAATCTAACGGAACAGGAAGAAATAATCTCTGTAGATCTAGGTGGATATTACGCGTCATTGTATTTGTATTTGATATGTAGATAGCCACTCCGAGAGTGTCAGTACTATTAACCAGTATATAAACCTTACTACATCATTGAACTCGACTTAGCTTGATGAAATAAACAGCCTTGAAGCAATATAACAACCAGCATGTATGCAACTGTTATACGTCATAACAGTCCAAGACCTAATTTCCATGGTTTGTTGTGCCGTAGTGAATGTAATGTTCGGTAGACTCGGGCGTTAAATGATTAATTGACTGAGACAGTGTGTTGTATTTTAAGGCTTCAGTGGTAAGTGGCCTTGAGTTCTACGCAATATAGAATATTCAACCCAATAGCATTTAGGCGGAACATGAGAGTCACGTATACTGCCTCTATTTTCTGCATTTAAGGTACGGAAGCATCGACTGTCCGGTTTCAAAAATACAAGCGGAGACGCATTCTGATTATTGCAGTCGAACCAAAGCAAAATTGCAAGATTTAGAATACAGATTTTATGACTCCTTTGAAAAGCTAGCAGCGTTTGTTTTCGATCATTTGGATATTGCTACAGGCTTTATGTTTTGTAGTAAATTATATGCGCTAAATTCCTAACCATACATACTCTATAATCGCTTCGTTTTAAAAGAGCCGCTCGTTTGAATGCAATATATTTGATCGGGAGTATTCGGCCAAGTCACGATAGATGAGTACGCCAAGAATATACCTATAGTATCCTGAAGATCACAGTTTATAGTTTATAATTTTGGCTTATTGTTTTTTTAAATATCTCAATCCTAACATTCAATCATTTATAACATCGCCCCAAGTGGGACTTAAAGATGACGTGATATCGTGATTGACGGACATCAATGAGCCAGTAACTGTTATTCAAGTTGTAATATAGTGATGTCATTACGCCCGAAAAGTTTTCCCATTACACGAGGAACTAATGACTTATACATATGCGGTCCTTATTGCCGTGTATATTCGCACATCTGATTTAAGACAGCTAACAATTGGTACAAATACGGTCCAAACACCATCGTGCATATAGAAGCCTTTATCCGGATACATATAACATGGCAATAACGACATATATATCTGTTCGTGACGTGGATTACAGAGAGGAAGTCATTTGCCATCGACAAGCTTGTTAAAGACCGCATTGCCAAGCGCCAATCGAAAATGATTTTAGCCAGAATAGATAAAAAGGCGGTCCATGAAGCCTTACTACTGGGCTGCAGAAGCCAAATTTAACACAGTGGGAGATTCCATTGAGAGTGACGAGTACATATGCTGTGCCCCCCAAAAAATACTGTTTGTCAAAGTATATTATCGTTAAAATATTAAGACCCTCTTACGTGGAACTGATACTAGATTTTGCGTATCCATACAAAAACCTACAACCAATGCCGTGATTGAGCTTATCATCTCATCGACTGATTGGAGAAAAAAATATCGGCGAATCTCGCTGCTATTCCTTTGTCAGCTAAAACGACAGGGTGAATATGCAGATTATATTGTCAATCTGGTTTGCTCTGATTGATAATTTAGCTAGTTGGCTAGAGATTACCATCCGTTCAATGATATGCGGTAGTAATAAAATCGCAGCATTTACTTAGTTGGCATGAAACTCCTGTGTGAAACATATGGTACGAGATACCAATGCCAAGAGAAAATGCTAATATTTTTGTTTTACGTTTCTCTCAAAAAAGGGATGATATCGCGATTTTGATGGATAAGGATGATTGTGATGATTAGGCAGCGCCCCCTTGGCGCAACCCCGTTGCCTAGGTCCGGCTGCAAAACCTGCGACATCGAATAGTGAATCACCTTTAGAAATTTTGCTCTTATCCAAATAACCATTGTTCGTGTTACTTTATCACTATAATGATAATAACGCATTACAAAATTCTAGTATCGTGGACAAAAGAAATCATATTAAAAGACGATTGGCTGTTATATTGAATGATATAGAGAAACCCTATTTCATTTATTGGCGCATGTTATCGTTTATTATTGGCACTGGTCACCAATGTCCCAGCTTTTGACCATGCCTTGGAATTATTTTCCCACCAAATGTCTTTCATAACAATTCGTTGTGGCGTTAAATACCCAAAAAAAGAGCATGCCGATATCATTTCCATACAAGGCTGTATTATTGGAAGTAATCAATAATGTCGCACAGGAAAATCAATCGAGTTTAAAAGCGCGTCTTGTTGACATCTTCAAACCCCGTAAAGGCGCATTTGAAATGCTACTAACATGTACAACTAAGAGGCAAATACCTCGAACAACAATGTCAGGTTTCAAGAAGCAATAAACTAATGCACGACATTTTGTATTTTATGTAGCCAAATATGCGGATTGCTGAAACTGCTTTCTTTGCTTGTTTTTATCCAATATCCTATATAGACTAACACTGCTTATCTCCATTAAAGCACTCCTTGCAAAGCAATTATTGAATAATGTTTCAGTTTTATGACTAGTTCCGCTTTAAATCGTGATTTAGAAACATCGGGACCCCTCCGACTGACCTCTCTTCACTAACTGTTGCACCACCAAACAGTCGCAACAATAAGAATGCGGTATCACAATTGCAGCAGTCTATCAGACTAGTATTCGATGTCTGGTACACTCTTGATGTCTGTGCCTTCTGGAGAATGTCCCAGCACAATAACCAATGTCCCGAGACTGTACACCAATTAATACGTACTTATAAAGCACGTGTCATTTGCTCGCAAAAAATGCAGGCCCGCTGGTATAACGTGGATATGGAACATACCTTCCGTTATGCTCTAAGCTTTGATGCCTGTGGTTTTTTGTTGTTGCTTTAGATCACTAGACTTTTTGTCCGATAGAAAACGATCCATTTCAACTAACTACGTATCAAAAAAGGGGGACGCTGTTTATCCTTGGGCCACTACTCTATTTTATTCAATGGCATGAGATGCGTTGGTCATCTCAATGTGCATTGGTGTGGGCTCAGCAATTAAGCCATCCTATTCAGATGCAGGTACCTAGTGATTGAACGCATTATCAGAGATGGACGCGATATTGTCCTTTTGTCAAAGTCACTAGCATGAATAAGTGGCCTCAAACTTACAAAGAAGCAACATCGCCGTTGCATCTTTTGCATATGCAGAATACATTATAAGATATGCTACGACAAAACATTCGTCTAATGAGTTATCGAGCGGGCAAGAGGGGTTTAGCTCCTATGTACTTTATGGTCAACCAAAATATATAACGGGCTATTAGGTGGACTCAACTCTATTTACTTCGTATTCTGGTTTTTATAAATGATCAATTATAACACTATATGCTAATTGCTCGGTTTCTGTGTCTGTACACGTTTTGTTCAAGGGCCATATCGTCCCGAGACGACGGACCGGCTAAGTGCCCTGGCCGCCGAGTCCAAACGCCCTTACAGCACTCTATCGCTGGATGCGATGGTGCGATGTATGGTTTCTCTGAACGGTAGACATAATGCTTTACATTTATTTCATATCAACTGATATAAATTCATTTACGCTGTTCGTTTATTAAATGTAATATGTAGCATTCAGTATATTCCTTTCTGTAAAATGAGGGCATATCATTACGGGGGCGTAATGTCCCGGGGGTCCATCGACCCAGGGGCGAATCGTCCCGTGAGGGCGAATCGACCCAGGGGGTTGGGGGATCTACCCGGGGGCGCACTGACCGGCAACCCAGGTGTTACTAAAATCGTAAGTAATAATCGGATGTTGATATTTGTCTTCAAAGCCAATACTCGAGCAAGTTCTCACACGAGGAAGTGTAAACGAGAGGAAGAATATTAGTTAGTATATCTTAATCACATTCAAGTTATCACCTGCTGGAATCATATGTATCTCAAGCCATACATATCACCAAAGGGGTCACATCTTTCACTCTGATCTGCCAGTAAGTAGTACAATAATAGACGTTGCAGTGAGTAATCGTTTAGGATTATCATAACACTTCAAACGCGCAAAAATACTACTCACCGGCTAGTGTGTGAATATACGCAGCAACGACTTCCCAAACAAAACCCCGTCTCTTGTGGATAAATGCTTAATAACCATATAGATGAGAATGGCTATCTAAAGTGATGGATAGTATATTTAATTGGTGCTATTGACCATTATAAAATGCCCCCATAAAACAATATATTGTTTGTTGGAGCAGTAATCTAACGGGTAACAGCCAGCTGGGCCACAATTGATTGATTCATCTTGGTGAATACACCACCCACTATTAAACCAAACGCAATCAACGTTATGCAATTCCACAGAGCTTATATTCAACAATAGAGCTAATATCACTCCAGTATATTATCACTATCTGGCTTTTGTTTGGTGACAATCAGCGTTATGTAAATCCACGGAGCTTACATAAAACAATAAAGCTAATCTCACTCAAGCATATATATCATTATTTGGCTTTCGTTACTCTTTTCGGGTGTATTCTTCCAGGCAACTGCTTATCTGTATCTAACATATAGACCGTTGTCACGAAGTGGATACAACAGGGGCTGGAGATATGCCGAAATATGCGCCTGATATGATGCATACCATTTAAGTGTTATAACAGGGGCTTTCTCAGCAGCGCTTTGCTGACTAGACGTTAATCGGGTTGTGTTTCTCACCTATCGATTTCTCGCTGAAACGCAAAATCATACCATATGCACAGCCAAACAATACCGCTTGGTTCTACGGTCTAAAAGCCGACAAACTCGGCGACGATCAAGTTCAGAAACGCTACAAAACTATCCAGGGTTATATTGGGCAAGATGCATTGAAATAGTTACATCATAGCGCAGCGTGTCATAACCAGACAAAACATTTATGTAATCAAATATTTATTGAACGCCACTCACTGAAATTGTGGTTTAACTTGATACACACAACTTATCGTTCGTAATCCTGAACTTTCCATTTATATTGGTGCATGTCATTCAGAATGAGAAAGTTCACATCCGATATACCGTACACTACTACCCACATCACGTGATAAAAAAAGACTTAACCATGGATTGTAGTCGTTTCAGCCACCTTTTTGAATAGACCTCGTCAGTGGCAGTGACGTTTTAATCTGACTCTCACACAAGACGGGTCTCTTAAGCTGGTTACTTTTGTGCGATTAAATCATATATAAAAACAAAACTCCACCGGAGGTGACTCGTTCTCGCGGGACAATCGGCCACAAATAAGGCAATAAATAAAAACAACATCTTCCCCCTAACAACCCAGTGTAAACTAGCGCTTGATTATAGCGTGAAGATGCAATCGCTCTAAGTATGTTATAACATGGTACTGTCACGTAGATGATATGGGAAAACACTCTCGGTCGGTCCGCGTACTTGAATTTCACCCATACCACCCATGTGACTAACACACAGCTATACTGGCCATATGAATCTCTAGCGTTGTGGGTCAATGATTCAGGGAGAGTTGGAATCCAATTTATGTTGGAATCGATGAAGCGCCCTCAAATCCAAACTCATGCCCCGCTGTCGAAAGCATTAATGAGACAAGCATTCATGCAAACTTTGCCAGAAACTGATCGCTGATACAGGCACCTGCCGCTACGCGATAGATTGAAGGGCCAATTGGCCTATGAATGAAACTGTGATCCTGCACGATATTATATAATGTTGCTGCCTCTGGTGCTGGGCAAATCTGCTTGGTGCTATAAATAGTCATCCAACAAGTTCGTGTAGCTTGGTCCACAAGAACGAGTCTGAATAATTGAAATAGTAAAGCGATGTTGCCAACTGCTCATAGGAGCAGCAATGAATACACAATTGTTAGCTGATCTCAGGGTCCCCTGCTTGTGGAGATGCAACAGCTCGCGAATAATTCATAGGATGGTTCACACTTATCAGATCGCTGGTGTCTAACTAGTATTGCAACCCTCTCAAAATCTGTATTATTATCTAAAAATGTAATATTTGCATGCCTTAAAGCAATGGTATTTATTTCTTGACTACTAATGGTTTAATCAATGCATAGTTATGTAAGAGCACAGCATTCCCCGCTCGATTATCAATGATAGCTGCGGCCATTTGATATATACTAGATTAACATTGTAATGCGCAGCATATATTCTACACTTCTGCAAGCAAATTCGTGCTACATACAAGTAGCAGTATAACAATTTTTTTCAACACTGTGAAGGGCTAAAATGTTAGGGGAAAAGAGACCACACTGGTTGACAAGGAATAGGGCTAAATATGTTATGTCTAACCGTACGCACATGTAGAGCTCAAACAATAGCTAATGCCAACCGTATTCATGATTCAACACCAAATCATCTATATATAATGGCAAAGTAATAATCACCGAACCTTCGATACAATGCCAGAGCATGCGTTGCTATCACGTAGACATGGAATCATCTTGACGCAATACAATTGATCTTGATCCAGTGTTAAATCGCAGATTGCAATATCTAAGCGTTTTTACCGCCAGAAATAAGTCTCCGGAATGAGCGTAGCAGATGACACATCTTCAATGTAAGAATTCAAAAGTAGCAATGGTAGGGTATTGCATGTGTAAGCTGCAAACCGATATTCTGCAAATGAGCCAGGGTAGTTTGCGGTTAAGATAACATTCGTTTCCGCAGCATAACTTATATAAACCACTATTGCTTATTTCATAACCCAACGGCTTATGGCTAGTAGAGGCTGTGGCGCAACGCGATGCACCAAGTTTATGAATAATCCTTATTTACATGTTATACGTGTGTTTTGGCGCAGCATTAATGTCTCGACTCGATACAGGAATTCACGGGTGTTCAATACCAAATGCTGTCAACAACATCTGTATATTTAAAACTACCATTTATAACTAATGCTATTCTGCTTAGGAAAACCGTTGTTTCCGTGATTTGTTTATTATACGCGTTTGGTGACTCAAAAGGCAAATACTCTATGTAGAACCAATATGCTGCTTGTTTTTACCGATGCAGTGGATTATCGAACCAATGTATTTCTAATCGATCATCAAATGGTTAAGTCATGATCATAGATAGTCTTTGCTCTATTACGTTTTGATAATTGCTGTTCGTAAGAAGTCAGTATTCACTGCCTGGTTAAAATATATTCGTTAAGGCGAATAAAATTATTACTTCCTCAGCTGGTGGAGATTGGTGAGGAGTGGTTGTTATCATTACCTTGAAAGAGGCGTGGAACAACAGTATGCGCTTGGTTCGATAGATAGGGAAACGCGACGGTCACATATTTGACCTTTCATTTGCTTAACGAAGACTGCTTTAAGTCCACAGTGCGCATATTTGTCGCGCTACACTGTGAATCATTTGGCCGAATACCAACGTATGACTGTGAAACTGTGTGTTGTTGTACAGTTACGCATTCCGTACGTGGAATCAAGTATGCTTAATGCATTTATTAATTAATATCATGGCTTAAACTTTGCCATTAGGTTTTTAACACACACACTGCATGGTAAACTATGCAGGATTGCTACGTCAAATCGCGCCTAACATCGAATTGACTAGCTCTAGGTCAGCCACTAAGTCAAATTTGCGTGTTGGCTTCCTATGATATTGCACTTACGAGAACGTTTGTGTATAGCGTTAAGGTTGGATATAAATGATATCGTAACTGCCTGTGACATTAAGCACATTATATGTTTGATGGCTGATCCTTTGTCTTGCTTCTAACATTGTACTCACTCGCTAAATTCAGGCTATGCACTAAACCGTGGATTGCGCCATACTTGTTATATTTTATATCATACTGGCATATCTAGTAATGTAAACGTATTCCCATTTCCCTTTTTGCACATGTGCTACTGAAGTAAATGAATATAAACTTTTGTCACGATCTGGCCTAATTTGTACGACATTCGACCGAGCTTGCAAAGTATTAGGGCGCCAAGTTGCCTAGTAGCGCAAGTGTGCAGCTGCCTGGTGCTAATGCCACCTTCATGATGACACAAAAAGCAATGCTACATGTTAATCAAACTTTCATATGAACAAAAAGCAATAGTGCACATCCTGGATCAACAAATTATTACACACAAAATGGGTAACAATTCACGATCGGCAACATGTACCATGGCGGTGGCTCAGACGCAGTCAGCAGAAGGTATCGGGGATCAGCATGTTCACTATTGGAATGCCGGATGTTAGGCGCCCAATGGCAGGGAACCATTTTTGAAAGCAGATAATCGGCATGCCATTACACAATGTACCACTTGCTCCATGAGGATAAGTCACGGTATTTGGTGATAGCCCATCGCCGATATTAAGCTATTTGCACTTCCTACGACGTAACACTATATTATATTGACAACAAAAAGGTATCTTTGCAAAGTCGGATATACGTATATAAAGTATATGCACCAATAGTCCGGCATTTGGCAATAATAAACTGGTATCGCATCGCATGTGCTGTGCTAGCACCAAGAAGAGCACGCACACTACTGTTCAAACAAAGATGCACAGTGAATAATAAGAGGAAGAAAGAAAGCCGTTTTTGTCGTCAGGATCTGGCATATCACAATTACTACACCATTATGAGAGCGAAGAATAATTCCGAACTCATGACCGCAGTTGCAAATCTTACGACAGTCCACATACATTATCCCGAATAGACACCTACCTCATTATCATCTAATAGTGATAGATCTCGGTAGATGTAAATGGTCGCTCGCATTGCTTAAGATTTTCATCACGACGCCAATGAGAGCATTTATCATAGCATATGTTGCTTAAAATGTTCTCTATAGAGGCAAATATCATTTCCCTCCCGATATGCCCGCTTCATGTGTATAATGTTTTACCCTGTGACGTCGTTGTGTAATTAACTGTCGCAGCGCCGAATCATAACAGCAAACATAAAAGCTATCCCGCATCATCTTTGCAACATGCGGCATCTTGCAGTTCTGCTTTCACTGCAACAGACAACTACATCCAACCATTATAGTATGCCGGAATTCAATGTCATTCCATTGTTTCTTCATCTTCTAAAGGCTTGACCCCGGACCCTTTGCAACACCTTGAGTGAACGATGAGGCACCCTGGTTACACCGACATTTGTAACAAAATATCTGAAACTGGTACACGTTGATGCAGTGCCCCCCAACGCAGAGCAGGGCGATTATGAAGGTGACCAGTAACTTTCTTATAGATCCTTGACCGACACTGCGCTTGTCAAGCTCTCGAACGTAAATGTATAGTCGACTAGCTGAATAGCGCATAAATAAGCCACCTTTAAAATATCTTATTAGATGTATAATGTCGAAACTGTATTTCGGAAAAGGCGTATAATACCCTATGAGAAATGCAATAAAAGGTGGAAAGACCAGTCAGATATCAGACGAAATCAGACAATCAGTGCAAATTTATTTATCACGCTACACGCCTGGTTATTTTCAGACCAATCTGATGCAAATGATCTTTGATTTCGCACAGATAACAGTGGTATCAAGCGACCAAGTTCTTTCATGCAAAACATCAACTTCGGCCATATACATCCCATCGTTTCTCACACGAAAAGCTCATTTGAACCACTTTCAAACCGACGCAGCCATAATCCGCCGAAGCAAATTACTGTTATTGTTTATATAAATTGCTATTAGGCACACCAGATGTGTCCCGCAAAAGAGATATAGATAATACGGTAGCTCATGTGAATGGTAATTTCACCAGTGCTATACAAGCATAAAGTCAAGCGAAGAGAACGATTACATACTTCTGGTTTGACATAGAGTACGTCTGACCACATTTCAAGCTACAAGGAGATATACTGCCATATATGTTAATCAAAAAGCACTAAATCATCCATTCATAAATTACCGAGCATATTTTCAAGCTAAAGTTATCAAGCCTTGGGTGATACGTGAGAGCATTCCTTGCAATTACGTAAGATTCCGTTCGTTGTAATGAAAAGCAAATTCTTTTCAAGAACATTTTGACTGTTCTGTCAAACTTATCAACGCTATACTACTGACACACAGTATGGTGTAACACACGGCGTCGGTGGTCCCGGCTGTGTAGCGTCATTCGTCCTTGACGAGATGTGTGTGTGCATTATTTTCAGATTAATGCCTCACTGTAAAAGTAATTGAACAGAAAAATGTTTTTCACGGAACAAAACATTTACAGCCTGTTCATAAGCAAGAAGACTACAGTAATTCGACCTTGACATCATTGATAAAAGCCATGTTACTGAACAGCAATTAAGGCTTTATAGTGGATTCCGTTTGTGCTGCAGAAATAAAATAAGGCAGCGGCCGTGCAACACCGATTACTGCAGAAACCTGAATAGAAGCATTAGCGTTCTCAGTCTGAAAAACTGCCAGTCCGATTACAGCTCGGCACACCTCATCAAAATGCGGTACTGTTTCATAACAAGGGGTTCAACCTAGTTTCCTGCCAGCAAACCATTCGTATTTCAATTCATATCCGTCGACGCTCTTACTAAACACAATTTTAGCCTAGTCAATAAGGATGCACTTTAACTTATTTAACGTGTCATATTTCAAGTTTACTTGACCTCGTGACCTCAAAACCCTAACATCGTGATATTGACCTGGTAGAACGCGTTCTGGAGCAGCTCATCCAGCATTGATATTTTCTACCAAGCGGGTTGGATTGGTTTAGACAGAGCAGTAACCGTTTCGTATATCTGGTAATGAAGGCAAGTCGAATTGCACCGCTTGCATACCTATCCAACATAGGTCATATAGAGGAACATTAACTGATTACCATCGAACTATGTATCCCCGACTAAATTGAAGTCTTTCGACCTACACACTTATTGCCAGTTGTGCTTAACGGTAAGGTGATATACTATTCGAGAGATTGCAATGAAAGTACATGTTCCTTTTTCACGTTTCCCACTCTTGTGTCTGCCCTTACATGAGTACAAAAGTATTGGTTGTACAACGTGAACGCCAAATCATATGAATCGAGGTATGTATCTAACTGCACGCCATCTGTTATAGCGATAACTGTCATGTGTTGATATGTATATCTTGCTTCATTTGGTCCATTGCTTTGTGTGATTTTGAATGCCTCGGATAGGTATAACCATTTCCATGATTGTATATGGAAAAGTGCAATTCTGAGTTTAAAACAGTGCACCATTGAATATGTGTAAGTCATGCACAAAACTCTAGCTGCAACCTCTGGGCGGTGTTTATGCGTTATATATGGCTTATAAATGTTGCCCAATAAGCACACGGAAGTCGTTATGTATTTGTCGGCTTCACAAAAGATCTGTCACAGTCGTTACATATTTCTGAATGGACCTAAATGACGCATGAAATAAGAGTAGCGTATAACGCATCCAAAACCAAAAGCCGGAAACATCCAAGCTGGCCGATAACATACCTTGACTAAATGCATTACGACCATGTTACAATAAGCAGGGCATTTGTTCAACGCCGACCGCATTCTGCTCGCACTGAAACTACAGATGATTTTTTAACTACACCTCTTGATATTGCAAATGGGATCTTGTCAAGAATAGTTGATAGTCCGATAAGTGCTCTACACCACGTATGGTTTTGTTATAAATATCCATATAGCCGTCATGGGTTGTTATGATAAATGGGTCTGCTTGGGGTTAATGAGGAATATTTTAAAGAGAACGTAATTGTGAGCACTCCAAGCAGCCGATAGTATGTTTGACAAAACGAACTTGTTTATCTTCTTGAACAAAGCGAATCCTCTTCCTAGCCATAATTTGCTTAAAGACCCGAATAACGCTGCGATGCTGATAAACTACATGGAACATTTCGTACCTTCAGTTGTTGAAGCTGCTTTGCTCTGCTATAGCCTCATAATCTACACAACAAATAATAGCAAACTGCTGTAAGTCAATCTAGTCATAGCTGGTACATGCTATGTAACTGATTAGCACCATTATGGGTTGTGTTTGTGTTGCAAAAAGAAACTCAGGCAGCGGCAGTGCCCATCATATCCCTATGGAAACATTTGTGTATTTTGTGTTTAATGTAAGCGTTGACAAATGAGACCAGAGAGGTGTTCATCGGCTTATTAAATTGCTGATGACCTGTGTAGATGAGAGCTTTGGCAACCGCCTAAATGCAAAACGTAGCATGGGAAATTTAAATCATCTTAGCTTTACTGCACCTTTAGTGCTCAAATATTACCAGGGATTTCGCGATAGATATGTGCTGAACTTCTAAATATATATTTCTGCAACATAATACCCTCATTGAGCTACAGGGCATAAAATACAATAATAGCTCACTAGGTAGCTTATGGACGTCGAGTTAGGTTTGCATTTATGCCAACCAAACGTTTTGACTCCGGGCAAACGGTCTTTGCAAATATATGGGTATTGTTATATACATTATGAAGCGAGGATATCATCGTGCTCGCAGTATTATCTGTAGGATTCAGTTACGAGACTAGTCATTGCGTTGCGCAAGGTTCTCGGTAATGCTGTGCTATTACCACTTGCCATAGAAGTCTAAACGGCCGCTGCTTACCGGGTCATTAGGATGTGTAATTAAACTTCATCACATATCCAATAGCTGACGGTATATAGCGACTGGGTTCGAAGCTATTTTTAAAGGTTGTGTTCTAAATTTAATTATGCAGGCTTCGGCTGGCCTAATGAACGAAACAATGCTGCTAGCCATGATCAAGGAAGTCAGCATGCGCAATTAAATTATGCTATCTGATATTACCAAGGAGATTACCTTATAACGCAGTGCACTTTATGTGAGGTTAGAGCCATCCTGGACCTCAAGAGGTTCCCGAAGAACGAAGCCTTTCACAGAATTTGTGATACATTGCTACCATGTGATAACGACATTGTGGGGTAGACTCCCAATTTAGTCCCTTGGTTATTTTTACCTCAAGCATTGGTGGATGCTGCTCACGTAAGGATACTCAGCGTATCAACAAAATACTTTATCGTACACTGACCCTGTACAAAGTGATATGTGAAGGATTATAAAGTGTGCGGATTTGTTATTTCATCCATTATAAAAGATTATCATAAAAGGTGTTCACCCATGTAATTGAACCCATGAGGATGCGCAGGCCAGGGTTGCGAAACCATATGAAACTGATTAGTAATAGACTTTAATACCACCTTTCCGTAGGCATATGTTTCTGTGATAATCAACGAAGATTATACCTGGTGTTAGGAATCGAGTAGTTGCTTGCCAGAAACACGCCTAATGACCTTTTCAATGACTCTGACTGTTTGTGTTTGACATAGAAATGTTGCATACTTGCAAATTGTATTTTTCCAGGTTGTTAATATCATGTATGCAATGAGCAAACAAACGTTCATTATTCCTGTCTGCTGATTGATGTCTATGACAATATCTGAAATGTACATAATGACACCCAAGAAACATCCCTACAATCCACCAACAAAATGGTTCTTTCATTTATTTATGTATTATGCAGAGAACGGTGACGACTAATCCACTAGATCACGACAGATAACGACAGTTTGATAACGATTGTGGTATATTATATTACTTGATTCCTCGTTTTGTTTCGATTGCGTGCTACATGTCACATGGGCCATCATTATATTAGTGCTTTGAGCTATGCTGATGATGTTTCACTCATTGCACCCTAAGTCACAGCGTCTAAGACAATGCTTAGAATATGCGAGGAATTTTCGAAGGAATACTGCGTGCAGTTTAATTCTGCAAAAAGCCGGTTGCTTGCATTCAATGCTTACGACAGTCCAGTATATTCAACACTAAATAATGAATTAATTGTACAAGAGAATCAATCTGTTCACTTGGGAAGTAATATTGGTGATTGTGCGAATTTGATAAATACACAGCGTGCATGTAGGGATTTGATAGCGAAAAAGAATATGATTATGTCTCGCTTTGGATACTGTAACTCTGTTATTAGAAACACACTATTTGAAGTATACTGTAGTAGTTGTTTGGGATCGGCGAGTTTAAGACCCAACCAGCTGGTCAAATTGTGTAGTGTTTGGAGAAGGTGTATGCGAACTATATGGAAATTAGAGTCCAGAACATGTTCAAAGTATTTACAATTCAATTCAACTGATGATGCGCTTCGTCAATTTCTTTCATAAGTGCCTGAACAGCCCCAATGTTTTAGTATCCTATGTAAGTAGATGTTGTTTCCATAGCAGAACAATTGTTAGCGATAATGTTCGAACAATAATGCATGCCCTGAACATCAATAATTGTTATATATTACAGCATAGTGAATGCATTAAGGACTCCAGCTTTAAGATTAAGCCACCAGGTTATTCTGAATATGAGAATATTGCCATGCTCATAAAGGAGCTTATTTCTATTAGAGATTGGGATTCATTATCAGTGCTTACCCGACATGAAGCTGAAGCTCTGTTAAAGGAATTGTGTTTATCGTTACTCATTTATTTGTTTATTCGTTCTCGTGTGTTTTTTACTGTTCTATCAAATAATAATGTTCCTGTACACCTGCTGGGCGAAAATAAAGATTATTATTATTATTATTATAGCGTGAAACTAGCAATGCGAATCGTGCTGCCCCCGTTATTTTCGGTAGTACTCCAGGGCAGTATTCTATCATCAAAATCACCTCCTACAATTTACCATATCCGCTGACTAGTTTTAATGCTTTGGTTGTCGACATGATAATCGGTACAGGGCGATGGAGATCTGGTTTGAAGACTGAGATAATGACGGTGGAGTGAATATTGATTAGAGATCTATGGAAGAATCGCCACGATGCTTGAACAAGCTATGTTCAACAACACAACTATGTTATATTAGATTGCATCAATACCATAATTACTTTGATAGGTACTTAATTGGGGAATTCAGAAGACCTGTGTGACTATCATTCCTACTTCAGCAATGTTTTCCTTCTAGATTTTTAAGGGCCAAAAGAGCAAATCAATAAACAGAGCATACTTATTTGCTGCCTCAATTATATATGATTAACCAATCGAAACGGCCGTCCCGTTGACGCATAAATCTCCATATAAGCCGAAGGATAATGACATGTCTGCGATACTGGGGCATTTCGATCACTGGACACTTTTGATCAGTTGGAATTGAAATATCGCTGCGGTTAGATCAAGCAACGGAAAGGATTTCTTTAATACGGATCAACGAACAGCTACAACATCCTCTAGAGTCATGCGTCTGCTTCCTCTAAACGCAGCAACGAAACATAGGTGAAGCCTAGCCGCCCTATTTATATTCCGTGATTAGGGTATCATTGACGAAAAACACCGTAGGTATTTAAAATATATGCAAGTCGTTGCTGCTTCTAAAAACGACATAAAGAGAGTAAATTGACAGTGCGCCCAGTTTCCTCCAACGTTTTGTTATGCAATTGCATTGATATCTTGGCCCTGAATGAATATCAAAGCATAATGACCTCTATTAATGGCGTATGTAGGTTTGCATATTCTATTGCCGGTACAGTAGTAGTATTCATATTAAATATCCCGAATATAAATTGAGTATATATATATATATATATATATATATATATATATATATAGATATAGAGATAGAGAGATAGAGAGAGATAGATATAGAGAGAGAGATATATATATATATATAGAGATAGAGAGAGATAGAGAGAGATAGAGAGAGATAGAGATATAGAGAGAGATCTCTATATAGAGAGAGAGAGAGAGAGAGATAGAGAGAGATAGAGAGAGAGAGAGACAGACACTATATCTCTCATATAGAGAGAGAGAGAGAGAGAGAGAGAGAGGATAGAGAGAGAGATAGAGAGATACAGGAGAGATCTCTCTAGAAAGGGATAGAGAGAGGGAGAGAGAAATAGAGAGACCTATAGAGAGAAAGAGAGAGAGAAACAGAGAGAAAAAAAGGTATATATATATATATAAATATATTTATTATATATATATACATATATATTGCATACATATATATATAAATGTATTTTATAAATATATATATTTATAAATATATATATATATATAAATATATATATATATATACATATATATTTATATGTATGCATGTATATAAATATATCCATATAGACATATAGCTACGTATTTATATATATATATACATTTATAAATATCGATTTATATACATCTGTTATATATAATCATCTATATATAAATATGTATATATATATGCAGATATATATAGATGAAAACATATATATATACAAAAATATAGATATATATATATATATATATAATATATATGTATATATATATATAGTACTCTATATATATATATGTACATATATATATAGATATATATACATGTATATGTATCTATATACAAATATATATATATACATATAAAAAGATATATATATATATATATACATATATATATAAATATCTTATATATATATATTTATATATATATATTTATATTTATATATATATATTCATTGCTTTGCGTATTTATAATTATTAAAACTCACATTATGAAGGGATAATCTCATCGCGCTTTTTCCACATACTTAACTATTCTTGATAGCTGAAAGAAACAGCGTAACTTCTGCTGAAGTCATAATGATGACTTATCAATTTAATCGCAGAGTTTAGAAGGACCAAACATATTAAGTAAACCAGCAGCCGAAGGAAAAGCTGGTGTGCCATATGTTCAGCGCTTTGTCGGGCCTAATGAACGAAACAATGCTGCCAGTCACGATAACGAATGTCAGCATGCGTCATTGAATTGTTCCCTTCTCACATAACCAGGCAGATTATGTTCTGACGCAGTGCATCTTACTCGACGAAATGAGGTGAGAGCCATAAAGGACCGCAAGTGGTTCACGAAGGACGAAGCCATTAACATAATTTTTGTTATATTGCACATATGTGATAGCGACATTGTTGGCGAGACGTGGAGTAAGGCCTTGGGTTCACTTTCCTCACGCACTGACAGCGGATGCTAACTTAAGGATACTCAAAATGTTAATTTGAAAAAGTAAAACTTGAACATTAACTGACTCGATACAAAGTAATGTTTGAAGGATGACCATATGCACGTGTTTGTTTCCTCATCCCTTATAAAGGATTATCATAAATATACGTTTATATATATTGATATATATATATGTATATATATATTTATATTTATATAAATATAAATATATATATATCTTTACATATATATTTATATATATATGTATATACATATATATAGATATATTTTTGTTTACATATAATTATATTTATATATAGAGTTATATATATGTAAATATTTTTGTACATATATTTATGTTTAAGTTTATGTATATATAAACATATATATTTATATATATATATGTATGTATATATATATACATATATTTATATATATATATATATATGTGTGTGTGAGTGTGCGTGTGTGTGTGTGTGTGTGTGTGTGTGTGTGTGTGTGTGTGTGTGTGTGTGTGTGTGTGTGTGTGTGTGTGTGTGTGTGTGTGTGTGTGTGTGTGTGTGTGTGTGTGTGTGTGTGTGTGTTCTTGGTGTCTGCCATCAATAATGCCTATCATTATTCCGCTTTACGACGAATAACAATATTGCACATGATCTGGAACGCATAATTGTATTGTATGCACTGTGTTCTGCAATATTGTAGCAGTCAACCACCAAGGACACTATCCAATTTATCTTCAGCTGCTATCTGCATTTAGGACAGTGAGTGGCTGCCCGGTAGCTGGACCGATCTCTTGTGCCATCCTTACAGGCAGAAGAGTCGATGAATTGAGATGTATCCTCTTTGTGTGGGTTCTCCACTGACACCGCTGCAGCATCTAGACATTTTTATTCGAGTTAACATGTCATCTGGGTTCAAACATGATAATGATGTGCTGCACGGTATTAACCTTATAGTTGCAAGGTATAGTCACACGATTAAGAGTACTTCAGAGATATTTTACGGCTCTAGTAGATATTAAATAAGAATCAACTACTTGAGGCTTGGCAATTTGTTGACAAATATATAAGCGCGTTTTATTGCAGGTCACAAGGCACATTACTTCAGGTCTGCTTATTGTCATATTGTTCGCTGTGTAGTTGTGCATTACTGGAATAGACCGACTTGAAATGTTACCTGAATAATGCTTAAAAAAATCGACAACAGCTTCCGCGCCAATCTCCAATATGTAAGCAACACGCCCGATAAGAGAGATTGGTGTCGATGGAACGAATGCAAGCAGCGGCTGTTGGTTCTGCATAGATGACAAGCTGTTCTTTTATGCAAATCTCTTGCCAATTGTATTGTTATGATCAGCGCTCTTTGCTGTATAAATAACGTAATCGATGCCATATTTTCAGTGTCGTTTTTTTCTTGGCATTGTTGTGCTGGAAATCATCGAGTCTTAGGCAGAACATTAAAAAGCACACTCTCTTACTGCTTCACACGATATGTTCCAGAGCCATGAGCGCCTAATCAGTGACTTCTCCTCTGTTTATTCTTTAGATTATATTTTAAAACATGATAACCATAAAGACCATAAGCCTTAACCAGACCAACATTGAACGCAAAAGACAATGATATATAACGCTAGTAAGCTGTACACTCTTATAGTGGAGACCTAATTGCGATTGTGGCTAAACATGATCCTTGGAATTATCACAAATTGTTTCCATTCCATAAATTATTACGAAATCCGTGACTACGCCTAAAAATCGATAGATTAACAATCCATACACTTTGTCCCATTCAAATATTTTCAGCTTCAATATTTGTCAGAGAAAATGCGTGAATCCGGTCACGATGAATTGCCACATAATAACGGGCATTATATTACCAATGTAGAGCATTGCTTTGGATGATGACCACACAGTGCACATCTCAATCATACATTGAACGCAAAGAGTAGTATGCATGCGGCTGTCTGATTTGCCTCTCGGGTGTGCAATAATGGGAAGACGCTATGGTGGATAGCACATAGGCAGATATTGAGTACTTCTCCAACTTAAGCTGTACATTACTCCTTAATAGTCTCTGGACAGAACGGCAGACAAGGATATAACCTTGTATGTTGGCTTAAAACGAAGTCCTTTACACATTTGTTTCACCAGTTCTTGTCGGCTGTGATCAGATGACAAATTCCCTTCCAAGAGGCAATACAATCTCTAAGGCGCTGACAAGCTGCTCGATGACGATAAATGTGGCTTGCACAGAATGTAATTTTGCAGTGACATACATCTCTGCGTTCGCGTTCTGCTCGTTAATAATGGTGTGCGTTTATGAGGACCTTCCTGATTGTGTGCGTTTATGAAAATTGTAATGTTACACGCAAGAACATTCAAATCATAGATACCATACACATATCTAGAATTGCAACATTCTTTGAAAGTGAGACGAGTCACATTAATTAAATTAAAGTATAATAGTAAATTGACTAACTACGATGTATCTTTTGCGGTACATTGTCACATATATACCAAGATATATAATCAAATGCTAATGATAGTAGTAAACGAGACCACAATGGGGGAATAATAATTTTGCTGATAGTCAGGACGGTAACACATTTTAGTCAATTATACCATATACCATTTCAAGGTTGCCAGCATAATGTATCCCACAATGCACCAGTCTCTCTGCATGCTCAGTAATGTGTTATTTACTATACGGCCATTTAATCACACTAATGGGATGGCATGACAGTATTATATGGCAGTCTAGAGTTGCAACGTCCGACGTTGCAGACAAATATTATATCTATCACTTCTCATAGTATACTCCTCCATGGCCTCAATATGAATCCCCGCACACTTTCTCATTGTATGTTATATGACATGGGTGCATGAGTTATGGTCGATAAAATAAAGTACTATAGTTTATTGATTTTGTACATCGGTGGATAATTGTGAATTGATTAATTTGTAGGTGGTTATTCTCTTAGGAGAAAGAATAAAAAAAGTGGTCGTAACTATCGTGATTTCATTCAATGCAGTGGATGCAGTATGGCTATTGTACGCAAAATGGTTAGAGGTTGATCCCAGCAATCAATGGCCGGAACAAGTTATACAATCGACATTGATTGCACTGTTTTGCTGGTATATTCCATTAATCAAATTGATTGTGTTCAATTCTGAATTTAGCTCATATATAGACACGAAACTTTATTTTGCAACAAATATAATAGGAATTACTAGCAAAGCAAAGATAAAACTATGCATTCAAACATATTGGCATTGCCAGGAGAAGTATAATACTGACGCTTCACACAGGCAGCTCCTAATAGTAATTCAAATATCCCGATAAAAATTGGTGTGTCATAAATAACGAACGGCTAATTATATTTTAGTTCATTTTAAGAACATGTTCTTATTTAGATCTGTGAAAGCATTTTTCTGGAAACATTACGTTGGACCGCCATTTTTAAGTTTGAGCTTGCGAACTTAAGTCAGCTACCTAGCTGACTCAGAGTTGAGCATGCAAGGAGACTTAAGATTCTTTTTAGATACGATATAGACGGCCAGCTCAGCTTAAGTTTGCGGACCTAAGTTCCTTTATGGATACGGCCCCTGTTCTAAATCCTCTGCTGAGAACTTCGCAGAATGGCTTTCGGCTGAAGCGCAAAACTGTTCCGCAGATAATTGGGCTCATAGGAATACTGGGAGGAGTGAAGGAGGGAAGACTACCGGCAGTGCTCCCCTTCATCGATTTTTGCAAGGCCTTCGACACCTATCACAGAGGAAAATTAATATATATTCTTCGTGCCTATGGCATCCCAGAGAAGGTGGTCCTGGCAATTGCAGCGGGTTACAGGGGAACTCGGTCAAAGGTGCGCTCTCCAGATGGTGAGACCCCGTATTTCAATATACAAGCAGGAGTACTCCAGGGCGACACACTGGCCCCCTTTCTATTTGTTCTAGCCCTTGACTATGCATTGAGGCAGGCAATTGACGGCAAGGAAGAACAACTGGGTTTCACACACACCCCCAGGAGAAGCCAGCGGGTCGGACCAGTCATGGTGACTGACCTGGACTATGCTGACGATATTGGCCTCATATCTGACACAGTAGACAAAGCACAGGTGCTGTTACTAGCAGTGGAATCAGAGTGCAAGAAGATCGGCCTCTATCTCAATGCCAAAAACACAATAGTGCTTGCCTTAAACGTCGAGGACACGACTGTAGTCACTGGCGATGGAGCGGTGCTAGAGGTGGTAGAGGACTATAAGTACCTCGGGGCCTACAGTGCCTCGACAGAGAAGGAGCTGAAGGTCAGGAGGGCTTTGGCATGGAGTGTGGCACACTCAGTGAAGAAGGTGTGGAAGGCCAATCTCAGCGACGACCCCAAGAGGCGACTCGTTGTGGCAACAGTCGAGTCAGTGCTGCTTTACGGCGCTGAATAATGGACCTTAACTGTACAGCAAGAAAAATCCATTGATGTTGTCTATACCAGGATGCTGCGCATGGCACTTGACGTTACCTGGAAAGACAATGTACACAACAATGACCTTCCGCTTATCTCAATAAAGATCAGGAAGAGGAGGATGGGTCGGGCAGGCCACTGCATTTGACCCCGGAGTTGGCAGCTCATCACACCATCATGTGGGAGCCAAATCAGGGAACTAGCAGAAGGGGTCGGCGCGAGCCACGTACATCGACACTTTGCGGTGGGATGTTGGCCTCAGTGACAGGGGGACCCTAATGCTAGACAGGAAAGAGATGAGAGCTGCGACCAAGTCCCGAGTAGGTGTTGGATAGACTACGCCCTCGCATCGCATATATATATATATATATATATATATATATATATATATATATATATATATATATATATATATATATATATATATATATATATATATATATATATATATCTATATATATATATATATATATATATATATATAGATATATATATATATATATATCTATATATATATATATCTATATATATATATATATATATGCGTACATATATATATATAAATATATATATATATATATATATATATTATGCTGTGATGTATTACTAGGATCACATGTATTGTGATATGTTACTAGGATCACATGGATTGGTAATTGATGTGGTTTACAGAGGGCAAGTCTGTTGCCACCGGCAAGGTCAATGCGCCGTCTATTAGGTTAATGGTTGGCAAAAATAATTAGCCAGATTAGATTAAACGGCTAGGATAAATCACTGTCGTGGTATCAGGGGGTAGATGTAATAGAGTGGAAAATATTAACAAGAGAGACAGGCACGTTCGCTGCGCATTTTAATGATTACGCATGTCTCCCAACCAACGTAACTTTTTTTCATAAGGTAATAACTTTTGTCATCTTCACCTATGTATTCATGCATCCAATTACAAATCGTCTTGCAGCTCTTTGAAGTGGAGTTAAAGGCTATATGCACTTTAAGATCGCGTACCCGTATATGAATATATCTAGTGATCATGGGACTGTAATGTGGTATGGACAATGCCAACTATGTGTGGTAAGAAGTCAAGGAAAGTACCGATTACTTAACATCAGTATTCACTGACTAAGTGGCCAGATCCCCGGGCCTAGTCAGTCTATTTAATGCAAAATTATCAGAAACATCTCACAATTGTTAAATTCTGTAAACCCAAACTAAACAAGTGACTCAGACTAACTGAAGATTGCTGAAGGAAATTGCCGCATGCATTTTAGCTACCGCTTTAGGAATATTTAACCAATTGATTAAGGAAAAGAATGTTCCAAAAGACTGAAAATGTTCTAATGTATCACCAAACATGTATTCGTCAGCCGCCAGCGACAAAATAATGAAAACTTTAATAGGAGGCCAACAAGCGGAACACTTTCTCAAGCATACCCCTCTGAATAAATCGCAGTATGCATTTGTTTTTGGTAATTAAGGTAACGAATAATCTCACAGTGGAAGACCAAATAAGTTTAAGTACATGTATTTAGTCACGTACCCTCCCCGTGGTGGCACCAATGGATCGTTTCATGTGCATATGCTATCAGATCTTTGAACAATGTCTACAATAAGATGCAACTATTTCGACACAAAAATCGCAGTGCATTGGAGATCGTGTTTAGACACATTCCCTGATCACTGAAATTGTGTCATAAACTACCTCTTTATACATAACCTTTTACGGCCGAGTGCATAGTTAGGTTTACCTGCGCTCCGTTACTGCTCCGCATTGGAAATAACGCCTACTAGCTCCTTTTAACTAAAATAGTAACATGAAATAGTAACATGAAATAGTCGCGAAATAAATAATGCACTTATGATGATTCAATAGGTGCAGTAATTCATAATACCAGTATTGGATGTCTACTATTTGCCATTGGAAATTTCTGTCATTGCCTTTTGAAGAACATCCAAACACGACAGCATATGTCGCAAGACTGTTCATCAGTAACTACTTACTAATGACAGAAAGTGTCACTTGCAAGCAAATATAGAGGTCGTCACGGTGAATCGTTGTTCTTCGCAAGGTCAGAAAGACATACTCTAACGAAAATGCTAAAGGCCGAAAATTATAACAATAGCATACCACCTGCGTTTTAGGATGATTTCTATGCAAGTAATCATATGCAAAGGAGACTGGCAAGCAAAAACACCGCGATGAACGTTATAAAAATAAATTCCGCTCAGTTGCTTGAAAGGTAATAGGTTAATTTAAAATGAACGATATGAGACAACCAGTATTTTGTTTTAATATTAATTAATAACGCAATTATAGTTAAGATCTACGTTTTCACGGACACTCTCGATTTAACCGCTTGGTTTTTGCTATCTTGTTGTTTGAAGAGGCAATATCTATCTGTAGACGTTGATATCTCGCAGAGCTGCTTACGATAGCTTCATAAGAATAATCATCATGGCAGTTGTCATGAAGTCATTCAGCTTTAATTCTTATATATATATATATATATATATATATATATATATATATATATATATATATATATATATATATATATATATATATATATATATATATATATATATATATATCTATATATATATATATATATATATATATATATATATATATATATATATATATATATATATATATCGACAAATGCTGAAAAACTGCAGCGTTGTGTAGTGGGACATGTCATTTTCACAGCACGTAAAGTTACCGTAATGTTAATTTAAATTCCTTAGCTTCCGACGTTGCAGCGACCACCTTCAATTCCGATAAATGCAGATCTACTGAAGAAAATAGCAGGCTATCAAACTAGCAACTTGTGTAGCTGTGCATCATCTCCAGTGCTTTGGATCATTTTATTGCTCCGTATTTCCGTCATACCTGTAACCTGCCACCTGCATTCGTCAAAATAACAGCGACTCTATTGCCAAAGTTATTTTGTAGTTGCTATCCTTTCCGCAAAGACAAGAAGCATTCCTCGGTCAGGCTTAAATGTAAGCAAAGATACTATAATTTTAACTCAGCGTCGAAAGGGTGTATGTACTTAACCTAGTTTGTATAGTTCCGCGCAAAAACAAATTGTATATAATTACCAAACACATCAACATATATATAATGATCAGGCCTGCAATGCAACGCCATAGCACATGTTGTGCACGTAAGCATCGGTTCAAAAACAGAGTAACAAAAAGCCATATCAAGCAATATGCGATTAGATAAGTCGCGTAACTACTATCAAAGAAGACGGTATCGCGATATCGGATGTCTTTGGAATGTTCAGTTTTATATGCTTTGTTACCACAGCTCGCCATTGTGTTGCTCTTCTTGAGCGGTAACTCCATGAATTATTAGTAGGCGTCATACTCATGGGGTGCGGTTATCATCAATATGATCCTCGTAACATATTTGTCACTATGCATTAATCTTTGATCCAATTTGGACTAATCGATGTCATTTCTTGATCTAGCCCCAGCATTTGCTGTTGTATCAAATTAGTCAATCTGACAGCCTCATCTCATACATAAAGCCACATCGATGCATCTAAACCAGCTACATTGTCAAGCCCAGTAACCAAGAGATTTACTTTGTAACCACATTTATTTGACATACATGTAGCTGAAAACCTTTCTTGCTTCTACTAAAAAATGTGTTTAGGGGTCAAAAAGATCAATATGACAAGTGACTCGTTATTTTTTTGCCTAAGAAGAAGGAACTGTGCCTCTACAAAACACACTGTGGCTTCGGTTTTGTAGAATGGATAAAGTTCTTTGAGAACCATTTTGTTCTAATAATCTGTTTGTATGTTTGTTTCATAGCTGATGTCATAAACATGTTAAGGGATAATATTATGCTAAGAGATTAATCTGAGAATGTGTTATGAAATCCATTATAATGTCACATATATCTACACTGCAGAATCGTTTAATATGATCATGGCTTTCGGCACAGGTATCAATTGAATATCGCATAAAGCCGATGTGTCGTCAAGCATTGATTGCCAATATACCGTGGCAATTCCTTCATCGACCGTTCAATTGCTTTCGGGCAGCAGCGTTTATCTTATGTGTCCATAATATCCCAAAGCGTAATCGACATTTTCGCTCTGCCCGTCACGGTTTTCGGCGTGTGTGTCAACCCATAGAATCGACCGACCATGGTGTATCCACACATGGAAACAAAACCGTATTCGGGTCAGCAAATAGCGAACTGCTACGTGTCATGTTGTTATAAAGCTTGTCGTCTACACATGCTCATTCGATTGTATATTTACCCACCCTGCCGCTGTTTTCCATTCTATAGAGCAGAACGGATTTGAGGGCAATAGAACGAACCCACCGCAACAAAATGCATCTCAGAACTGCACATTAATCGCGTCCAACTATTGTTATCATGTGATATTTGCCTGGGACGAATACCGCTCAGTCACGAGCTAGCTGCAGCAGTACAAATATGAAACATATCGCTTCTATGCTGTAATCTATTTACAGCTGATCAACTCGTTAGATTATTGTACCCCGCCAATACTTCACATGACATGTTCTAATTTCGGGGCACTCTCCTCGCGCCACTGATCCATCTCCATTATCTACTGGCTTCAGTAACATTATTGATATGGGATCTGCACGGATCCATTTGATGATTCCAATGTTTTCACAGGCAAAACAAACCAACAAGAAAACCTTCTAGTGAAATCTGGAAAAGAATTTCACTCGGTGTCTCGCACAAAAAGTGGTTAATGTAATTAACCCATTTCAGGAAGCCATTAATTTGTTTTTCTATAAATCAATTAGCAGTATGACGTTGGCTCAGCTATTACACGATATCAGAACCGCATTGTATTATGAACGCGCCATGAAAATACTAAGAAGCTATGTCGCCGTCAAAATGAAGCATTTCGGCTAGACAATGGTCAATGTGATTTACTGTCGTTTATGTACAATAGCAGAAGTAGTCTCTTGACGTATCAGATGTGCCAAAGAGAAGTTTCCTGATTTTCTTTATGTTGTCAAGCTGTCTCTGTGTATGGCTAAAACTTACGCAAACGTAATGACATTACCACACTGAATGGCAAGAAATATGGCCTAATATATTAAGTCTGATCTTATGCTCGTCTAGAGCTCATACAATATATATAATGCCACCTATATTCATCATACAACACTAAATCTTCCATATATAATAGCAAAGCAAAAATCACCGAACCTTCGATATGACGTCATAGCATGTGTTACCATTACTTGAACATCGACCCATCAAAATGCAATGACATTGTTATTATTGCTTGATTTTCTTATCGCAATTGCGCACGCAGCACCTTGAAGCTGAAATAAATTGCAATAAAGCAGGGGTTATAACAATAATGCATTACTTTCTACGTGTCATAATTGTATTCTTATTGATAAAACAAATCCACGCTAGACTTATAGCAATTACTGTTGGCAGGAAATTGCGCTGCACCGCAGCTGCCAATAGCTGCCTCTCGCATAGCCCAGTTAAATTTTGATCTACTATCCAGCGATAGGCAAATAATTATTAACCCCTCAAATCATTTTCGCTCGCGTTAAATCGCTGTGGCATTCACTTCCGCAGCAAAACCTATATATTTATTATTGTTTTGTGTTGCGGATTATGATTACTAGGAGCAGTGGCGCAACGCGGTGCACCACACCTATGAACAATATTTATTTGTCCGTTTGTCATGTGTTTTGGCGTAGCATTAATAATCTAACTCGATAAGGGGCCTTGTGGGTATTCAGTATTGAATGCTGACCACAACATCTGTATGGTTACAAACACAATTTATAACTTCTGTTTTTTCTACCTTTCGAAGAAAACCGTTGCTCCCATGCCAAGTTGAATTAGTACTTCTGGTGACTTAAAACACAACGGCTCCATATAGAACTCATGTTCAGAGAGTGTTGACCGCTTCAGTGGACCATCAAACAAATGTCTGCCCTGTTGATCATCACATTGTCAGGTCATAATCAAATATAGACGTTTTTCCCTTACGTTTGGATAATTGCTGTTTGCAACATGTCAATATTCGCCGCCCCTACATTAATGTGCTCTACGCCTGGTTGAGATAAATTCATTGAGGCGAACGAAATTAATTCCCTCACAGCTGGTAGATATATAATATATCGCTATCGTACAAGAGCTGTTACAAGTTGCTCGTGATGACGTTGTTATAGAATAGCTACATTCATCGGTTGTGTTTGCTCGTGCTCAATCGCATTGTATCTGTGAGATCCAGTCATTTACCTCTCCATAAAATACATTATCAGAATGCACATCGATTGCTTTGTAAAGCAGATCGTCAGTAACTTGTGTATGAATGCTCCGAATCGATATTAATCCGGGCAATGATAAGGTTACTTAAGTTCTAAGCATTGATATGTTTACAGCGCGCCAGAATAATGATGTTAAAACAAACATCAAACGTTTATATAATTTTTGGTGTAATCTAACATATGAGGATGCTTTTACATTAGTATATTGTGCTAGTCCTAGTAACTGATGGCCCTGGCAAAATCCAACTCCCTGCCTGTCGTATCCCCTTATCATATGCATGATATGTGTCAATTATCAATTGCGTCACCTCAGTATCATTCTGGTAGTTGTTTTCTTGGATCTCGTTAATAGATTTAATGCGGACAATTATGCTGGTTTACGACCGTAGAGGACCCGTATTTTGTTGATAAGAACGTAATTTTTCCTACAAACCATCAAGAAACATTTTGACTTAATGCTATCTCCGTGAATTTTCCGACTATCTGCCTCCATTATCAATATTAATAAACATACGGCTACATGTTGTGTCCCAATAAAAATCATAAATGTTGGCATGTGACAACCGGTCGTCTCTACTCCTGGCTTATCACGGATTATAAAAGGGGGGAATATATATATATATATATATATATATATATATATATATATATATATATATATATATATATATATATATATATATATATCTATATATATATATATATATATATATATAGATATATATATATATATATATATATAGATATATAGATATATATATATATATATATATATATATATATATATATATATATATATATATATATATATATATATATATATATGGTGCATAAAAGGCATTGCAATATTGCGAAAGGATATACCTTTTAACGTGCAATCAACATCGTTAATATTGATCGTGGGATGTTATTAGTTTAACGGTAGGATCTTCGGACCAAACGCCTTTTCCCGAAGTCCCTCATCAGGTTAAGATTTTCGGCGGCCAATTTTGTAAATCAACAATAAGGTTTTTGATTGATCCACTGACCGCGGTTATTTTGTCATTTACATGATCAACAGCCTAGGTCTATTGCACTGCCACAAGGAATTATGCTCACCGTGCGTTCTAGTAATTCGAGGAATTATCGTTTCTAGAGGAAGCAGTATACGACGTTTGTGTCTGAGGCACCTTGGCGAACAACTCTGTGATCGCATGTCCGCCTTGATCAAGTATAAGTTATTTTGCAGGGACAGATGTATATATAGTATTCATTTCGTACATATAAACTTGCAATTTTCTTACGGATCAGTGGAAGAAAGGATTGAAGACAAACATCATAACGTGCAAATTGTGGGCAGGTGCCAGTCAATTTCTTGCGGGATACAAATGGAAATTTCTCGCCCGTCTCGTGGCATTATGAGTTCTTTTAATAATGAAATAATGCTTAAAATATTGCCTTCTGCTTAGAAGGCACTCGGTATGATTTCGTCAGAGAAAATAGCATTAGTACTAGCACCCATGATGGACATTACAATACGCCAATTACAAGTAATAGTGGAATAACTAAAAGCGCATAGTCTGCTAACAAAGGACAATAGAGTGTTATCACTGCTTAGGCATTTACAAAGAAATTGGATTCAGTGCTTCATAAATTGTTTAATTATTGGTTGCTGACCTGCCAAGAAATGTTCATATATTGAACGCCTTTGTGGATGTGCCAAGTTCAGCAAAAGCATTCTATGTGTCGGTGGTGTAAGCTCTATAAAGAAGAACAGTAGTTGGCATAGATAACCGACCACAACAGACGCAAAGATGTATTGCTTGTGGTACAACTAAATACATGGCATATCAATATGTGTTGTTACGTTGCAGACATAGCCTAAGCTATGCGGCGGTGTAAAATAGGTTATTGCGAATGAAATGCTCAATCTCGTATCGTATATATCGTTTACACGTTATTAAGTGAGACATATGCTACGAGACATCACACGGCAGAGTGAGTCTACGATAATACCCATTATACCATCTACGCATCACAGATATGCAGATAGACATCTCATATGTGAAATATTTGGAAACAGCTGTCTCTGATCTTGATTTTCAAAACAACCATATATAGGCAACTTGATAGGCAACTGTTCTGCAGTGTCCTTCATTCTTTTGGTGTAGATTTTAAAATAGCCTTGTTATATATTTATGATACGCTGTTCGATTTGGAAAATAGAGGGGGTTGGGGGCGTATATAATACAACCATAATAACCGGTGTCGGTGGCTTAATTGCCCCAACGAAAAGACATCACATGTATGAACGGAAATGATACCCAGGACAATAAGTTCAGATATGTTGGGGTTGACAGTGTACACGTTAAGGCTTTCGTCGATGATCTAATGCGCCTCAGGATGTACAGAGCAACCTAATCCTCTCAGGATGACGGATTGGTACCCGAAATATTGCAGTTCTATGCTGGTATTCAAAATCCTGATTGATAACCCAAAAACGAAGTAAGGTCGGACGATTAAATATACCCGTGCCTTGCTTTTCCACAAGTTTAAAGGAAACTTGACTTCACAATGGAGAAAATTATAATGTTGGCTTATATACATCTGTATCATGGTGACAGGACAGCAAAACTAGCTTTCTGTCGTTCTACACTGAGCTACATGTTATATGTCTAAAGTATCTAATCAATACAGAATTAATGGGTTCGGTGATGGATGGAGTAATTTCGACAGAAGCAAGAAGACACTAGACGAGATGCGCTACGCTAGCCATTGAAGACCGTAACGTTGGTGATCGAGATGCAATTAAGACTCAATGGGTGGATTATTGAATGCCGAATGACGGGAAGTGGTATTTTTATGTCGCTTTAGTGTATTTCACGAGATCACATCACACCGAAACTCCGATCGAATTTATTTATGTTCGTGATAATCATCTTTAATACATGGGTTGATATATAGTAATTTACAATTAAATGCATATATTAATACCATCAATAAACATTTGGACATAAATTAATTTTTATCATGCAATTCGCCCCACGATCAAATCACGCGTGTCAAAAGTGAAAAATCGTCGACATTTGCTTGATGATGGTAGTCTCGACGCTCCAACTATCGGAGAAATGGAGCGAAATTATCAGCGAATGATGGGCAGCAGCTTGACAAGATTTTTAAAAACCGTTTTAGAAAAAATCGGTGCCCAGTTCACTGTTATTGTTATGCGCAGAATGCGTAATATAGTGCAGCCTTGTTAAACAGCACTTCGCCAATGGGGTTCCTCGATAAAGGAGACGCAGGCCGGAAAACCATTCCAAGCAATGCAATTTCACTCGGTTAATCGAGACATTCCCGACGAATCGCATCGTTAAAGGGAACGCGTTGCCGTCGATCGATTTAAAAAATCATCGACTGTAATGGCTAAATCCTGATAACTTAACGATCTCTGATCATCTGACCTCAGCTGAACGAAGTTGATTAGGTAGTTGAATCATCTAGGGGAGGCTGGCGCCTGATTAACATGCGTGACAAACGATTGAAGATTACGATTGTGTACTGTCAGCGCGCCCAATTCCCGTTTCGGACGGCTGCGGAGCACAGCGAGTCAATATTGACAACATGACTCCGATATCAAGTGTCAAGTCGGGTGGTTTAAAAGGCAGGGGAGTGATCTGTCGTCACCATTCATCACCAAACTGCCACAGAAACTGCCACAATGCCTCAAAGAAAAGACCTCACCCTGCAGAAGAAGTAGAGATCCTGAAAGAAAGAAGTCGCCAAAGCAAAGCTACAATCGCCTAGAAATTCGATAATTCCTAGTCCGCCATATCGCGCCTAGTAAAGAACAGGAATGCTATCTTGGAACAACACGAAGCCGGCCAATATTAAAGCCGAAAAAGAATGATACCGCGTGGAGACGAAGAACTGGACGAGGCACTGTTTACGTGGTTCAAACAGAAATTGGCCCAAGGCCCACGCCTGTCCGAGCCAGAAATTCCATCAAAGGCTCTCCAGCTAGCGAAAAATGAAGGTGGTGCCGATTTTCCAAGCATCACCTGGTTGGCTGGTTGGTTCTCAAAATGCAGCAAGGTGAAATAAAAGACGACGATTACCCGTCCGCCCCCCACTGACACCAAGACAAATTGTCTGAAATTGCCGCCGACCAGGACATTTTCAACGCAGACGAGACGGTCCCTTACTTCCGTCCCTTCTATGACAAGGGATACCAGGAAAGTATCACCAGTGATCACGGTCCTACTTTGCGCCAATTTGGACGGATCGGAGAAGCTGCCACTACTCGTCATCGGTAAAAGTCGTCACCCGCGCTGTTTTCCGAAAGATATCACAAAATTGTCGGTAGAGTACGTGTCTTCGAAAAACGCCTGGATGGCAGAAGAGATCTTAACAAACTGGCTGACTAAATGGGACCGAAAGCTCCGCTTCAACCAACGTCAAGTCTGCCTGTATATCGACAACTGTTTTGCCCACTCGCCGCATGCGACGCTGACCAACATCACTTTACAATTCCTGCCACCACGAGTCTGGTCCAGCCTAGATGGGCCTAGGAGTGACGCGGAACTGGAAAGAACATAATCGCAGCGCGTTGAATGGACGAATCATAAACGCCCTCGACACTGACGAATCCGTACAAGCCCTGCGATCTTGGTGGTCGATTGTAAAGTCTGTGACCATCGTCAACTGTTACTTCAATCCAGCTACATTCAAACCGACCAGCCCGCCGTTGACGATTTCGACGGTGACCTGTACGACGTCCCTTGGCCGCCAACCATGCCAAGAGAGGAGTTCGATCGGCTCGTGTCACACGATGACCCCGTTCCGACAAGCGGCGAATACAACTATGCCACTCTCTTCGAGCAAGTCAGTCAAAAACGCGCTGCCCCCACCAACGACGACGACGACGACGAAAGCCCGCGCATGACGAAGAAAGAACGACATATGCTAGAAACCGCATGGATATGAGGATGTATAAATACAATACGAACTCTGATGGTATAAGCCAAGCCGATTTACCTTATGTTCATTTTACATAATTGTCTATGCTGTTTTGTAATTTGTAATAAATAATAAGTTACGAGATGATTGAATTATTCACTGGAATCGCATTTTACTTTCTTTTTGTGCGTTGAGTCGTTGGGTTGGACACATGCATGTTCCTTAGTAGTGTAGGTTTGTAGTACCTTGCTATTGGGGATGCCTCGTTAAAAGGAAATTTTCGACCGACCACGGAGGCGTCCCCTTTAGCGAGGTTTCACTGTAGTAATATTACTGTAAATAACACATTTAAATATGGACACGTCAAGGCAATGACAATTGCCAAACAATTTACATGGTTAGTCGTCAATAGCTATGGCTATGTTGTATATTAAATGGACCCAGTACGCTGGATTATGGCAATGCTGAACTTTGTTTTGCAGTACTAAGTGTATAGCATCAATACATCAATCGAAATATTTCCATTTATATTATATCTATCCTCAAAGATTTGTGATTCAACACAATGCTCTCTGTTTCCATATCATATTTCATATATTTGATCGAGACTCATATTACAAAGCGAGGATCTCATCGTGCCTGTAGAATTGCCATGGTTGCCGTATCATCGATAAGATCGAGATACGCAAGATACTTATTACTGTTTTGTCATTTTCATATGCTTGAGTGGTATCGATTGCTGTGAGTAAGAGCGCATCTACTGCTAGGAATCAAATAGCCAAAGAGATAAATTGGACTGGGTTCAACGCTATTTGTAAGGTGCTGTTTTGTATTGAATGTTGCTGGCTTCATCGGCCCCGATAAACGAAGCAATGCTGCTAGTCACAATCACGAACGTCCGCATGCGCAATTAAATTGCCCCCACAGCACATTACCAAGCAGATTATTTTCTAACATCGTGCTTAATATGTAAGAGCTATCACGTTCGTCAAGGTGTTCACAAAAGACGAAGCCATCAACATTATTTGTGATATATTATGTAATAACGACATTGTTAGCGAAATGCGGGATATATCTGGTAAGACCCTAGATTATTTTTGCATAATAATAATAATAATAATTTATTGCTTGCAACATCAACAAGTACATACATATAAACTGTGTCATATATAAGGCATGCAAGCAACAGGATTTAGACATCTAATGATGTATGGATACTTACAATTGATACAGCGTGTAAGTCCAAAGAACATAGAACATATGGACATAGTAGCACCTGGAAACACTCCATATTTAACAATGGTAATGAAAAAGATTAATAATGCATGTGTCAAATATCATTTGGTGTGGTTAATTCAACCGCAAAATAATAGACTCTTGGGAATACTATTACAATTTTTCAACAATGTGTTTTCTTAAAACTATTTTGAAAGCATAATACAACATATATGGTTTAATTTTATTGCAGATACCATTCCACAATTTCACGCCTTGATAAATAATACTGTTAAAAGCTGTTTGCGATTTACATTTGGGTACATATAGTTTTAAATTGTTTTCTAGTCATAGCATTGTTGGTATCCGGCTTTCTTGTAAACATATTTTCTACAATAATTGTGGCAAAATACCTGAATTGTACTTGAACATAAATAAGAGTACACAATATTCATACACATTCTATGGTGGCATAATATTTAGCATCTTAAAAATTGGGCTAAAACTGGTACGTCTAGGAGACCCTGTAATTATTCTGCAGCATAATTTTGCAACTTTAAAACTGAGTCAGTATATTTCTTGGCAGCATTTCCCCATACTTCAATACAATTAAAAAATGCACGGATATATAAATGAATAATACATCGTTTTTAACGTTGACAACTTGAACACTTTTCTTGCTATACATAAGATTCCTACAATATATTCTGCTTATTAAGCTAAAATCAATAAGTCTATTATACATTAATCGAAACGTATTTTCATAATCGAACCGATATGACTAAAAGTACATACACATACTGCTACAATCCGATTGATAGTTCTGTTAATACATGAATCATCCCCACTCTTGAAAATCGTGTCGCGACTCTAGCTAACTTAAGTTCCATGGGATCACAACTCCACTTAATATTAAACGACAGGTTTTAAAATATCATACACTTATGCTGTAACAAACAAGCACCAAATGTTTGATTTAGTAGTACCTTTGTGGGTACAAGTCATCCCCAAATCCAGGGCTTCTTTTTTTTTAACGACAGAATAATGCTACTGACTTCAATTTCACTTGTATCATTAAGCACAATCGAATTAATACATGATTTCTTCACAAATGACAAAGGGTCAATATTTGTAGCAGGAATATTTTGAGACAAGCTTGTTCAATGGTAACAAAAAAGTTATTAAAATTGTTTGAAATTGTTTTTTATTCGATATTAGGTCTCCATTAATATTAAGTTGTTCGGGACACCTAGTGACCTTCTTCTTGTTTATAACTTCCTTAATCAATGGCCATGATGGCTTCAAGTTCTTCTTGTTTATAGATAACGTGCTATCATAATGATCTCTTTCATACTTCTTAATCATACTTTGAAGTTGGTTTTTATACGCTTTATAATACATTTTATTGCTTAAAGTGGGACACTTTAAACTTTTAAGATACTTTTTTTTCTCACTCGTATAGATGTTTTTAACACTGCCGTTAGCCACGGCTTTTTCGGTTTTTATAAAAAAAGAGATTGGATTCTTCATAGGAAAATGGGTATTAAAGTGATCTATAACGATTTTATAGAAATCAGTATATACTTTCTGTGTGTTATCGTTATGCAAGATATTACTCCAATCTATCTGCAGGAGTGATGTTTTTAACTGCTATATATTACTTGCACTCTAAAACCTCTGCTTCTGAATCATATAGAAAATAGGAAAATGGTAGCTTATGTCAGTACAAATAATACCCGAGTCGCCATTCCTTTCTGGATGAAAATTACAAAATATGTTATCGATTAAAGAGGATGAAGTTATTCTTGTAGGTTTTGTTATTAATGGAGCAAATGAAAATGAATACGATGTTTCGAGAAACTCAGCTGTCTGAGTGTGCACATCAATATTTAGTAAGTCGATATTTTTGTCACCCATGAGATAACAAAGACTATTTTCTTGTTTAACTATTGCTAGTATGTCATCAATATTATCTTTGAAATCTGACACATTAGTATTTGGAGGTCTGTAAACCACACCAACGACAACGGTTTTTTTTTTGTTTCGTACCAGAGCATTGAGGCATTTCTACAAATAAACTTTCAATACATTCATTATCTTTACTTAAATCACCTCTTACTTTATACTGAATCGATTCATTAGTATACAGTGATACCCCGCCACCAATTGTAACTTGTCTGCAGACATGTTCCACACTAAAATTACATAAGCCATATAATTGAGCATTAGTTTCAGTAAGCCACGTTTCAGAAAAACCAAGTATATCAAACGGATGATTCAGGGAATTCAGGAAACACTCGACCCACCAAGATGGTTTGGAATACCACGTATGAAAGAAAATGTCTGTGACGCTCTTTTAAATTTTTTAGAAACTTTGACAATATCCCCATCATAATAACAACACTGAGTATTTTGTGTTTCGTTTTACCAATTGCAGTCGGGATCGACATTGCTTAGTGGATTATTTATATACAAAGGATCAAATATAACTCACTGACATAGGCTGTTCACTTAAAGATACTCAGCATGTTAACTTGAGAAGCAAACTAAATCGTTGACTTACTAACTCCGTACAAGCTTAAGTGTGAGGAAAGAAAAAAGGCACGTATTTGGTATTTCACGCCCCATAAAGGATTATTTTAAGAGGTGTAGCCAGCCGTGCATGGCCATAGTAGCCAAAAACGGCTTAACCGAATTAACGAACGAATGAACGAACGAACGTTGTAGCCCCATCAATCAATATCATCAGGATATACCCAATGCAGATGGGCAGGCCAGGGTTGTCAACCCAAGCAGCTCGCACACTGAGAGTTGCGTATGAAGCCTCACAGCCCCTCTGATGAGCACATCATTTGCAAAGGAATATGGTGTTCCCTGTCATGCACAATACGTTCGTTAGTATCGGTTGCAGATAGAGGCGAGCACAAACCACATGAGTGTTAAAGATAAATGTTATTGAGATGTTGTCATGGGACCTTTTTTACGATCATTTGTATCTCATTAGCCCGAATTTACTATCGTTAGCAACTGACATACCCTTTTTATCTATTGTTTGGTCTGTTATAGATGTTCTTCGAATACATCCTGCTGAGTGACGTCATTTGGCTACATTGTCATCGAGGGTGTAGAGCTCTGGAGCTACGGATGAGCTTTATTTTCACCTGACGTTTGACAGATCTGTCCAAGTATGTTTGTCGATTCCTGGCTGGGCATCAAAGCCTTTAAGGTTCACCGTTGCGGCATTTGCGTGTATCATTAGATATCTTTAAGTGTTATATGCGCAAGTCAGCTGGTGTTCAGGGCCGTTGGGTGTGGGAACGTGACATTGTTTTTCATTTCATTATCGTCCATTTCACCCATGTCATGGTGAATTGGTGGGAGGATTCCCCCAACGCAACCAGTTTCTGGTTGATTTATTTTTCGCAAGTATCCGGGTACGAAATAAGCCTTCGTTTTCATTTAAGGCATTGCAAATGAAAATAAAGTCATGGCGTGATAACTACCTGCCTCAACAATGCAAAAAACAGCTCAAGCTAGACAGCCAAGGGCCACATGCAAAACTCGCCGTACCCAGCATCAGCAGGGTTAGCAAAATAATGCCCAATTCTTTTTGTGGGAACCCTAACTCACGCCGAAAACCATGTTGTTATTATGTCTATTCAATAAAACTTATGGTTTTGTTTAAGATATCTTTCAAGGTGGTTTCGCTTATCAATTTCAGCACCAAATATTCCCTACAACAATTATGCACATGTAATGCACCAGTTTATGGCATGAATTACCAGTCCGGCATTCACATTCATTCACAACTTTCATCAAGGTTTGGTGAGCGCTGAATTTTACTTTATAACCTCGGTTGGCATTGCAGTAAGGCCAAACAATTGTGACAATTCCATTCACAGTTTGCAACGTTGTCTTATACTGGTACTAAAAGCACAACTGGAGGTAAGCGTAAGGTTCAGTTTTATCATCGAAAGCTGGCCTCTTGCTCAATATAAAACAAGCTGTTTTAAGGGCCATTATTTGTGCAACACTAGTAACGTTCCCTTGTATAGCAAGGTTCGGTGCCAAGGTCCAAGACAACTTTCGAAACAACGACGTAACAATTATATTCGTCTGAAAAAAGGGAGTTTTGTTTTCATTGTTTTCTTCAGTTTCAACAAATAAAAGCAATACAAAATGCTCACGAGGTGCTGATAAGTGGACCGCGTGCATGGTAGTCAAGTTTGCAGTAAACTTGCTTCAAGGGATTATACTCGAGTATTTGTTTTCAACGCTACATTTTGTCGTGGATCATTTACATTTTGTCGTGGATCAGCATCCTTCATCTGGTATACGCGTGCCCTCCTAAACAATAGTCCTTCACAGTTGGCGCCACTTTTCGGCAGTCATCAAAAGAACCTTACACTGAATAAAGAGAAGTTTATATTTCGGCCCCCAACAACGTCGTTGACTTGTTTCTACAACTACACATAGCCACCATGAGAATATAGCCACAACAATTTTCACGAGATCCTTGCCGATCATTCAATTGTCCAAGGAGACTTCGTTAGAAAAGAGAGCTATCAGTTGCTGCATTTCCGTCACAAAATACCGGCTATTAACAGAGAACCACATGCCAAAGACAAGCTGAGTCGAAGGCTTTCACGTAATCATGTGTCTAGGATAGTACACATAAGATAATATTAGGCAAACAACCATGTTTCATCGCCAACTCATAGCCTCCACTCCTGTTTCATCCCAACCCTCAACCCACCCCCTGTTGCCACAATTAGTATCCGCCCAGGCGAGGCTAAAATGTAAGCGTCCTGCTAGCTGTCGGTAAATTTAAGGAATTTGCCCTGCCGAATGGATGGGTGACGGGTGATGACGGGACCTGTAACGGTTACAGAACGGAGATCAAAGTGCAATAACAGAAAGGTGGCAACACAAGGGGCCTACAAGTGAACATGTGCTCAACCGTTCCTGATCACGTGACAATTCCCCTTCTTTATGACAAAATAACTAAACGCAAACATTAAATCATGATAGCAGTAGAAAAAAAACATTTAGCGGCAATAAGACAATAAATAAATTATGTGTTTATGACTCATATCGAATGAAAGCCTTGGCAACCCATCTGATAACATGCAATGTTTTCATCTGGGACACAAGTCTGCTGATGCATTGCATGCCAGAAGATGATGAAACATAATATATAAAACTTGTAAATGCGCAAGATAAGCTACGGCGATGTCATTTGCCTCGCTTGCATAATCAAATGGAATCAGGCAACGTAGAACTCGATAAGAACCCTCGCACGCTGCCACAGTAGTTGGAAGAACTGCTGTTGCAACTTATTTTTTTCGAATTCACGAAATGCCATCCAGCCTCTTAAATTCACCGAGACACTGCTGGAAGCAAAACAAATTATGAGTAGTAAAATGATTGTCCTTGACATCAAAGTGGATCAGATCCTATGTGCTTCACCACTGTGTATCTAATTCATTTGACACTGAGAAAACTGCCTGAGGTAATAATGTTTATTGAACATTTAGCACCATACGCCTTAATGTCTGATCCCCTGAGGCTAGCCACGTGTTAAGCACTGAGACTGGATTGCATGACCTTTTCCATAACATAAAGAAGTGTGTGCCTGGTGATATGCAACTTCAACTAGAATGTCGGAAACGTTCTACCGGTAGCGTGCTGTGTGTACTGGCTAAATTCTACCAACACAATGGAGCACAACCACACACACACACCTTGGTTGGGACACACACACCAGTACAGATACGATACAATCACAGGAAGAAGAGGTGATGAAGATCACATACACAGAGAGAGAGAAGGTTATAGAGGATTTTTAGAGATTACAACAAGATTTATAGAGAGCATCCTATTAAACAGCAGGTCACATAACCCATGAGGGCTTAAATCGTGTCCTTATATACCCGCTTGGTTCTGTCTTCGCATATTTTCGAAGAATCAGGTTTGACGCTTCAATTTGTGCATTACCTCGCAAAAGCATGATGCCATTCAAAAATATTCAAACGCCCTGTGCATTACAACTACTACAATGTGTTATTTTTTAAGGCAGTCCCGCAAATGAACAGTGCCTTTTTTAGGTTTCACAAAACCAAAGAGCTGATACAAAGCCGCAAACATCGGCGCTAATGCTCCGTTGACCCGTGTTGGCTTGATCAGAGCGTGACCATTGACATAAAAGTTCTAGTCATAACGCTGGACATGTTTGCGATATAAAAATATTATGGATCCACCTCCTGCCCAAATGCGAAAAAACACACACACTCAAGCCACAGTCTCCACATCTGCTCCACACACACACAACACACATCTTCACACACACACACACACATGCACACATACACAGAGCTACTGCCATTGCCCACGGAGAGATACATCTTACATCCATATATTTCTGCATATATATATATTTCCATATAATATATGCGTATATAAATGGATAGAATGTACTTATATACCTGTCAGAAGAATGCCAAATATATGCTATATATACTTTATATATTACTGTATATAATTATATAATATATATAGCTTGGGCCATATAGATATAAAACAGCAATCGGAAATATATAAATGACATCTAAATATCTACCAAAAGTGCCTAAGATAATTAGATGATATATTATGCATGATATATATATATATATGCTCAGTATGGTATATATAGTATATATTTATTTGATATATATATATATAAATATGTATATCTATATATAATCTTGTAATAAGTTATCTATAGTTTTATGGAATCAGCATCACCGATATATATCATATAACATAACAAACAATAGCAATATAATATATATATATCTAGTATATATATATATAGCATTATATATATATATATATATATAGATATAGTATAATATAATCTATATAGTAATATATATATATATATATTATATATACATATTTTAAACATCAAGGTATCTTTTTTTTTGTCTATTAAACACAGCAGATGTCACATAACCCATTGAATGGCTTAATATTGTCTTTATCTACCGCATGGTTCTGTCATCCTGACAAAACAAAGTTTTTCTTCGTTGTTTTCCTACAAATGCAAGGAGTTTAAACTAGTTGCTTCAGAATGATGCTTTATGTTTCTCGAGCTATACATTTGTAATGAAATCAACACTGCGTTGCATTGCATTTGGGGAAAACTGCTGACCAGTAAAGATATAACGATATGCAATCACAGTTTAAGGTTGGATCTGATACCTATAATGAAGCGAATTATTCAAACCAGCTGATTCATCCTTTGTATTCCTTCATCAAGAACGCTGGTCACCATGTATCGGCGAGCTCATCACCCACCCATTGTGCATAAAATGGCGTGCAATTGATGTTTGGCCGATGGAGTTGTTCCACCTCCTGCCCAAATGCAAAACAAAAATGGTTCGATAAAGTGCACGGCCATTGTGCATAGTCTCCGGAATATGATGCACATATTTCCACAAGCTACTGCCATTGCCCATACGGCTATAGTCAGCTTATCATGCAGCATTACATAACCATATTCTGCAGTGAGTAATGGGTTATATGGTAGTATTTCAATTGGACAAAAACAATAAGCTGTCATGCGTAAATAAATGACATAACGATCGGTAAGTATGTACCTTAAGAAGAATGCCAAATTGGCCAAGGCGAAGAGAATGCTACTTCATAGCCGCACAATATGTGCGAACAATAGCTAGGCAGGTTCTGCCCATGGTTGTAAGATGAAAACATATATGCAAATGACAAATGGTACCCAACTATTAAGCTCATCTACCAAAGTGCCCAAAATGAGTAAATATGTTTTTGCCAATTTCTGGTGTGATCAGTTGAAATATTATCGTTGGAGCCTTGGAAAAACGGTTATTATTCTGACAAAGCAGCAAAGGAGCCGTGGCACGGAATAAATGACATGTATAACAAGAGAGTCACCCTTATGAACACGAGAAGAGTTTGTACTTGTATGATAAGTTCTGAATTTGAGCGCGACCTGCAAGCACGTTGTTTCCAAGCCACAATCGATTTTGCATTCGGATGACCCAACTAAAGCTATCCATTTTGCCCTTGACATTGGGAAACGACTGTGAACTTTGTACTTAGTGATTGGCACAAACTGTTAGTTTGTTAGTGTAACGTTAGGGTAGCTGTCCAAGCAATGAATAAACTTCCATCCCTTGTCGTTGCTCTAAACCATGGGTGGATTCAAGTTAACTTCGCTTCCGGCGCCCCCTCCCTTTCGTTCAGTGCAACCGTTAATTTGTCGAGTAATTACCACCGCAGTTTCTTACCGGGTAACCAGTCAAGTGAAAATAACTTTGCGAATCACCTCAAAAGGAAGACCGAAAGAGTTAAGTGGCACTATTAGCTACATCCTAGAAATATATTCACTCGAACTTGGAGGAAGTGAACAATGTATCAGTATAAGGGTTGAATGGCAGATAAAGTATCTGACAGTTCCAGGTTGGAGCAGTTTGGACAACTTGTGCGCTGCTTTGGTTACTGTAGTTGCTGTGGTTAGTGTTGTTCCTGTGGTTACTGTAGCGGTGATTTCGAACAACGAATTGTTTAGCGTGAACGTTGAACATCACGCCTATTCCGCTATAAAGATTAAGTAATACATTTTCTGGCCTTTGCTTCGTTCTCTTTGTGAAAGATTGAGAACCAGCTGAGTGTTAATTCGAGTACATTTCATGCAATTCGACTTCATGGGATGCTATTTCTGATGACATTTTGCCTACAATCAGTACTGTTATTTCAAGCCATATGATGGTCTGCCAATACGAGCAGATGCTAGGTTTGTGCTGCTTATACAATTCCAAAAGAACATGTTACAAAAGTTGCATATTCACACAGAGCATCGCATGGCCCCGGCTTAGATATATCCAAGGGTCATAGGTGTCGCAAAATTGCAGCATGACCGATGTCATGCAGGCATTGGGAATTCGTGAGATGATGTATGGGGCTGTCTACGGTTGTAGCTCTAGACGACCATTGCCTTGGCTGGAGATATCCAGTATTGATTGTGTGTTTCTTTTGAGTTAACATCCTGTCATATCAGTTCATGTCACATGTGTAACCTGCAGAACAAATGGCTGCCTTAACGCAGCAATAACACAACTGTGACTTGAATACTTTAAGTATTCGGTAGGAGGGGTACGTCCTCGTTCACACCGCCCTCGCCTCGGTGCAGCGCCCTTGACAATGTGGTTTGGAGCATCTAGCTCTCCCCCCCCCCCCCACACACACACCACCCACAATTGTCAAGTATTAGATCCACCCATGTAAAACACAAAGCTACTTAATCCCTTGTGTGTCATTTATAAGGTGTTTGATATATGCGTACGTGGTTATGTATTTCGTAAGATGATCAACATCACGCCATGAATCACACACACACACATACGTACGTAATTAGATAAGCAAAATGCAGATGGGATAATTCACGACATTCGCATAGGAGATACGGTAAGCCATTGACAGGCATTATATCTTAACATTCTAATGTCCCTTCACGAGGGCAATCAGTACCAGTGGATTGCAGTTTTTAAATGTCATGTTGATATCCCCAACGTATTGTGATAACAAAAACACTCAGAGCTTTACTTACAAGTCTAGCATACACTCTCCATCGTGCAATTGGCCTCAACTTCTGATGTATTGTTTAGAATTTCTTCCTTCACGAATATATCCTATCCACGTGACATTCGATAGAGGGAATTAAAAGCAAATATGTTTGGTTTCGACGTTTTCCAATGAGATATATATTTGCCTGGACAAACCGAAATGCTTAGGCAGGTCGGATAATTGGTAAAGCTCCTCGTGTTTGAGACGAAGTTGCGTTGCTGGTCGAGAATATCTTTTGGTTTGGTAAGCAAAAAACAATTCTCTTGAATATATTATGGCAATAATATATTCAAGAGTAGTGATTTATCGTTTGTCGAAATGCAAAGGAACGGCCTTGAACACGGTTGTTTGTGAAAATATGACTCACCTTTATTCAATTAGACTGTACAATATTATGTAATATCAAATATATAATGGTTTAGCCATTGTTAACGAGTTTCAATAACACATATTCCACAGCACTCCGAGCAGCGGCATTGTTATCCATGAACATGACCACAACGACACGACGAACCATTCGCTTGGCATGTATAATAATCGGCAATTTGATCACGGCTTATCCACACGAGGGAGAATTGATTTCATGAACGATGCTTGCACTAATAATATTATAATTCCACGATGAACACACACAGTTTTGTCCACCCCTTGTTGAATTAAGTTGTTTGACAGTCCGTTGGAACGGTACTATAGCACGGTCACAGCACGTCATTCGTGTTTAGACTCCCAGGTTATCATGAAGCGGATTCATAGACTTGTAAGCTAGGTAACTGCTTTCCTTATATTCAGTAATATACAATGTGAATCTTGGCGCCGTTGTTTTGATAAATAAAGTTTGAAAAATGTATCTGTTTAGCGCGGAAAACCAGACATAGCGGAAAGGGTAGTAGATGGCCGACAAGTTCTTATATTAGGGAGATAGAAGGTAAAGAGGTTGCACTGTTGGGGAACTACTTTATTGCCTCCACACTGCCATTTGGTATTTTCCAAGAACCACTAGAGCCATTATACACTTGTTTGGTATAGATTGGAGCTATGATGTATCTGGTGATGTCTGGAGTAAACCTATGTCGAATTCGGTGACAACTACGAAGAACGTGAAATGACAGTGGAAGAAAATACGGGCTTAATTAAAATTGGACTTGACTAAAATCGGACTTGACCCAAATCGGACTTGACTTAAATTAGACTTGACCAAAGTTTGGACTTCACCTAACTTAGACTTGGCCCAAATCGTGATGCAACAGCGTTAAGTGTAAGAAATTAAAAATATGAAAAAGCTTTTATAAGATTTCCATATTATAACATAATTCAATGACCCCGGGTCCCTCCATGAAACTCACGTACCTATGCGCTCTTATTCTCAATGACCCCGCCTTGTATACTTTCAGTATGGTCATGTGACCAAAATAATGATGTGCGAGCGTAAACGTCAAATACCTTCTTGACAAACTACCAAATATTCATTATTCACACAGTATTCAACGCTGCTGCATCATTGAATACCATATGATAAATAACAAAACACTTAATATAAATCCCATCCCTACGAATCATATAAAATGCTTGACCTACTGCATGGTCTATAAAGGCCTGTGCTACATTATGAAAGTCATTACAAGTCTGCTATAACTAGAAACTAATAGCAAAATATGAAAACAATATATTAATGCACATGCAGACCACCACTAATGGGATACAAGGCAGACCCAGGCTCCACAACTTGCCTTCAGAAGTTATATTCAGCACTCCAGTCCAAGGAAACTACTCCCAGGTATGGTATATATACTTCAGAATACATAGTATTGACAGAATAAATTTGACAGAAAGATCATTCCCAGTATCTCTTATTGTAGTTGTCATATATTATATACAATTGTTGCTCAATTGTGATGCAGGCTGAATTGTTATTAAAGCTTGTATATTAGCCATGCACTGCCAGGTGATGTTTCATGATTAAGTAACGTTATCTGGTGCTCTATCAGTAAGTAATATCTTCTATTCTCAGCATTGCCCGGCAGACAGATTATTACAAACGTTGTCGCTACACTGACTATATGTACAATATGTGTAGCACCACAGTAGTCTCTCTTATTGTTCGGTGCATCTTTCTGAAGATGTCCTACTCAATCTTAAACCTGCTGAGGTGCTGCAAACTTGAGTTCAACAGCAATTTAGTCTGTAAAACATTAATGGTCACCATCTTATACAGAATGCATGTGACACTATTCATATGACACTACCCTCACACCCAACCTCACTTTGACACCCGAAGTTGTTCTACACCATTCAATCAGACAAATGTTAGGTATAGCTGTACCAGCAAAGGACACTACCTATCATTCTGTGGGATGATAAGTCAAACTAAACCACACATCTCTTGACTCCAGTTTTTGCTCAATGATAGAACTGTTATCTCTGGATTAGTGGTGCTCATTAATTTGCTTAATATGTGTACATGTTGATTGTTTCAGGGAAGAAAGAAGTTCTTAAGTTACAGCTGCCTATGGAACGTTCCCTACTTAAAAGTTGGAAAACAAAATATAAATAAGCAACGTAAGGACCACCTCTTAATTATGCTTGAAATGTCATTAACCATGCATAATTGTAATGAGCAGCGCTAGTTCCAAATGGCTGTGCCAAAAACTCTTAATAATGCTTGAAATGTCAATACACATGCATAATTGTCATACAAGTGACATTGTTAATCATTATATAGTTATTAGACAACATTACACTTGCCCAGTTTATTCAGTTAATGATGCAATAATATTTCATCATAGCTTTTAACCGTAAAAAAACGATTTAAAAAATATGTTTACCCATGGCCTCAATGTTAAAACTATGCTTTCCAGTAGTCGTACTTGTTCCATAGCTGTGATATTAATGCTGTGGTACTTGCATCGCGAATCCAACGGCATTTAAACAACAAATTATGGCTATTTGAAGCTATAAATGTATTGCTATAACAGATGATATAATCAGAAACAATAGAGATAACAAAGCGATAGAACGATTATTATTATGTTATTAGCGTATATTTCTATGAACTAGAACAAAAAGTTCTTACAAATGAAAATGCCTGTCTGTTAGCTACATTTGAGGAGAAAAAAAATGAAAGAGTGCACACGACAGAGCTTGAACGATTAGGCGTTATAATGAACCACGGAGACGCCTCCATGGACAAACAAACATTCATTTCCAGATAAAGAGTGGGAGCCACAGGGATTTATATCAATCGTATATTACTAAAACTACATTGGTGTTGTTATATTAGTAGCAGAGGATGATCATTCGATATAATAAATCCCTGTACGGAGTGTGTGCAAGATTGGGGCTTAACCTCGCTTGCAACATCGAAGTTCACTACGCAACGGAGCGTAAAGGTCTCGGACATGATGTGGAAGGGATGTGGGGATGCTATTGATCAATGTTCACGTTTTATCAATGATAAAAAAGCCGACCCCGTCCATTTTGGTACACAAAATATATCCGTTTAATAAAAAAATGAAAATCCAAAATAAGTTTACGAAACCGAAACATGTTACTGACAGACCAACATAAAACACGAAACTATCATCATATTGACTATATGTTTTGTCGCCTCAAATGTCAAAAAATGGTCGGTATTAAGCTAAATGTCCATAATAGTCGCATGCGTATATATATATATATATATATATATATATATATATATATATATATATATATATATATATATATATATATATATATATATATATATATATATATATATATATATATATATATATATATATATATATATTTAAGCATGCGTAAACAAAAAAAATACATAAATATGTATATATAAATATGCATATATATATGAATATATATATATAACTATATATATAACTATATATATAAGTTCACATGTAAGTATAATTATATTGCTATGAATATATATGCATATGTGTTTATATTATAAGTATATATACATATATCTATATATATGTATATATACATATATACATATATATATATATATATATATATATATATATATGTATGTATATCAATATGTATACATGTGTAAATACACATATGTATATGTATATATAGGAAATATATATACACATTTATATATATATCAAAAATATATATATATCTATATGCATATTCAAAAATATATATATATATTGATATATATATAATATATATATATATATATATATATATATATATATATATATATATATATATATATATATATATATATATATGATATATATATATATATATATATATATATATATATATATATATATATATATATATATATATATATATATATATATATATATATATGCTGCCGTGGGATTTAACTTGACGGTTTTGTGTATAATATACGTATGACGCATTGTTCCAATGTAAGTTGCTTGCAATTTGAGCAAGTCCACGAATGAAGCCGAATCTTTCGAGACAGTTGGATAGAAAATTTCGTCTGGTGGTTGTTTAACAGTTTAATATTTCTACATCTTGCTTTCAATCTTCTATTTTAAGATCGAATGTACCTTTGTCGCATAAGAATAAAACAAAGAGCCTGATTGAATAGTTGCCTTCCTCAAACGAATGTGCCCAGTGAGTGTTGTTTAGAAATGATTAACGTATAAGAACCATCGCTGCAAGGAATTGTGTTACATAGCGCCCATACCGACCACCTGTTTGTGCGGTTTAATTCCCACAAGATGTTGAACTAGATACTAATTCAATTCCGATCCCCCCGCCCTTTGCTTTTGTCGATATATCTATTATTAATAGTCGACGTACTTTGAAGAATCTCCATCAAAGAACTTTATATCTTGTTGTCTAATTAAATTTTAAAAAACCTTTCTAGCATTTCATATTAATATGAATAGACAAATTGTACTTGCCACCGTGTAATTCCCTTTAATAATTTATTTTCCACTCGTCAAGTGCTATATTATTTTGTCACTTTTTGGTTCATAATACCGTTTCAATCGTATAAGTGTAAGATCCTCACGAGTTGACGATGAATATAGTATACGCTGCAGATATCGATAGCGCTTCAATGCATAGTTACGGTTATGAGAAAATCTACGTCAACGCTTTGGCGCAACCGAAAAAAATCATAACAAAGGCTCCAGAAATCTGCTAAATAAGGTAATGGTTATGTTTTCTGTAACGCAAGAATTACAACTTTATTTCTCATGATACATGTAGCAAAATAGCAATGCTTTTGGGTTGTGCTCGTAAACAAAACTAAAATCATGTCCTATTTGTTATTTGGGAGACAATAAAGCGAACAAAGACATTAATTCGTAGTTTGGCAACCGCTCCAGAAGCTACCTGATTCGGAAGAGAGCATTTACTCATGATTGTTTTGGAATAAAGGGTTTTCCACCAGGTGCGTTAATTCTTCTTTCAAAAGAAGTAATGCAGCAGAAGCAAACTGGTCTGAAGGATATCAAATGCTTGTGGTCTTAAACTCGAATTTGAATCTTCTTTATTATGACTAGCTGCTGAATATGTCTGCCCATCCTAACAATCCTGACTATAATAACATTAATTAGTTATTGTATGGATACACCAAATAAAACCCCATTTAATTCCCACTCTCCACCTAATTCTGTGATCCCAACGTCTGTCGTTATACCCAGTGAAAGGGCAGATTAATGACGATAATGCTATGTCACCAATCGGTTGCCCTTTAATTATGTGCGTTATTGAAATATTCATTTGTATCAGCGACGCAAAATGGAGCCGAAGAGTAAATTACTAGCGAAATAACATTAACATATGGGAACAAACGATTATTAACACCATTGCCTATGAAGTAAATAACCAAAGGTAAACAATAAAATCATCTATGATCGCATTGGCTGCATTTATGCCCAGCTGAACGGCTAAAGTTGGTTATATTCTGATAGTTCACTTTGGATTGACCGATGTGACTCACAAGTGATAATTCTGACATAATAATGTTCTATAATTATGTAGGTATACGACGGCAGTGTTAGATTATAATTATGAAGTTGTAGCATTTGTGTACAAGCGACAATGTTATTGGGGGAAATGCGCTGCGGTTCAGGAACTGACCAACGGTGAATTGGCTAAATTAACCTTGGCCAGAAAAATTGCCTATTGATCGCTCTTAGCTTCTAATAAACAAACACTAATTAAAGTCCTTTGCGTTAAACAATACCCGATACAAAGCATCTTCGACTTTCCATTTTCATTGTGTTGAGCAATAGCATCATTAGCATTTTGAAGACAATACAGAGGTTATTGGGATGAACTCTGTGGACTGCAGAAACATTTGAGTGATGGTTAAGAGAAACACGCATGACAGACTGCACTTGATTGTTATTATACGGGATTTACAAAACAACATCTCAGGCTTTGGCAGAACACTGAATTCTTCCTCAGTACAATATATCATATTGTAATTAAAATCCGCAGGTAAGCATTTCGGCAATGGATATCAATACCAGGCCCGTAACCAGGATTTTAGTGGAGGGGGGGGGGGGGTCTTTTCCCCTCAATTGCGGACCGGTACGTTTACGCGCGTCTTAGATTTGCAAAGCTTTGTAATTGGTCGAAACTATTATGCGCAGCAACACAAATGCGCTGGAGTGAGGCGGAACTTTCTTTGCAAAGTGGGCGGTTCGTTCGAACCACTCGAACCCCCTCTGGCTACAGGCCTGAATACACAGCACATTGTGAATGTTGCTGTTGCAACAACTGTCATAAATAGGTCTAATGTCGTGGAATGGCGCCACAAGATCAACCCATGCTATGTATCGAAACCCCGCTTTTAATGTGTCGCTGTATGATATTTTCCTAATTGACTGTTATTCAACAATTGCTGCTAGTTACGGTACCCGACACATTGTTATGTGTGTGGTTAAATCGGTATAAAATGTAGGACAAATAAACTGCTTCAATCACTAGAGGATCATATTCCGTTATTGAATGCATAATCTACTGGAGTAGATATTTTAATATATAATCTCTGGTCAGCATTGTCACACACACAGCCAAATTAATATTTACGTTATCTGAATAACAATACCATTTGCTCGACCTTTGTCATATCTATGATTCTCTAAAAAGTAAGCAACACTAAATATTTGAATATTTGCTGACTGACACTCCGAGTCTAATCAGTTCTGACAAATACCAACGGGTTTCGAAAGTTACACTTCCACGCGTGACAACACGAGTATACTTGAATGATAGTGCTTTAATTGATTACTTAATTTAGTTGATCTAATATGAAAGCCATAAACATAGGGTCGCAGTCGTTGGGAGCCATATGGTCACAGAAAACGAACATGCAAGTGGGTAGTTCAGACATTATGTTAAAAATACCATTAATCCGGTGAAGCTGTTATTTAACAGGAATGTTAAAAAGCTCAGTTATGGCAAGATAGCTTGAATTGCGACACTGCAAGAAACCATGACATAACTTGGCAAAAGGTCGCACTAAGCATTGAATATGTCTACAACCACATGATTGTTGAATTAAGGTACCTTCCTATATCAAACCTTTTGCTGTTTACTCTGCTGGCTTTCTTATAAGAAACTGACAATGTTGCAATTATGGATCAAGTTTCCGTTATGAGTTGCAAAATTACCAAATTAGAGTTGTCAAAATACCATCACTGGGAGGCAAGGCAACTGTCAATTATTACAACATAAATCACTCATATTTTGCTGGTACGTCAGTCGTGTAGGCGAGTATGCTTTGCGTAAGTTACCTTCAATGTGCTGATAATTATGCATGATATTTGAGTTGCGACATACATATGTATTGTAATCTTGAATAGCAGATATGCACATATTATTTGATCAATCCCCTCAGTACCACTATTATTTTGCAAGCATGTCGGACAATTTGAGCACCTGCTAACAGTTTCGAAAATAAAAATGTAAATCGTCGTGCTCCATCACAGAACCCGCAAAAATCTGTATGCGTGCAAGCTGAGGGTCGTAGCCTATCTTTGATGGAAACCATTTTGAGATTTACGCTACCATGCAGACAATAGAGCGTTTCTGGAAGTTAAGTGGGCAAGATATTTCTGGTGGAGTCGATACCCCTAGACGTTGCATATTTGTGGTAGGAGTATGAGAGATTCTGTAGAATGCATGGATACGCAAAACTGCAAAACCCTTCGACCGTACATTAGTGAACCCTTTGGCAGTTAAATAGCACCAATTCATGTCGCTTCATGCAGAATAGCAACTGTCACCAAATCGTCAATTCCAGAATGCTTCCTATTTCTACATGTATCCAAGATTCACGATACCACCAGTGAAGATTGTTACTATTCAAATATATTCATATGCTCAAGGTTTTGTTTTGAATGTTAGATTTACTTACTTCGTAACTCCCCACCATCATCATAGGGTGACTAGTGAGCTGCGACCTCAGCCCGAACCTCTTCCGACCTCTTCAATTTTGGTAGATGCTTTTACGACGACACCGTTCTGAGATGATGATACCCTCGCCAGAAGGATGGGATCATAAGGTCGCCCGTCTGGTCGAACTTGGCATCTCGTCAGGGCAAATTCGTCATCTTGTTAGGTGACTCACAAAAGCTCATCACAAATGATGGTGATTCATTGTTAAAAAAGGAGGCCTCTAAGGCTACTTTGCGGTGAGCACTTTAGCAAATTTAGACCAATGGCGTTGCCATTAGGTCTGTAATTCATTACTTAAACTTAATTCACACATATGCTGCATCAATAATATTTCCCAGAGTTGTCACAGACATTGTCTTGTGCACTGAGTATAGTTTGTGTCCATAGTTAGGCAAGGGCCCAGTGTACAACCACTGATGGTTTGTCGCTCCGCGTCTCTGTTGGCATGGACTAAATGTAATATAACGTGTATATAGTGGGTGTAGTAAATGCCCAGCAAAATGGTTTGGATGAAATCATGCTGTGGTGACGTTTTATGCTGCAATTAAAAAATGGTTAGAAGGCACTACACGCTGCCCTGGGAGCACGAGCTTGACGGAAATGAATGCAATCATATTTTACCGAAGGGTTTTATGCACGCGTCATGGAAGGAAATTGTCATGCAACTGTTGGTATATCTGCTTAAAGTTTATCACAAGCTCTCTGTCGAGGCAAATATGAATACATACTTCATATACATACGAAGCGCATATTGCAATCAAAATAATATCTTTATCTCTGCATCAACGACCGGTATTTGTATTGGTAGCTTCCGGCATAAACATAAGTCATTTGATGAGCAGATGAGGTCATCCCAATCGTCATTTCTATGTAGCCCTAGTTGAAACCTGTTTTGGAACTGTCTAGCGAAAATCAGATGAGAATTTGATGGGCAGTATTGCGATTCTGTTTCGAATTAAGTGCAGGTTCTCATTACCTAGCCACAGCTCAGAACGAGTTCGACGAATAAAAGTCAGTAAATGATGACGCGTACATCTAAATATTGTCGCTGGTTAATTGATATGAGTATGATTACGTTTGTAGGGAGCACTGCAAAAAAAATGCTGAAATCCATTGCCAATTATTATCGTCACCGACAATTAGACCAAATCGTTTAAAATAATGTATATTGTCGATTGCCAACATTGATGTACAATGTAAAGATACCGTTAAAAGTGTAATCAGCTAGTATTCATGAACGCAAGTCCCTTCTCTGTGTAGGTAAAGTTGTTTTTGTACAGTTAGAGTAGTCATCATCGCTTGTCGTTCTACAGCCTGCTCGGCTCTGTATATGAACACTCATGGTACATACCCATGCTACCCGATTGCACTAAAGTCCGATTATGCTGGTGCTGCTCCCTTCTTATGCTGCCAATCTATCAACAATATTCATAAAAAAGGCTTCCTTCATAAGTACAGCCCCTTTTATGTAACGATATGTCTTCCATGATGTCAAAAATTAGGTCTTACGTGGATAATATGTTCATTAAGGATATGCCGAAGACATCTAGCGGTGTATTGTCCAGATCAGCATGAAATTTATAGGGGAAAGGCTCGCTGGTTTTGGTGTGATATATGCGGGGGTCGTAGTGCTGTTTTGTAATCTACCTGTATGGTGAATGCACGATCCATGCTTACATGACGGTGATACTGAGTAGTTTTATTGATTCCTTTGGCGGTTCTGACCTCTTGCTATCAATCCGATATTTCACAGTTTTATCGTTCTCATTGATAATTTAATCGTGTAATTGTCTGATTGCGTTTTATACGAATATATATATTCACTTCTTTTGTTCTTTATAACCATCAAGCTCTTATCGCTTGAAAACGTTTGTATTCTCATTGCTGTTTAGTACAGTACCATCAAACTTCATTCCGCTTGCTCTCACAAACACTATGTATCAGTCCCATTGAATTGGTGACCCAAGCATGCATAAACACAAAGGGTCAGCCTTTACAGAGTAGATTGGGTGACAACCCTCCCCCCCCCCTTCCCACACACACACCTACTCTCTTTAATCCCTTCCTTCATTATTTATTCGGATGAAGTCGCTTTCAAATTGGCCACATCTTTCGTTCATTCTACTTTAGCTTAAGCCTTAGTGTGAAGCCAACATAGGTTGAATATGAATGAGATTGATTGTCACGGTAGAAGTCGATAGCAACCCACCACCATCAGAGTATATGTTTATTGCTCAACTGAAAAGCGTCATGTCAAATGCAACTGACAAATGGCGAATAAGATTAGTACTAGATCTAGAATTTCTGAGAAACTCTTCAAATGGGGACAATAATGGATACATAATAGAAACGTTAAGCGCTCTTTCATGATGAAATATTGCTTTAAAAGGTAGCAAGCCGGCCAATTCGCATCGTCACCTTCAACGATTTATCTTTTGTTCGATAGACAAAACGATACATTTGATTGGCTATCAAGCTGCACGTTTCCTATCCGAGGCAGTATATATATGCACAAATATTTATAGCGCCGTTGTTGAATAACTTATTTAGTGTATTTTTATGCCTCTTGCATTGTTGACTGCCCACTCGAATTGTCAACTGTAATCACAATTCCCTCCCGATAGTATTCTATTAAGGACTGGTTTACGAAGGAATTCTTCACATAATTATTGAACCAGTGATAAACTAAAATCGGTAATGGTGCATTACTAATATGTCTTTACTTTGGAGCTTTCAAATTAATCAAATGTGTAGAGCAATCACTTTGCTTAAATGAAATATGTGCATTATACCCCATAACAATTTGTATATGTTTATCGTATTTTGGGCGCATACATGGTATGAATAGAGATCAGTGAGCGATTTGTCATTTCTGTTATCCTTTGTTTCTGTCAAATCTTTGATTAGGCGACTTTGCTGTTGGCAAACTAAAAACAAATGCTGTCTTTGTCGATACAAATATTAATTTGTCTATCGTATTCAGTCAATGAGACAATATAATATAGTTGCAGATATAATGACGTCGTCCTTAGATCAGGCCTACAATTGACGTAAGCACATCATCATGTCGTATGAGTGAATTGCACATCTTATAAGCTTCATCGTTTATATAAAATTATTTGCCGCTAATGTTTGGCGTACAAGTTTAGTTGTGAGAGATCATTGGTAGTGATTGGTGACTCTCCCTGTATAAAACGCGTTGAATTCATAAACACATATTTAACAAAAACTTCAGACGCCCAAATTCGGCAGCAAAATTGGTTGTGTTGCAATTGTAGTTATTACTTAGTTACAAATTTCCTTAACGTAGTGACGATGTTTATAATATCGATTATGTACTGAATCGATTAAGCACTGTGAGCTTTGCTTTAAACAATAGCAATCACGACATCGTCTTAATGGTTCAGAGGAAGATATGGTCCACTTTTCTTTCGCTGCAGTGGCTTTGGCTAATTGCAGTTAATGTGTTTGGTATAGAGTGGAACTTCGCCGGGCGAACACACGCTCCTTGTGGGAAAAATGTTGCTCATCAGTCGAAATGACTTTGTAATTGTTTATGCTGTATCAGCGTGTTTGTACCGGCTACTGATATCGGCCAAAACGATATAAGATTTAACAACGTCAGACGCAGCAACTGTAATAATAATTTTTTGTGTTCATATTGCAAAGGAGTCATCGAGAGGAAAACGTACAGGCTGTATTGAATGACTTTGAAAAGAGCTGCTAGATGCCAATTTTAGCGCATCACAATTTTTGATATGCATATATATATATATATATATATATATATATATATGCAATATGTTGTGCACAGTTAAATTAAGTGTTGCTTAAATTTGTATATATTGACGTTGCCAACTTAACATGATCCCCTCATCTATAACTTAGTAATACAGTCTTCTCAACTATGTATATTCTTCAGGGAATCCTTAATTTTCGTGTGCACTCATTCATTGTCAACCCAGAATAGGTCACTCCTCTGGATTAAGATATGTATGCGTTACTCATTAGAATGTACAGAAACGAATGTATCCTCGTGATTGATGTCAATTGTTTTTAATCACTTTGTCAATTGACAAAGGTAGCAGTATTCAATATAAAACAAAAACAACATTGTATTCGCGTCATGTAGGATTTCCGATGCAATTACGATGCATAGATGAGGTCAACTCCAGGAAGATTACATAATAGTGTCACGCTATCGTTATGCGTCGATTATATTAATTGGGCGTGGCTGTTAAGAACTAGTTTTTGGGGCGCATTTTCTATTTTTAGTGGCATCCGCAACGACTACAAACATAATTGAATTTGGAAATGTACCATAGACAACATGTGCTGGGGCATATAAACCATGCTTTGTTCATTTATCTGCTTCCAGATTCTAAATACGTGTTGGTACATAATTACATAATCGCAACCATAACAGCCCATCTGGTTGATTCATCCGCGAAAGGGTCTCAGGCATCATGGGACCACTTCATACCTTCATCTTCCGAAATAAAATCAAGCACGCTGTGATCAAACGTGGCCGTCTACAAGCAAATCGTAAGTGGGATAGCATCTGGCAGTAAAGCATCAACCATGCTGAGTATAAATCTATTCTAGGAACCCTCATACTCATCCTCATCATCACAACCATAATCATCATCATCGTCATCATCATCAGCATTATCATCATCATCATTATGACATTCATCATCATTTGTATATATATATATATATATATATATATATATATATATATATATATATATATATATATATATATATATATATATACATATATACATATATTCTTAGCATATGCTTTGCCCCGAATTAATGCATTGTTATATTATTATTAACAAAAACACAAGCACAGGGCACCCTATTAATCGACGATGCAGCAAAATGGTTACGTCGAGGTAAGTCTGGGTGACCAATCAAATATCCGTCAATCGGGAAAGCATCATTCCAGTATAAAAAATATGAGCTTGTCTTTAAATCGACTTCTTATATTCCATCTCAAAGGTGACCACACTAATGACAAAGGAGTAGCATTCAGATTTATCATTTAAGATTAAATATGGGTAGGCTAGGCGTCCGACCGGGGCTCAAACAGGTTCGTTCTTGCCCTACAGAACGTGTGAGTATATCAGTATATCACCGTCTGACATGAGCTAGGCCTAGGGTAGATATATGCGACGTCGTTCAAACGTACATAAAGAAACGTTGTAGAGACAAAATCGCCTCACAAATCAATTGAGAGGTGTGAATAGCAATAGGCTTTTGTTTTTTTGGAATGGCTTTATTAAAAAGTCTGAAGATTTTTGGCGATACAGCGGAATTTTTGCGAACATACCATCGCCGATCGATCCTTTACCATTGAGCTTTTGTTTATATTTTAGCTTCCACAAGACCAGGTGGCGCGCTGGTGGCTAGTTTCACAACGGAAACGTCCGAGTCTTGTGTCAAATTATAACATGATCTTTGGTCTAACAGCATGATTTTGCATTTGTATCCTTGCGCTGTAATCAATCGAATGTTAAATAGAAAGACATTTTAACAAAGGAGCGGAATTTGAATGCTAACTGTTTCTGAGCTAAGATTCATAGAATACTTGCATTGCTTGCAATGTCGTATTACTGTTAACGCATTTGAGTGTGTACATGTTGCTCAAATTAGTAGCTACCACAGAACATTTCACGCTTAAAAGCAGGTATATGTTTGTATGCACTTATATAAGTGTTAAATATAACTGAGATGTAATTGCGTATCGATAGGGAGGCGTACTTTTAGTGCATACTTATATTACCGATGTCAAATACAGCAAGCATGTCACAAGGGTTACATTTCCTGATAAGGCAAACGCTGTATAGGGATAACATATGAGACATGTTAAGCTACAACTGTTTACATACGCTTTTATCATAACATACTGCAATAAGACAAATGCATGCATGGACACAATGATATGACTATCACGCTATGTAAGTGTTCTGACGACTAGTGGCCACAGTAATGGCTCAGCACGCACATATTCGGTTGCCAAGTTGCATTCAATCACTAGCCTGCTTGTCTGACATATGTAGTAGACATATTCCGATAAGACAAACTAAATGAGCAAGTGTCGATCCCCTTGCACAATCTAGCGGCGATAGCAAAGTGCAAATATTATTCATATAAATATTTTTTACGCTGCCAAGAATACCATTACCTAGTCAATATACTTTATGCAACGTATGTCTTTGCTTTGGGTCTACAAAAAAGTGGCGAATGCATTAATTTTCGTAACCGTATAAAAATGGAAATGTGATTATAGCTTCATATTAACTACACCCTGTTGCGATATAGTCCGCTTACTCTTAAATAAATCTTACTTATGTAGAAAACAACATAATCTTTGACATATGTAACGCTTTTACCATGGATATAATGACGGAACATCTGCGCAGGTGAAGACTTGGTTAGTTTTCTTGACGAAATACGAGGACGCAAATCATTCAAAATGCCCGTTAAAACGTCACTGCGAAGACGAACAAATTTTGGGCTTCATAGAAAGTGTCATTGACGCACGGTAAACAGATTGCAATTACGTTGCTGTCTGTTGCACGGTGTCTAACTCTACTTCGTCATTAAAAACTATTTGCATATTAAGAGGATACGCATCACATCAAAATTGCAATGTAACGAAAGTTATTTTGCTCCGACGCAGTGGAAGTACTTCTAAAGCCCGATCCGTACGTCCTTTTCAATGTAAATGCGGGTGGAAAAGTCAACCTCAAATTGTTCTGTGCTATATGATGATTGCCTTAATAAAATATTTAAGTCAGCTTATTCTAATCGCAAATGTGTCATTAGGTAATACAGTGTGCCTTATCGTGACAATTTGTTAATGACTGAATTCCTCTCATTTGTTTATTTGGGTACTCGCAAGGACAAAGAGGGACAGTTCACACTAAGCAATAGCCCTTAACCGCAGTTGTGTAACCTAGCTAACTTGTAGATTAAACGAATCAATCGCTCAGAGAAAATTGGGACGGGGTTAAACTATCGTATAAGTGATGTTTATATCTAACTGTCGCGATTTTGTGCCGATTTGCTTATTTTAATGGGTCAATTTGCCGACTTCACAACGGTTAATTGAGTTGTGAAATCCAGCTTTTCACGAATCATGGTTCACATTCAGTTCTTCGATTCACCATTAATTAATTTGTTTACTGTACAGATAAGGCGTACATATCTGTCAAGTTACAAGTAGACAACACTGTTACTCAAACATACATTGCCAATCAAAGGGGTCGAGTTTAACGGCTAGATGCCATGTGCAGAATGTCAAACATTTCCTCATCAGAAAAAAAATCTCCTTTCTTCGTATGATCTTTCCGGTAAAACTTATGTCGAGGTAGATCAAACATCTCGCGCAAAACATCAATATGAAAAAAAGTGGCAACTTCGGCCATAATATTTTACGTAGGCTGATCAGCTTTTTCGATCCCATGGATATTGACTTATTTTCCGGTATAGTCAAAAGACAAATAAGCAAAGTCAATGTGGCCGGTTGATGTCTCGATACTATCGACTAAGTCACATATTTACGTTGTTGCTCACTGGTTGTTGGCTGCAAGTTAGAATAGCCTAAATCCCTATTGTCGTCATTTCATTATCACTCACGGTCAGAAGATTGAAAGAGAGGTGTTTGACAGGACAGTAAGGACAGTAGTACACTGGAAGCAGAACACTGGTCGGCAAAGGTCGCACAAATATCTTGTTATTGTTGAGGAAGCGGAGTGACATATAAGCATCAAAGAAACATTCTTATCTCTCGGCCAAATACCACACACATGATTAGATGGCTGACTGGCAAATTTACTTATATACCGCCCATCGTGTTTCACATCTGGATGCGTAAATTTGTGAGCATGTCAGTCACGCAAGTGGAAGGGGAATTGTTTAAAGATAACATCTGTCAGTACCATTAGGGATGACTGGGTGCAACGCGAACAAGTCTTGAGCTTTTACCGAAAACCGTTGTTCAGAGGTCCCTTCGCCCTGCCTTCACACCCATTGGCTATTGATAGAAGGCCTACTTGCGCCTATAACCGACATACTTCATTAACGAAGGTTCCGTCATCCCAAGCATCATCAGCCAAAAATGACGGATGTCCCATTAGGGAACGATGCTTCGACGTTTTAATTGATGTTCAATGCTTAATTATGTACACTCACCGAAGGGCTCTTCTTGTAATATTGGCTCCGTGCTTTATAGTCACTCGCCTCATAACCAAGCACTCTCTATCTTAGGCTATATAATGGTTTACGATTAGGGGAAGGTGGCTTTTGCTACCCGCCTTCGGAGTTGATCCGTTTATGTTATGCCTCGACTATCGTCCCTCTGATATAATAACATTACAAACAGACATTCCGTCTATCAGCAGCCACCTCCTCTTTGTTCGTGGGTAGTTGGGAAGGTGCCTGTGGCCGCTGTACAGGCTGATTAATGACGTCATCCCAGGTGTTATTATCGATAGCTAAGGTCAGGACAATGAAAACATCGAGGAGGGGTAAG
>CM067347.1:40218645-40296145 GCA_034190875.2 Urechis unicinctus | reverse complement strand
GAGGCACACATGTGAAATTTCATTCAAAAAGAATTGTAATGAACATTGCCCACGCCATCACTTCATGAAATGAACAAATACAGCATCGATCAATGAGCAATCTGTAATTGAGGCAACCATACGCATATATATTGCTACTTAGCTACTTTTTTGTGAATGATATCAGCATAATCAAGGATGATGTCTAAGTCGCTGAAACATGTACTAATGCTATGCTGCTCGTTCGTTGAAGTAGGCAGAAAATATATCGTTTTTCTTCCAGCATATTAAAAAGATGCCTGTGGGTGTTCTATTCATGAAGGTATTGGTACAGATGATTGTGCAACTGATTCGCTTTTTGCTTGATTATTCATGGAAAAGGCTTATTTCTGCCACAATTGTGTCAATGGTAAATATGAGTCTCCTTGGCCGAAAAGGAACAACAACCATCCAAGAATAGTTAACGTCATGAGCTGTCAAATACAACGCACCATGGTGCTGGTCTATTGCAAATTTATATCACTTTATTATCAAAAAGAATAGGACGCAAGCATAACATAACATGATGCAGTCTTATTTTACCCTTTGTCCATTGCACATTTGAAATGCATTTAATCTTTCTGTTTTGACCATAATTCATCGCTCTCAACTATCTATGCGTTATATGCTCACATGTTCTAATACAGAAAATGATCCACGCCTCATGTATACTTACACCTTTACCAGTTTACCATAACCAACAAACTGCACACAAACCAACAAACTTGTTTCATAACCCAAGCAAATTGTTTGAATCAAGGCCGGTAGTAGGCTTAATATACTAATCGCAGCTTTTTCTGCTGCCGTGCCTAATAGAAAACTAGTATCTGTGACAACTTAAACACTCACTTTATGAACAGTTAAGGGCGCAATGAAGGTCTGTGTAGAGTACAATATTTAATTAATATTGTACATACATTAAATATAAAACATGGCGAGATTGTAATGCAGGTAATTTTGTTTTGAAAAATATTTTTATGATATACATGTAATGGTTAACCCATTTTCGATAAACGCAAAAAAAAGTGTTAACGTAACATGATGCCGTGTACTTTGATGGTCATGATTTTCCTTGCAAAGGTTCGAGCGCTTGTTATTTGATTCAGAGAGAATCTAGATGAAACGTTTTGCTTGGGCACTTAGCTTGATTGTCTTGTCTTGTGGTGCGGCAGTGTATGTAATAACATTGTAATCCACTCACATTGATTACAGTTCGGTGTATTCTGCTATAACTGATTTATCAAACCAGACATCGACCTGAATTCGTAGACAAGGTTCGATTTTGTGCTGTGGAATATTTCATGACAGGCATTGAATGCCTCTAAAGATTTTATTGCATTGGTAAGATCTGCAATTGAAAACATATGCCCATATAGCTACAAAGGCGACCGATTAAATTGCCAAAATTAAATTGCAAATCCTATTGGGAACCCTGCCGTTTTTTCTTGCCATTTCCTATATATTATGCTTAATAAACATCCCTGAATTGTTATCTTAGTCTTTGTTGTGTCAAATACTGAACATTGCAAACAATTGTGATTCATAATCATTAATCGGCAAGGCGTTATTCGTCGATTATTACATTAAAATAACGCATGTGCAGCAAATCAGCAAACACAAGTGTAATGTATAAGCTGCACAATACAAAGTTCGTGTAGCAAATATTAACTGCCCTCAAATGACAAAACCGTCACATCACTGTTTTGCATTGGTTTAATCATTTGCCTACACGAATTCGATCCCTTTGCCTTACATAAACGTTACCCATTGTATGACAATACACCCATAGTTGCAATTAACCATTCCAATAAATAACAAATGCACACGATTAAAGAGAGTAAGGAATGTGTTGCAAAGTTTGTATGGATGCAAACCTTTTAAAACATCGATTACATCATTTGATTGCTCGGATTCCTGGTAATATCTAAATGTGAAGGTGCCTAAATATTTTTTTATAATTGTGAAGATATATTTATTGTATTGCTACAAGAAGCTGTTGTTCGAATTGTTTAATATTTCACCTACTTTGAATATTTCTATGAGTGCGTTTTCTCTGTCTGTCTAATGCAATGCGACTCAAATAAACTGATTGTCCTAATTCGCGATGGTTCAATTTTGCCTTCTTATCGTTTAATTGGATGAAGACAGTAAAAGCAGCTTATAATAGAATAAGTGAGTTATATCGTGTAAAATGTGTATGTATTTACAACGTTAGGTAGGCTTATGACTGATCCAGCATGGATCCATTGACGTTGTTACGGTGGACCTATTGGTATTAGACTTATCGTGGTGACCTGGGCATTGGAGCAACGGCAGATGCACTGCGACTAGAGCAATTTGGTGCTGGTTCCTAGCATTAGGCTCTGAGGCAAAGGAAGCATATTGCGAACTTGGCGCCACCGTGCAATGCTCATAGTTACGCCAATGTCGGTGTTAAGCATTGACAATACCTAATGCTATCAGAAAAATGCATATTCTCCGTTAAATCGAATCTTAGAAATGCAAAGCGCACAGAAAAAATAATATTACTGATTGCATTATGAGAGCTCCCGGTTATATAGTAAAATTATGTTGTAACTGATGCAATCGATTGAGAACCATCCATTGATGTATCGACTTCATATGATAATGATACCCCGTGCATTAGAATGGTAATACGATGCAAGTGGACCATAAAAACAAGGTTGTATTACAATGAAGACGCAACCAAGGAATTAGGAACTGCACACTGTAACGTGTCACCATGCAGCTGCTGGTTGTGTCTTTAAAGCTGCTCCATTAAATATAGTGGATTTTTACTAATGCAATTCATACGATTCTTAACATTACATTGTTCATAGTCTTCTTAATGTCACAACAATACAAAGGTTAAATGAAAGTACAGCAAATTTAAGTACAGCCATCCACAGGAAAACAATACCGCCGAAATATGTCTCTGGAAACGTAATGTACCTTCATCACATGTATTTAACATGATTACACGCTGATGCCTTGGCTCGATATACCGCCAATGATTGTAATATAGTTTCCACTACAGCTGGATGTTCATATTGGCACAGAGTGGCAGCCCAGAGCATTATTTCAGAATGACACGCCTATGCAAAGCTAGCATTCGATTTCTTCTCAACTGTATAGACAGCATAAACCCCCTTTTCTTTGCTCATTTAGTAGCAAATGTACGATAAGCTTATTCTACCAGTCTGCATTGGTGGATTTGCTGCCGCCGTTGCATGATCAATTGTTTGTGAGCGCCAAGAAGAGTCACTCGGTTATATACAGTAATATTATGCAACCAGTATCACTCATCTCCAGGCATTAATGCCTCCTGGCTTTTACCTGAGACTTACATCAACTTTTGTCCAACATATGTGTTACGACATAATCAAGATACGTAAGAAACACATTTAGCATAGAGGCATCTCACAATCAAATATAAACTCTTAGAGCAATTATAATATTATGCCAATATGCATAACTCATGTCATTTGATACTCAGTCTCAATTTACTCTAGATGCTGCAAATGCTGCTGAACCTGGTCCAGGATTCCTTAAATGGAAAAATTTTGGAATTATACCAAACAACCTCACATTAAATCACAGTACGACATTACAATTAATCAGTTCGGAATGGAATAAGCAATCGTTTCGCCAATGACGTACTACCTTCATTAAACAGTTACTACAATGCATAGACAACCAGGTGTGATGCATGAGTCTTATACCTTGTAGGCGAAAGCAGAAACAATTCTACTCGGGACGTATAATTACTATTCTGAATGGTTGTAATTCGATAAGATTTCAAGCAGTGCTATATTGACGCATTCCTTTTTATACTTTGATGGTGCTGCACCGATGCCTGACAGGATCAGCAGCAAACCTCTCAAACAGATATACAGAGCTACTCACTACTTCTTTACTCCTCTTGTCGCATGCACTTGCAAAGGCTATACTTTATCATAATAAAACAGGCCGCACTGCTGGTCAGAACCACCCGGTGTTTCATATTCAAACAGATAGTAAACTTTATCACTGAGATTAAGGAGGTAAGACAAGAGCAAGGAGGGCTCACCCTAACTAGCGAGGTGGTTTGAGGATATACATTATGACAAATTACATGCTGCACACAGGTAAAGTGTTCATGTATTTTATTTGGAGTGGATTTATGTTCACAAAGTGATTCTAGTCAACGACATAGGCAACAATTATATTGTTGTGTTGGTGCAATTACAACTGATATATATGCGCGCTGTAGAAACTACATAATTAAACCGCATGTTGGCTCTTAAACTTCCCCTGGCCACGAGGAGAGCCACTTACGAGCGCCGAACAGCTTCCAAGGGCCGAGCGACAATCTAAAGCAAGAAGACATTCAACCAATGCATCAAACTGTTTAACCCTTCCCTGATACACCCTCTATCTATGTGTGCATGAGGCTAGGGTAAGGCAGCGGCGCAGGTCAATTGCAAATTGCAAAGTGGCTCTGCGCTAAGAGGATTGGCATCGGGAACCGAGCGCATGTGATATTGCGTACCATTATATACACAGAGATTGATCGTGACCTCCAAGAACAAGACGATCACTCGTGTCACTATCATCGAACAGTGGCTTACCTATTTCCCACATGTACTTTGTGAACGATTGCATGTCGGATTACACTTTCTTGGTAAGCTAGAACGCGTGTTTCCATATGTCGTTTTTATTAACATTGGCTTATTTCAATTGTACGATGAACTTTGACCTATTGACCGTTCACTAACGCCTGCTTGTCTAACATTCAACTCTAACCATCCTTCCTTTAAATAAGCTCTTTCATTGTCCTTCCTACCTTTTACTTTATCTCTTGCTTTTCAATCCGTTTTCGTATGATAATTAGACTCTTCCTCTAATAACTTGAATGGGTAACTCTTTTACATAATGAATGGTAACGAGAGACGTTAAGGCACAAATAGAACCAAAGAACCACCATATATTGCATAGACGTGAATTTTTCAGCGCCGGGACATTTGTTATATTTATCAGTTATCTCCCAGGCTGACCCAGAGAGGTAACCAATCTTGCGACATATCAATCTCGCAGTAAACTATTGTGGATAAATAATATACACGGAGTCACTGTTGGAAAAGATAAACGTTAATGTCTTTAAAGAGCTGTTCGTTTACACTAGACAGCAGGGTTTTCTTATCGTTATTTCATTACAGAATATATTGTGCGACATAATTAAGTAGAGATGATGCAGTGCAATCACAGATTACAGATTCGATAACACTCTCCCCGTACAGCTGAGTTCTACAACTGCAAAAATCTGTTATAATGTAGCACAATGAAAAAATTTTGCTTGCAAATGAATCATCCATTGATTTATTTGGAATTATACCCTTTTGTAAGCATTTGTATTAGAATCTTCAGCGAGTGATTTATCAATGTATAGTTTTCAATATCAGCACCTAGTACTAAATAATGTCAGAAACAGGATATTCCCTCAGATTAATGGGCACCGGAGTCGCAAAATACTTGGCGGATTGATTTGGAATAAACAAATATCAAGTTTTTCCGCAGCCTAAATGGTACCTTAATGCCATTAAAAGGCTTTAGTCGTATTGGTCGCATCATTTTGTCTTTCTTTTTTGACCGCTGAAAGTAAGAATATGTCAAAACACCATTCCTTTCACCACGAATCTATTGAAAGAATTTCGATAGCTTAGGTCTTCCATAAAGCCTTGTTCCTTCGATTGATCTGTTTCATTTCGACGGGACGTAAGATGCTATCACTTACGTAGGCGCAAAAATATTTCCAAATCGTTCCGTGTTTAGGCAGTAATCATACTATTATGAAGATGCTGATAACACTAGCTGTGTAAAACGGTTTTCCATGAAAAATATGTCCTCAAATAATGCAGATTCCCCGCTAATATAAAAAGGAAATGTTTCGAATGACTTGACGACAGTTTTAACGATATTGGTACACACCCAAAGTGATGAACAGAAAAGGTTCATGCATGCAAGTTTTTAAAGGAGTGCGAAATCATAATGCTAGCGTTTTAACAATCACTCAATTCATCTTCAAGAAAGCAACTCAAAAAGAACAGACGCACATTGGTTTAGTGTAACTTTAGATGAACGTTCTTTGGACCGATCGTATTGTACTGCAACGACAGCGCTCCATCAGATTGTTGGTATTATAGTACAACAAAGCATTAGGAACCCATGTGGTATTATACGATACTACACCTACGCGATATGACATGACGTAGTCAAGCTCAGAGATCTTGTGTATAGAGTTGGAATGCAGCAAGGACAATATGGTTCTATTCTCTGTGAATGTTACCAACACCCTGATAGACTTTATAACATCAAATGCCAACACTCTTTGGAGAAACGTACCACTTCGGCAATGTTAAGCTTCCTTCCAACATATGCTTCTATGTACGCTCAATAATAGTACATATTACAGTGGGCAAATTTTCAAGCTGGGAATAGTGTTTGATTTAATGTATGTACCTGATAGAAAGGGCGCATGGTAAGGCATTGAAACACACATTAGTGATTCGAAGTCGTGACCGGTCAGTCAATGCCGGCGATGGATGAGCAATCTCTTGAGATGCTCAGGCTAGCCCCCCCCCCCCCCTCTCACCCCCCAATAACCATAACACCGACTGCAGCTCGGTGTGTATTTATTGAATCAGAAAAAGCATAATCTATTTCAGCTGATATATACCAGCAAATCATGCCGTCGCGGATGAAAAAAATGGTCAAATAGACGTGGACCATAGATGGTTTTCTGAAGAATTTTAATAGGGGTGTAGGCCGACACTGGTTCGTCGGCTGTATGCTTTGCAGAGTTCGTTTGAAATGAAGAGCGCCTGGTGATTGACATCAACATATCTATAAATAACGTTCGATTTGACCCTTCATTTACAGATGTTTTGCAACAAAATATCCACGTAGTTTTTAATTTTTTTATTTTTTTATTACAAAGCATGGCAGTGCCAGACTGCCATGCTCCCTGAGCAAGGCGACACAGCCACAGATGTTGTCGCGTTCTTGCTGTTTTTGACTTGGCTGTAACATTACGATTCGTATATGCTCTATCGCTGTAAGATATGTCTTTTTTTAAAATGCAGATTGTTTGCTGTGTTATCACGCTATATGATCGTGAGTCAATGAAAATATTTGTTTTCGTTTACCTTTTACAAGTTTGCTTAAAGAGCTTAGTTGGAATTAACAGGACAAGCAAAGCTACCTCCCATTTACTTAGAAACTCCAGATGGCCGCAACCACATCTCACTATTTCGCAGTATTTGAATAGGCGCTATCGCCCAGCTTTCCAAGCAGCATCTTAACAATTTGCACCCTTTCTCTGCCTTACCATTACACTGGACATACAGAGGACTTGATGTTCTGCGTTCTAACTCATAATGAGCAGCTAACTCCCTCAAGTTTTACATAGATATTGTGGCCCAATCCGCACTAGCTACAATCCGAAGAATCCCATGCCCAGCACTAATGCTTTTCGAGTACGTTATTACGCACTGCACTACAATCTTTATATATTTAGAACAATGGTTTATTAAAATCTCCTGATTATTTCATTGAACACGTTCTGTTGCTACTTTGCCCGATGAACCATGCTCCACATCACCTGCAACTAATGATAAGTCTATTTGCAAGCCCTCTACCCAGATGCCCTTCATGAACTCGGGTAAGCATTTGCGGCCTTAGTGAACTAGGTATCGCAATTCTAGAATATCAAACGACGGTTATCATGTCACGGATGTGTCTTGACAGCTGCCATTGTACCAACAGCAAAGTATTTTGTCCCTAACTGAGGATAATATGCTGTCTTTGGCAATTGCAATAGCCAATTTATGTAACTGACTGTCAGGCATCTTCATCATGTTTTACTGATGTCACTGACTGCCTTCGCGCTTGACAATGGGTCTGGAATGCACTAGAATTTCTCTGCTGCCTAGATCATCTGTCTTATCTTTGTAACCTTACCATTAGACATTGAAGTCTGGGTGTCAGATGAATTTTCTGTGACCAGTGTGATAAGTTTTCGTAATGACATGCCTCCGGCCAAATGTATAGTCATGACATCTATCACAGGACACTTCAAAATCTTTTTTCACATTCAGAGAGAAACTTAGCAGCATCAACGTTCTGGAGTAAGACTGAAGTCCATTTTGGGATGCATCACACGAGATGAGGGTCTCATACCCAGGGCCATAATATGTTAACACTGGTTTATTCGCAAGTGTAGTTTTTATGTCGTGGCACTCTTGCTCATGATTATCCTCTAATGCTTATTCTACCTCATCTCGCAGGAGCAACACTCCTTGAAGCTACATTTTGTATACATGTGTCCTATTCTCTTGGAATATCCCTCTCACAGGTAGGCCGGTTCTTGCCTAGCACAGCATCGATTTAGACAGGTGATGAACCAATCCCTTGTTTGCTGATCTTGTCTTTGAAGAGAACGATTTCATTCACTCTCAAATCACACTGGTTTACCGTAACCTGTGCTGTTTTGGCTGTAGAACATTCTTCCGGTGCACAGCACAACATAAATAATACACGTTTGTTGCAAAACATAGCAAAAGACGTAATGAATGCGTGCGCATGGTGGATACAGTACCTTATTTAATTTGCCAATATGCCTGATAAGCATCAAACTTCAGATACAATCTGAGCATCTTTTTCATCAGCATAGATTTATTCCCACTTTAGTATTCCATAATGCTCTCTTATAATGTTTGCATTCAAATCCTATCGATCGAAACAATTAGCACAACGACATTCGCCGGCTCTTACGGCAAGCAGCTTAGTGCATGCAATAGAGGAAGCATAAGTTAGACCGGCGAAACCAATCGCAATTTACTGCATACCAAATTCGGAGAATCTTAGAGAGGCCAATATTGTTATTCGTAACTTGTAAGTAAACTTTCATTCGCATTCTGCCTTGGAAAATTGGCTTGGTTCTTGCTGGAATATTCGAGTTGGCTGAAATACCAAAAACTGCGCAATTAGCTTTCTGACCAGGTCCAGACTTGCATGACGAATCTTAAGAATCACAAGTGACTCGCAATAAATTATGCATAAGCCTAGCTTGCCTGATCTCGTGCTTACACTATCATCATAGTAGTACCTACAATGCATCAACTGACGTCCATATTTTCTTGCTTCTTTCTGGTCTAGACACTTTCGCTTCGTTGCACATTGAAACTTCTAATGTTCATCACCTAGAACGACAATCATCGCAATCAACTTGACTAAACTGTGATTTAATCGATAATTCGTAGCCGTGGTGCTTCTACATTTTCGGTAAGCTGTAATACAAACCGTGTCGAGTTAAGGTGGATATATTAATGGTTTTGATTACAAATCTGAGTCAAAACGTGACCGAGTCCGAACGCTGTACGTAAGAGACGCAACAAAGTAAAAACGCAATCAATCTGGCTTTGGCCCATTGTGCATGGGCATGTTGTAATTTACAGGTCGGAAAGCCGTTGTTGTCGAATGCGCACGGTACTCGATGTTCGCCTTCTAAAGAACGAGAGTTTGCAAGATTAAACCCTCCCACGTGCATTTCACTTTTTTGGAAAAGCATTGCACTAAGAAAGTCATACCTTTTGCTTGTGATACTGATTGAGATTTAATAGCGTTCGTTTGCGCACCGTCAAGGGCGTACTCATCCAGGTTAATTGTGAATATTCATCTAAGTTGGTGTTTACAAGGCAGAATTTACATATGCGTTCTGACCCGCCACAGTCTCTCCTTAAATAAAGTATGTGGATATTTTATAGTTCATTTATGCCAATGCATTCTACATGCGCATACGCAAACAATTTTGCAACAATATGAATTAAGCATACACAAATTTAAAGGTTATTGTACGGCAAATATAAGTGGCTGGAGTGAATAAACAGAATCAGAACGTACGTCAAACTGTGTATTAAAGCATAGAGCGTCTGTTAAAATTCGGGACCGTTTATGAGCGCATTAGTTAGCTATGTTGATGACATAGCTAATCGTTACTCTAACTGCATCGCAATGAAGCCCGATACAAAAAGCCAGCACTATGAGCCTCATGTGAAGGCGTCTCTCGCGTGCAACATTATATTAGCCCTAGGCTCTAGTTTGAAAGAGCAAAATATGAACAGCACATACAAAATTAGATAACATAATGCACATAAAATTGTCGTATTTATCGGTCTTATTTTCACATGACTAACCTCATTGATGGGATAATTTTATGTCTATGCGATTGTACTTCCGAACGGCAGACTGCAATTAATTGTCTAATACTCAACAGCGTAGCACCATCGGCGAGGTCATACTAATCAACTACGAGCAAGATACCGAGGAATCAAGATAATTGGAGTAAAATTGAATTCAGCACAATGCCGCTATGCGGTGTTCGTAGGGGAACGTGCTTTTTTTTCGTTCAGTGATGGGGCTATATTCGAACAGCCCTCACTCGTACAAAACGCTTCATTGTTTTTTTTCGTTTGCAATAAGTCTATATGAGACATGTTGCAATCAAGCTGTACATTAACAAACGATCTTACTGTAATAGGACTGAAGCAAAATCGCGATTGAAGTAGTAAGGCTGCGGAAAGAGCGAAACAGCGGTTAATACAGTCGTATATAATTTCTTTCCATTTCACTCACTATTTAATGATATTCATTATCGTTTGCAATAAGTCTATATGAGACATGTTGCAATCAAGCTGTACGTTAACAAACGATCTTACTGTAATAGGACTGAAGCAAAATCGCGATTGAAGTAGTAAGGCTGCGGAAAGAGCGAAACAGCGGTTAATACAGCCGTATATAATTTCTTTCCATTTCACTCACTATTTAATGATATTCATTATCGCTAAAAGCAGCTAGAGATACACAAAAGCGTTAGTTGTGACAGGTGATTTGCTGTTCTCTGGGTGTGGCGGCTTGTTAAATATTACCTGCAGTATTACAGTAATGTACCAGACAGTCCAGTATACTGCAAGCACATATACAACATGTCAAGAACTGAGACAGGATCGGGGAGTGTCGTCACAAATTCCTTTCTATGTAAATTGCAGCTTAGTTGGTATATTTTTCCTTGATAATAGACTGGTCAGATGTTTAACGGTTATGGTAAAAAAACATTGGCACATCCCCGTCACGCAATCAAGAAAGATTAGCAACTCTCTGGTTGTTATCGTTCTAACAAAGGCTTCAAGTTGGCAGTGTTTACTTGAGTAGTCACTCGGAAGAATATAAAATGAAACGATTTGATAATGTCGACGCAAAAAACGTATGGCGTTTCGCCTAGGTGGATACCTTGAGCTCTGTTCTCAGTTTCAACTTTGCATGTGTTAACTGCTGGTTGTGTGCTGCATGGTAAAGCCATCCGACAGGTGTTTTGTGAACAACGTGTCAGCCGGTTTTTGACCGTTCATGGGGGCAATTTATCGGTACAGAGTACAATGAGATTCACAAATATTTGCAAACCAGAGCAACTGCTTACATAACAATACACAAACTTGAAAAACAATGCTCAAATGCAGCCGGTGATTTGAATACTTAACACTCCACGCACAAAAACTCAGTGCTGTGCTGTTGCCTATCGCAGAAAAAATCATGCATTTGTTTTGCATTGTTTTCCCAAAGGTACCTATTCTGCTTATATATTAGCCGTGTGAGTTAGGATCAAAGTTCGAATTTAAAGACAAGTTGGGGGTATTAAAACGACGATCTCATGAATAATTGATTGCCTCCACGTGTCGTCAGACCCGGCAATGTTTCGTTTGAAGGCGCGGTCTGCGTTGCGATTCTCGCAAAATAGCTGCTAGTAGTTTCGCTATTTCAACCCTTTTGGAGAGCGACGAAGATACATGAGATGTCATAGATCATTCGCAGACCATCGATACTCTGGCTGGGTAAATTTTTTCGTATAGATTCGAACCAGAAATGTTCGATTCAGACGTCTCTGTTGAAGCGAATATAGAGGCCGGCAATACCACTGCTGCGCCCGAGGGTCTTGCCCAAGGATGCATGTTTTTAAGTTGTACAATGTTAGTGTAAAAGCTCCTAGACACTAATTGTAAACAGGCTACAACTAATTTCTGATAAGCTGATGTAAATAAATGTAAGTATGCCTTATCAAAGGCTAATTAATAGATTCGTTCTGAGTAAGAACATATATAGGAAAACAAGTACAGCAGCTGTTATCTTGTGGGAAATTCAGTTAGCCCATGAATGAAGGCATAATTGAAAGCATAACTTGACTTAAGAAAATAAAGGTTATGTTATTATTATCATGGTAATTGTTACACCAGAGTTTAAATGAATATACGCAGCTAAATATATATGTCATACAATTAATATTCTCGACACTACGTCATGTTACGAGTGTCTATGTAGCTACTGTCAGCCTATGGCATAGGTGGAAGATAATGCAGTGTGGAGATTACTGAAGTCATTTGCTCCCAGGAAAATAGGCCCATTCACATTGGTTGCATAACCTACCATCCTGGTTTCAGACCAATCTGTGTGAACACTTGGACCTTGCAAGTGGTATATTTCTCCAACAAACAGGAGGGGCACATGTCAGAAACTGATGTAAAAACGTGAAGGGGTTTTTTATAGTTATTTTACTCATACATCTGTACTAAGTCTTACAGTCGTTATTAACAATTTCATTATGCTAATTGAAACCTGTATGAAACAAAAAACATTGGAGCATTGATAAATCAACATTGTTATTTTACAGGTAATTTAATGTGGATAATATAGATTTTTAATACAATTAGTGTGATCTCCTGCTTGCTATTGATGCTTCATAAATAGTGCTCTTTGCAACATACAGGAGCAGTATCAGAACCTTCCATTTGTAATCCCCGAACACAAAACACTCTTGTGAACGTTCCAACCTAATCAAATTTGAATATACATATTTCAGGTCCGGCGCTTGCACAGCCGATCATCTGCGGCAACATAGGACGCATATGACTTGTTAAGACATAATAAAGATGTGAGAGATTTACCACACTGCACCCGGTGCACAGCTGGCAATTGCTGCAGGTACTCATCTTATAGATGACCTGAATGATGCTCCGGTACCCTGTTGAAACAGAGGGGATTACATATTGCATTATTGCTATACGAACACACAAATGCATTATATGCAATTAAATGACAGAGATGAATAATTACATGGTGCATTTACGTGCAATCCCGTGGGAGAGTCAGGAAAAACGAAATGATAGCAATAGCAATGCTTTCATAAATATCGATATATTTTTCTCATCACTACGGTACATACATTTTGATACAATGCATAGCGTCCAGCCATAACGTTCTAGTAATGACCCGAGAGGAAGCCAGCAAAACTACCAACAGTATATGGATATGTGATCCAGACTTATAACCGAAGTTTAGAATGGGCAAGCCTTAAGTAAACTGAGCAATGTCAAACACTTCTAAGCACTTATTATACTGCATCATATAACCAATGTTTATTTTTTCAATATCAACCACAATACATAGAGAATAATCACGTATACTGCATCAGTGTTTAACAGCCCGAGCCGGATCATAAGTCATTGTCTACTCCTGAGATAATCCCACAGATTGTAGGTTCAATCCAACGCTGTGGCAATCTGACCGGCTACTTGTGACTCGAATAATCACGTCAGTGGCTGTCCCATTTTGATAACACTCACTGCTACTCGTATACAATCATTGTTGCTATTATTCGATACACACACGGTCTGTTTCTGTATCTCTTACAGCAAGTGTGATAACCTGGTCCGACGGAGCGCTGTATAATTGCCTAACAAATATAAATCTATCGGGCGACGATTTATGCTTTAATGGTCAAACCGACAACATATCTTTGGGCAACAATATCAACCTGGATGTACCAAGTAATTCACGCTTTTCGTTTGTATTATTTGACATATCTAGACAATGTGACGTAGGTTCAAATATGTACACTACCCAATAGACTAATCACGTCACAGGAATCATGCAATACAAACCCGGCTTCCGGTGAATACAACACATTCTTAGCTCTCCCTAGCATGCTTAACGAAATAATCATGCTTTTCTCACTACACCTAATGGTGAACTACTGTGGTATTCTGCATACCATTTTAACGTCGCCAAGCTTCTCTAATAAAAAGTTGTCAAAAGAGCAAATGATGGTCGATATTGTTTGCATTTTGATGATAAGGTACATTAACATCACTGCAAGCAACGGTTTTGGTGAACACCTGTACTTTAATTGCTTTAATCAGAATATGAAACGGTACAAATGTAGAATTCAATGAAAGGCAATTGAAATGGTGATGACGATAGCTTTGCTTCGCGGTAAATAACACTCAGTCACACAGATTGCTGAAATCCGGCATCAAGTGTTTTACTTGTTTGGCTACCTGCTATTCATATTTGACTAAAATTGTGATTGGTGATACGCTGTTGATGTTTATGCCTGATAAAATCCAGGCCATTGAGTGGGAGGTGTTCGATAGTATACCGATCGCGTTGATACAGTGGTTCCCTAGAAAACACTCCTCCCTCGCATACTACAATGTAGTTTGGTGACAGCAATAATGAACTCAAAAATGGTCACTGGTCGACCTTGGTTATCGGGATTGATATGTTATATTTCCAATTCAAGTCATTGAATAGACTTTCCAGCTGTGGGGATTTTATTCACGTTATTGGTTCGTCCCAACTCGATGCAAATTCGATGACTTTCAAAAGTCTTGTCATCATTCAAGCAATATCTGCTCCTGGCTGGACGAACGTCTGTTTCCATGACACTGCTCTATCAGAAAATTTCTGAATGTGTGTACTTACTCATGTTGTATGATACAAGCTCTTGAGTATGATGTAATGTTCTCCGCGAGATCCTTGATCCTTTGGCAAACCCTTTTCATTATGTCTGCGGAGAATCAAGTTCCAATTGCACATGAGAGATCGTTGGCAAACCCTGGTAACGCACTGGTTGCATGAAGTTGTTAATCATTCTTTTTGCTGTATCCTAATCCAAAGCATAAATATATATCCTGGTCTTGGTTTACAGGTTTAAAGAACAAACATATATAGAACGAGACGCAAAACCGGACTCAATGGAGGATTGTATCTATCGAGCTGGTGACCTTAATGGTTTGTAGATCATGAAACAACGACTTTTGTGACGTTGCCTTAATAGCGTTTTACTTTCTTGTTGTCGGTTGTTTTCTTTGAAGGACTTGTTCCCTGAGTCAAGTGCGCATAAGTACGTCGCAGATCAGGGCATGTGTGTAGTGCAGCCCCCCATGATGGTCTGTTTGTAAACGGGGCTTTCTTTCTACCTGCAATGATGGCTTGGATGGTTGACTGTCCCACGACACATTTCTTATCATTTACAAATCATTTAGAGCAGAATCCCACATTCAATATTCAAACTGTTTATTTGTCCGACCTATATGCAGTACATAATCTTATCTCAGGTTAAGATGTATTTGCCAATTATTGTCTCAGTCTAACGCGTTATGTAAGTCATATGCCTGGTTTGTGGTCCTCGCTCAGTAGTAAAGTATAGTGTTACTGGCAACTTTTGCAACATTATGTTAACAGCCCTGTCTACAACGTTAATGTATAAAAAAACAGGTCCCAGGACCGACTTCAATGCGCTTGAATGCTCTTTCATCGACATGCTGTGAATGTAGTGATTTCTAGTTACAGTATCAGAAATGCATTATGAGCTTGACTATTCTGTTAATCTTTTTCCTTCTCTAAGTCCGGAACACGCTGATTGTCAGGAATAACCTCTCCGTCAACAAACTGACTTTATATTTAATGCATAATCCAGCATTGTACGTTTTGATTATAATAATAATTGAGTATATAATTAAATCGATTTCGCTGCCAAATACTTATAACAAACCCTCTTTTTGGAGTATTGTCAAATGACTGATGCAATATCGTCCTTGGTATCTCTGCGTCGTTCGCGAGCTAGTGTCAGACATCGCCTTTTGGTTTGTTTGATTTATATCGCCATATGATGCTAACCAATCATATAACGTCAATCAAAGGACCAACCATTTAGAATGACACAGCATGTCTGCATTTTATTGTTATTTACGGCTATCACACTAATTTAGTAACCTCTGTAATTCAATGCCAACTACAAAATTGTGTAAGGTATTTGTCGATTTCTGCTGAGGCTAAATTACCTAACCCGGTTAACTAGAAAACATATCATATTTCTTGATTTGAGAATCCAGTAGCATTTCGGATTAATGGGTCTCTCTTCTGCATCTTCAGCCCTCGAGCGCTTGTTGCTTGACTACAATACATAATTGATATGTGCAAAACTATTTCATATTTCCATCGGACAAACACAGTCGAATACAATATTAAGACTTACATAACAAGGAAACACTACTGCATGTAGGTACGAATTGATAAAATGTGAAACAATACAACCAACTCTCTTCATTAAGAGCTGCAGGGGTGGGAAAAGAACAAACAAGCTTCTGATACTGTAATAAAATAACAAGTGAGACAAGCACAGACCCTTGGGATGGAGACAAATCGTGCTGTGCTAGGACATATGATTTTTTTTGATAATCTATGATGTGTTTCTATGGACAATTATTTGTGACGATTATTGAAAGGTTTATCGATGTACCTTCATTGGCTTAAAACGCCTAGCGCACCATTTATTTATCACGCTGTCAAAAATATTTATGCAAAGAATGGTGATTTGTACAGTAATCGTTTTTTGGGCCCTGCCTTGGCGTTACATACGAGTGAGCGCACCATAATTGCATGTGATAAGGTTTCGTGCTTTTTTTTTGCATGCCAGTCATTCTGCTGTCAATGTTTAACAATGTTCTTCTCAGAAATATTTGACGATGTAGCAGCATAAGCGCATTGAATTAATGCATATCCGGTTGCTGCGAGCGATATTAAATAAAGCTACCAGAAAACACAGAGCATTTGATGACAAGCTGCGGGGGCGATATATTTGGTGCGATAAATATTGCCCGAGAGTAATTCGTAAAAGCAAGTAAAAATTATCAAACCCGTGTTCTAATAAAAAAAGACATGTACAAGTTATAGATAGTCGTCTCGTGTCAGTCAGTTATATCGGCGATCGTCTGCATTTATCACCTACATTGTTCTACTAACAGTCCATTGATTGATTATGTCGATATTAATATCGAAACAGGCTTTAAACTTTGCAATAAGCTGTATAGTTGATTCCATTGTTTTATATCACTCAATTGAACAAAATGTGCCATATTGCAGTGCCAGAAGGACTTCAATATTTCAGAAAGAGAAAACACATTATGCGTTTTCTAAAAAAACAATACTGTTGAGCAGCACAAATGTCTGCATACAAGCCATCTTTTTATGACCTCAACAGGCACAAAAGCAAGAATTACAGAAACAGCGATTTATACATGAGCTCAACCAATTTTGTGCTGTTTTATATAAGAGGCACTGTTTGTAGTATGCCATCCGACGCGTCCTACATAAAGATTGTTCATAAAAGGGTTAAACTAATTACTTTGCGGATTCCAAGCGACTAACAGTTGCATTTCAAATCAGCTGCATGCTGCAAAAGGTCAGAAAACTACAGGATTCTGTGTCAAATGTGCGGTAAAACAAGCAGTTTGGAGTACATTACTACTTCCCTTAGGGCTAGCAGATATGCAAACATACATCAAAACGTAACGTTGCATTTGGAGCCAACTCAATGCAATGTAATTGCGCAATGCCAGTGCACTCAGTTGCACTAACTGATATATATATATATATATATATATATATATATATATATATATATATATATATATATATATATATATATATATATATATATATATATATATATATATATACTTTAGTTATAGACACAACTAATAACAACATAAATAATTCCATCAAATATCTGAAAATCTGCAATTTGATTAAGCCAGTATCTACTTTATTCCTAGATCTACGATAAGGATCAGCTAAGCTGCATATTCTGTTCTCATAAGTTGATGTTGGCAATTTCAAATGTACTTACGATAAATGTTAATGCTAAAGTGACATGATTGGGATCAAGTCACATTACCTAGAGTAGGTCATATAATCAGTGTCCCATCCTCGCTATCATGGTCGATGGGAGTGCGAAAGCGAGTGCGCTGGTATTATTGGCTGTTTTGTCTGAATGTCGGCCAAGTAAATTCAGATTTCAGAGGATATTACAGCAATGTATTTGATTTAAGGGCAGGTTATCTAGGACAACCTTTCAGCATCTCCGGAACGAAGCTTTTTAGATGACCCTATTACACCTGACGGCCGAGGATTTAAGTTGCATTTAGTTGCCTATAGAGCAGACCGACGGAGATTCGTGCACTAACCCCGAGCACGGACACTCTGAAAACACAGGGGACATCAACGTCTTCAATATCCTTATGCATTGAATTTCTCAAGTGATTTTGAGACTGTTTGCCACTTTGTTGGATATATATATCAATGTGGTCGATAAGATTCACATTTGAGATAGTTGGTTCGGTCCATGACACAAACAATCCCTAGGCAGTATTCACCCCTCGCTCGTTCTGTGCATCAAAAGGAAAACAAAGATCTTAAAGGGCCACTAAAACGATTTTTTTATTCCATATACCGAAAGATTCGTGCATGAGAAATGCTCTGGTGAAGGTTTGAGGGGTGTAAACGGACAAATAACGAAGTTATTAGAGTTTAAAGTTGCACTTGTCGCGCCGTGCTGCGCAAACTGGCGGGGTCAAGGTCGCGCGAGTCTGACATCACAAAAGGAGTTGACCGAGTTCACAGCGACAATGGCGTCCGCAGAGGAGTGTTTGAGCGATACGTATAGTTTTAACGACGATTTCGATGAATTTGCGGTTTACCTCGTGGATGAAATTGACTGCAATGCTCCGTCAGAGTCAACAGATCAAATTGATAAAGAACCTGAGATAAAACCGTATCAGTTTGATCCGGAGCACGAAGAGGATCCCGGCGCATTGATGTGGGCGGAGCCGTCAGAGGAAGACCCACAAGAAGAAAATCGACTGCAGCTGTCCATCGATTCCTGGTAAATAAACAATTTTGATCCGATCACGCGATTATCACACATAGTAATTTGATTAAACCTGATTGAGGTCATTAAGCGCCCGTCTCTAACCTTGACTACATACTATCGGTTAGCATCATATTCAAAGACGACATGGATAGACGGTATAGTCTATTGATATTTAAAGCTCTACTGTGCTCTTTCCCTTCAGCTACCGAGCATTTTGTTTAGATAATCATTCACGTTTCGGTGTTTACCGTTTAGATAGGGGTTACGCGTTGCTATAAGTAAAATGCTGAAAGGTTATTTTATTAAAGTATGTACAAATATCCATAGTTTAGACCATTTGACATGTTGAATATATTTTCCACAATTAAATTCCATCAATGACAAAGATGCTATATCAGAACACTTTGAAAAATCTTAAAATATTTGAAAAAGTACTGTTGAAACATAATAATGTGACATATGCTGTTGTATTCTTTCAGGTGTACTTGCTCTCACTGCACGCAAATGCTCACCGCCACAGAATGTGTGTGCTGTCAGGAAATCCCTCAGGTAAAAAAGTGATGTCTGACACTGAATGAATCAAATGAACTGCATGAAGCTCCTGTCACATGCACCATACATCACCCCGGATTTGATGGGGTGTGTCTCAATCCTTGGGCACTCAAGAGTTGCATATCAGGCATATATACAAAGGTACAGTGATGGTGGTGAACAAGCTATGCACAAGTGAGTGGATTATTGATCCTTCATCAAATTTAAAGTTGTTTATACTAAGCTTGGTTTATTGAACATATATTCCAATTATTTCCAAATGTATGATTCCAGGCGGTACAGGTATACAGCTTACAAACAACTGGTGAAATGGTGTTGGGGATATCTCGGGAAGCGCATCGGAGTTCCACTACCAGCGTGTGCTGTGGCACAGATCAGGAAGGGATTCCCCAGTGAAGTGGCACAATATAAAGGATTTAAACCTCCTGATCTATCGTGAACACCATGAATTCCTCATTTAAATCGTGAACTATGTAGGAGTACAGCGGTGGCTTTGTCAGGTCTGACATATGACGAGCACATTGGTGGAGGAACATCAAACTCATCAAGCAGATGTGCAAACTTCTCTGTGATGACAGCAACTTCATTGAACAAGAAATTGTTCAAGATGTTCACATAGTCTGAAAATAATATAATACAGTTTTATATTATTATATGCTTACTCATCACATATTTCATTATTAGTGTCTCTGATCTGTAAGTATATATATACAAATTAAATTGTTAAATTCTTACCGAAAGTTTGTTCTCTTTTTTTGGCCTTGACAATGTAGTCTCCTTTCTTGTACTTGGGATACTTGAAGGGATAAATTGGCTCCCCTTTCTTGTTAACTGCCTGTGTTCGACAACTGTTCTCATTGAAATGCATCCCAGCCAAATAGAGTCTACAAACATCGAAACAAAACATAATCCATTACATCCACTTGAATTGGTACTGGCTTTGTAAGGATATACAGTCATTTAAGGGGAGAAATGGAGGATGGTTGAATGAAATGCTTCAACTGATGCTGTTTGATATAGGGGGCTAAGTTTCCTTATGTCACGGCACAGTAGTTTGTTGGTGATGATATCCTCCAATTTCTCAGCTGCCTTGGTGTCTGATCACACAAAGCCAGCAGTAAGTGTTAGTATGGTTCATTGAGTTTGTACTACCTTCAATGTTTAATTTTCATTGACATGACATTAACTTACTGGGCTTAATCCATTGTTTCTTCCTGTTGGCATCTTGATCAAGTGTGTCATGCTCACATGCAGGGTATAAATCTCTGTGACCAGTGTGCTTATCCTGTACATGGTCGGCAACAGATTGCCATTTGGCTACTGTTAGCTCCTTACTAGCTTGACCCAGTGAGGACCTAGCACACCAGTACAGGTGGTTGGAAATAGATTTTATCCATGGCTGGAGTTAACTGCACTCTTCGAGTCTTGATGCAGCTTCCAGTGAAGTGCTTAGAGCATAACAAAGGCTTTCGCATATCTTTTAATGTGTGGTTCCATTTTCGCTTGATACAAACGAACTGTTTCCACTGCCTGTGGGTTGCTTCAGGGAATGCGAACACTGACACACCCCTACTGGCTGTGTTACAGCACCATTTGGCAACACATTTCTCTGGCATGATGACAGGTGACAGTTGAACTTCATACAGTGATATTCTCAAGTATCTCAAAACAGTAGATTTATCGTCGCAGGTAAAAAGTTTGAAAGTTCTACAAAACCAACGCTCGAATGAAAAAAGCAACAAGATGCTGAAATGAACGCAAAATGATAGCGGAGTCGTCTGACAAGGAGGGGGGGTACTAACAGCGAACGCGCATCGGAGCGATCTGATGATGTGTAGAATGCGCGATGAAGGTGCGCTGCGAAGCAAAAATAATAGCTGCCGATTAAAGTGCCACCACCCTCGCACAGCTTAACTTCACGCGGGTCTCGGTCGCCAGCCTCTCCAGACGCAGCAGCCCTCGCTGGCTTCCCGAGCGGTTCCTTTTGTGAGTCACAGGGTAATGGCCGCGCTGGAGATCGTTTACTCGAGATTATACGATTTAGACGGCGAATTTCATCACTTTAGAGTTCAAAGTTTTGAAAACGGATTGCACAGAAGGTTTTAGATTGATGCATATTTGCTACTGTGGAAATCTTAAAGAAAGTGAAATTTTCATTTTAGTGGCCCTTTAAATTTGCTGATTCGGGAGAAGGAATGGTCATACGCCTAAATGAGTCCGTGGACCGAATTAGGCAGGCATCACTACTGAGGTATCACGCATGATGAGTAGGTTGTAGCATTGCCCGTCTGATGCCCATTCTCATCATGATTAATGTCATCACGCTGCAAGAAGTTGACAAATTGCTCCCCCTACGAGGCTCATATGTTTGATTTAACGGGGAAGTACAAATGGCAGAATGCTGATGAAGCTGCATGCCCTATCGATTGGACTCTAAGATATGATTCATCTAGCTCAGAAGATAGGTCATTAAATAGTTATTAATCTGCGGTGGCTATCGTCTTCATACGATCATAAACTATAATCATTGTCATAGGTGCACTTGTGTGCATGAATAATGTCATCCCTGTTGGCTTTGACAATTTGGTTTGAAATGCCAGCAAATATCCCTCAGCAGGTTGTATAGGTGTGCATATCGAATGCAGACTGCGTCCTGCCGCATGCACTAATGACATGTAATTCCTTTAATTCATGGAATTGGTCTGTCGAGTTGCTTTAAATATGTTTTTTTATGCATTGTACATAAATGATTGCGTAGGCGAATTGGCCTAAATTAATCTGTTGCTCGGATTATGCATTGAATGCAATTACACGCTAAAACTAGGCAACCGTATAATAAACAAACAGTGCAACAAGTGTATTTAAATATCCAACGCGATGAACCTCTTTCTTCGGAAACGTAAAACAATCAGGCTTGACTGAAGGTTCGGGTAAAGTCACGAGTTAATATCTCATGTTAGGATCTAGGTTGTACGGAAGACGAAATTCGGCGCATTTGTTCTCCAATAGCTCGGCAAATAGTACCATTATTACAAATACTTGGTGAATCGTTACTACATATGTTTGGAACTAAACTGTGTGCTGCTTTCCACGTGTTATTGTGTGACCTTCATGTCTGCTGGTCAGGGTACAGGTCGGTTTGGGTACCCTAACTCAAACAAGATGCAGTATGCAATATTTGGAACAGCCAACTGAAATGATACATGAACATGAATCGCACGTTAATCCCACTCTGTGGTCTAATATATGTTTTCACCAGCAGTTCGCAGCAAATGCACTCAATTCATAAAAAAAACAGGTATTAATCCAATACCAATTACAATTACTGCTATAATGTCGTATGGTGCACCGTGATAGATAGATTGCTTGTTATGTGCAGTTTTACAAATTAAATATTATATTTCAGCTATCAATTACAAACGCAAATGTGTTAGCGCTTTAGATATAATTATCCCCAAACCTGACAAGGATACTAAAAGTAAGGCCTCTGCACAAACACGCTTTATTGGGCTTATGGAAGTCCCCGCTGCGCAGAGCTGGGGCAAACCTTAATTGGTATATTAGCATTAAGAACATTAGCAAGGTGAACTAGCAATATAGAAACATATTATGTAGGAATATGCAAAAGCAATGGAGATAAACGAGAGATGCCCTGGAAGGCCGGGTGTCTTGAGCGTGACCCAAAGCTTGAGTGATTGAAATGCACTGTTGATAAGTGAACAACAGATAGCGCTGATAGCAGTCGGGGTACCAGCTACCGTGATGCTGAGGCAGTTCGGGTAGACAGCATGAGCTATAAGCCTCGACGGAGGCCGAATAAAGAGTCGGATTCAAACCGAATGCTGTAGAAGCCATTTCAGGCGGGAGACATGGTGTCATGGGTGATCGTGATGAGGCGGCCGTGCATGTCGGGGTAAACAAAGGCAAGAGATGATGCTGGAGCGGGAGTCAGGCGGATCATATAGTCGTATGTACGTAGAACAAATGAACTTACGGCAGCGATCAGTGTGTCTTGATTATGGGTAATGTAGGACGTATTAAAAACATGAGTGTGAGTGGGTATGTTACTTATGTGTACTATTATAACATCTCAAAATGAATATTGGTGTATCACGCAAAGAAAAGTGTGAGGTGTGGTTGAATGATTGTGTATTGTTTTGCATAAGGTGATTGGAGCGCGTGGTAAATGAGTGACAGTTATTGCCCAAGATAGTGTCTAAGAAAGCTATGCTGCTGAGAGCCTGTTTAGAACAGTTATGCCTAAAAGAATATATATGTTGCATATGGCCACTATCTAACATGTAAGTCCGGATACACAACGGTGTGACACTTTAATTGTATGTGTTGTACGCGCGGGAGAAGATCAATATAAACGACTCATATATATTTGTATTGAGAATTAAATGTATACGATACTTCTCCATCAATTATTTTGATAAATACGCACGTCTTCCCTAAGCTGCGGATTCCTTCATGAGATTATACCCCGCATATACTTGAATAACATAAGATTAGCGTTATGGGTAATGTGTAACATAAAGGGTCGCTAATTTTACGCGTGTCCGCATGATATGCCAGACGGTGCGATAATAGCGCATTTGACTTCACTTATTGTAAGATTTTGTCTTATTATCTGCAGACATAGAGGCAAAATAATAGTGAATATAATTGATGATATCATTGTGTCAAGTTGGCGCTGCGTGGAAGAAGACAAGTTTTAAAAGTCTTCTTATAATTTAACCTGGACTCACAGTTTACTGGATTTCGTGTGGCGGCAAAGGATGTGTGAGATTAAGCGTCAAACGTGTATGTCACTTTGAAGACTGCCTTTTGAGACTTAAATTAGGTGCAATTAAAGGGTGGCAGCTTGGGCCTCAGATACGCCGTGTTTATTGGAATTACAAAGGAGTCTGTAATCCTTGATAATTGGCGGACGCAAAATGAGGGTCTCTTATCTGCGTGAATGTCTGAGTGCAGGAAGTTTAATCATTCGGTATACGGGCTGACTGTTAAAGCCTTAAATTGGACTGATCAAAATTTGAATTTCACGGCCTGTTATCTTTGACACTAAGGTTGATTTGTGTTGATCGCTTTGATAAATTCGTCAGGTTCATGCGTTTGAATGCGTATAACACGTGGCTGAGATAGTATCATAGGTAAAATGTTATATGGTTTGAATAGTGAAAGAAATATGTGTGTGAAGATTGTGTGAAATAATTGCATGTAAAAATGGTTATGCATATAAAATGAGTATAGGCGTCCTGTTCTGAAAAGATAATATATGGCTAAAAATAATATGACATAGGTGGGAAAAATTTCTGAAAAGGGAAATATGTACGAAGAATACCATGAAAAATGAATCAATAAGGCTAGGTAGACATAATTCGTTATTGGTTTCAGAATTGGTAATGCTCATCTTCCACGCCACATCCTTGCGTCCTCGAAGACCCACTCATATTGTTCGCCAACAAACATAATATTTAATACTAAATTTGTATATGGAGGATATTTAACCTCGAATATTTATCAAATTTCTCGTTTTCCTACCCTTGCATGATAAGGTTTGTCGGATACGGAAGGTTTAAATTTAGGCGATAGTGGGAGGGGTGTATTGTGTGTAGGAGGTACTTATGCGCGACGGAAGGTCCAAATGAGCAATGATAATTTTACTGTCGACTCATTTTAATGTAAAATATGAGTGAGGTACTTACCATGGAAGAAGTTGAAAGGGGGGTATGTGGTCGTCATCTCCGACGTCTTGATAGCGCCAGGTCGCTAGTACGCCTTAGTTGAGTCGAGTGGAAGAGGCCGATGTACGCTGCCGTTGCCCTGGATCATGATCGCGTCGTAGCTTGCGGCCTCTGTCTCTTCTCTCGGCGTGTGTAGCAATTGTCAGCTTTCTTCTCTAACGTAAGAGCGTGTAAGCGTCGGGAAAATATGTACGTTGACAACAGTGGAAGTTGCCAACTATCCCGGACTCTCACACCAAATGTAAAGCTAGTTTTACATTGGCTTATGTGCTCCTTCGTTTTCGTACTGTTACTCACTGCCTGTAGTTGCTGGAGTGGGGACTTATCAGAGGAAACATCTGTTATAATACTGTTTTAGTTAAGAGTACCCCCTCCCTCCCATCTTAATTATCAGCGCGGTACGACACGCCAATACCGGGCTATATAACCAACCCTCGCATATGAATACGGAGAGATTCATCTAGTCAGAGAAACGATTCGGACCGCAAGATTCCAGGGAGCTTCATTGTTGAAATTAAATAAACCAAATAAGCAACTCTACTTCAGGACTCGCGTTAATTTCCTCTGATTAGTCCCCACTCCAGCAACTACAGGCAGTGAGTAACAGTACTATAACGAAGAGCGTGCATAAGCAAGAAAAGCATAGAAAACTCTAGCTTTAAAATTGGTGGAGAAATCCGGAGTGATCACCTTTTGGCTGATCACAGGAAAGTCATCTTCAAAAACTAAGGTATGTCTGGACGTATAGGCCAGGTCCTTTGCCTTACTACCTGACACCGGCTACTTCATCGCAGAAACCCCCAAGTGCGACACGATGCCCTAAAACAGCCCCGACAAAGAACAAGTCGCCAAGTCAACGCCGACGGGATAAAGCCCGTCTGGAAACGTTATTGACGAAGAAGAAAAGTGAGATCAGCCTACCATTCCATTCAGTCCCGGCATCCGACTGGATGGAATGCGTAAATACAAGCGCCCCAAGAATGCATCATAAAAGAGATACTCCAAGACAACACAAGAAGGAACGTGACCTGGTGAGTGAGATTGACGGATTGAAAGACCAATTACTAGACTGAAAACATGTGAGGTATGCTGCGAGGACAATTGGTCAAAAACACATCTGCTTCGGAAAAGCTGGAAAGGCTACAAGACGATATTCGCACACTACGCGAACAAATAAATATATTGGAAAGGACTCAAACTCTTACCGATCAATTAAGAGACCTCCACAGCAGCCTAACACAGGACAGTCAAGCGCCAGTTACAAGTGTCATGAACGGTAGTCACCGATGGAAATCTAGATATGATGCAGGTCCCAAATGTGCGCTTACTGTAATAATGTTGGTCACACTATATCTCAATGCAGGAGTCGTAAAAGAGACTATTGTTACCGCTAATGTTTTTTGGTGTCATTCTATGTCATTAATGTTTAATAGTATAGGTTAATTGATTTTTTTTAGTATTATCTATTTGTTTGTGAACAATTTGTTGTAGACTTGAGGTCAAGTCTAATGTGTAGGAAGGGTATATGTGACCGTCCTTATCAATAAGATATTATGTTATAACTGCAGTAAGCGTCGTCAACCAGTGTGGAGTCATAATGCACCCCCTCCCACCCCCCTCCCCATCAATAATCAAACTTTTATATCTGAAGTAAACATTCCGATCGGGTTAGTTTCGCAGTTAAATAGTCCCGGTGTAGCAAGTAGAGCTCTTTGAAGTAAACATTCCCAACCCGTCAATTCCAATAACAATTAACATCAGCCCGTTTGATCTTTAATTAAAGATAAAGGTAATTGTACCTCCAAGCTTGCTGACGACGCCACACATTTGTATAAATACCTCCGTAAAAAAGACATTCAGCGTTGGGGCAACGATACCGTCAACGTCGTACGGACCAAGTTGGAAGGCCAACTCCGTACGGCACATAGTAGTTTGGAATTACAGCTCAGCAGTAGCCTCTGGACATTTTAATATTGTTACTCACTACCTGTAGTCGCTGAGTGGGGACTAATCAGAGGAAATCAACGCGAGTCCTGAAGTAGAGTTGCTTATTTTGTTTATTTATATTTCAACAATGAAGCTCCCTGGAATCTCGCGGTCCGAATCGTTTCTCTGACTAGATGAATCTCTCCGTATTCATATGCGAGGGTTGGTTATATAGCCCGGTATTGGCGTGTCGTACCGCGCTGATAATTAAGATGGGAGGGAGGGGGTACTCTATAATTAAGGTGTGAGGGAGAGGGTACTCTTAACTAAAACAGTATTATAACAGTTTCCAGCAAGATGAATAATTTATGTCGCTTTGTATATATGACAATCAATGACCTTCTAATAACCAAAAGTGTACATTTGAAAACTTAAGGGTCTCATATTGCAAGAAGCCAAGTATCACATGAAAGGGTTGATTACATCTATTAACAACTTCGCAAAGAGACGCGAAACCAAATATAGTAAAGCTGCATCTCAACCTTTAAGGAAATTATTTAGGAAACAGCAGAATGTGTTATAAATCTGACTTTTACGGTCATTACGGTTATGATCATCAATTGATAGTCAATGTTCCCAATTATGCTGAGAAGCTCTCCGCGTGAAGGCGTTTGCATCATTGCCAATCAGCAGCGCCATCTCCCCTACAAAGACATTTAATGACGATATGAAACGTCGAGGGAAGCAACCAAGCACTAGTTTGCCACCGGTCGCGTATATTAAAGTTGTTGAAGATAGTAGTGAATATGTAAAGGCAAAAGACTCTAAAAGGAGCTTTACTTTAGTTGAAAACCTTGCTTTATCTTAGATGAGTATTTTATTTCGGGAACGAAAATTACATTTTGCTTAAAATGGACTGTCACGTTTCATATGGTATTGAACAATATTACAATCACATTTTCTTGCATTCCTTTTCCGATTATAAATTATACTCAGAATGCGTGACTAAAAGGTATCTGCTCCAGATTAAAACTGGTGCCATAAGGTAATGTGGATAACTAATACATGTTAAGAGCTTCAGCAATTTATTCCGGGATATTTCGTTTTATACAAGTTCATGAAAACTTGCACTGAATTTAAAGACGCAACATTGTGACGCAACCAGGCTTGCCACAGCAGAGTCCATAGCTATTTTATGAAATTATCTACAAACATAGCCTTTACAAGTTTAGGATAGGAATAGTCCTGCATGCCTGTAAGTGAATGTGAACGATTAGTTCTGAAACATTCACAAATTTGCTAATGGCTTTTCTTTTAAGACATTTCACTTATATGTAAATTACTGTGCCTTTGAAATCCAGTATAAAATGTACAAAGCTGTCGATAACGTTGATGTAAGGTAACAAGCACCTCATCAAATAACAGAAAATCCTGAAGGAGGCTACTTATCTCAGTAATACATTGATGATGAGATTTCTTTGCAATAATTGTTATGTTCCTCGTAGTATAGATGCTCTCTAACTGACGTTGAATGATTGAAATAGAAGGTGCGGGCGGGGTTAAAGCAACATCTAAAAACGGCTTAACATATTTGACCAATATAAAAGGCATTCTGTAATCGCAAATGGAGGACAGCAAACGTATCCAAGATCGTAACTCGCAAACAAACATTACAGAAATAAAAGTATAAGAAAAGAGTTGGACACAAGAGGCTTCAATTATGCTCTATTTTGTTTTGAAGTTATATGAAATGCCTCAAATACCAGACAGCAATCGTAGATTTCATGCAAGACTTTTTCTACGATTATCTAACTACATGTGCCGAACATCATGCTAAAGCCCACAAGTTATGACAAACTGGGCACTTTGTTAGATTATTTTCTCTTGTTAGGCTGTAATTCATTGCTTTTACTATGATAACAACTTGTTTGAGCTGGCAAGATCGAATTTTCAACCCTGGCAACTCTTGAGCTAATTTCTAAGATCTGACTTAAGGTATATGTCACGAAAGATGTTGTACAAAATACGATCTGCGAAGTATAAACATGCAACCTTTTGACCAACGAGCAACGGATGTAATGAAGTTTTATTGTGATTTCGCTACTACCGCCTGGTGAGCTGGGAATGGAAAAGCCACTATTCAATATTGCATTCACGCTTCTAGTAAAACATTCACCAGCGCCCTTATTTTATTTGTATGCCAAACACACTTCTTGTGGTATGATTACTGAATGAGGCGTAAAAATCAAGAATAATAAAATAAACCGAGGCATATCAAGATTCTCGCCATAATATACAATGTAACTAGAATTAACAGAACATCCTCAAGTTTTATGTAAGTTATGGTTGTTAAATTAAACCCATACATGAATGTTTACCGCGCCAGTCCCGTTCGATAGGCAATATGACTGAAGGGCATGAAGATAAATGGACGCACAGTAGTTATTTAAGAGAAATGCACACCTGTGTACATTGTCATCATTTCAATAAATGCTCATACGATAAAGTCATATAAATTTTGAAGAGGTGATTTTTGGTAGATTATGATTATTTAAGATTATCGTACAACAAACATGTTTTTTTGAAAATTCCCGACGAAAGTATCGTAACAAACACTTTTTAATGTAATTGAACTGTCTGTCAGCCATAGTTTACCACTCGACACTGGTATGCGGGTACAAAAGTGTCAATCTTGAATGGAGACAACACTTGATTATCCGGATATCTACATATAATACTCGCCTACATCGATGAAATATTTGGTGTAAGAGTTTATCTCTATACAGTGTCATGGACTTCATGACACCCTATTGTCATTTTGGAATAAAAACTGTCAACTGAAAAGGAATGTCTAAAATGTAACATTGTTTCGCGGATAATATGTATCCATCGAAGCATGTGCTATATCATTGGTTGCATGATAAGATGTCTCGTAAATAGAATTTGTTTTCGTTAACATAATGGAAAAGTAAAGAACAATTTGATTCAATGTGAAAACGTACAATAATAGTCGAATCAAGATTTACATGAAAAGTTTACATTAAACTTTATGTGAATAAGTGCAATAAAAGTCGGAGCAAGATTAGTGTTAACAGATTAAGGTTCTTTCGCTCGAGCGGGTTATCAATCATAAAGATACTTCTTACAAGTACGGCACAAAAGTGACCAATAATCCTAGTGGCTTTCAAATTAAAAAGCCTCGCATATGCTAACTATGGATTGGATCTCGATGTCGGCGTTTTGCGTTACCACTGTCATTTAGGCAGTTGATCTCTTTTTCATCCCATTTACGCTTCCATGGTATATACTTCTAAATTGGGCTTCCGTATAAAACCTCATCACACGCGGTCATAGATAACAAATATGGAAACAAGATATATCCGGAACATCTGTATATTCCTTGCAATGTTGAATGTAACGGTGATGTAGCCAATACCCGCTGATAAATATTAGTATGGATACACGTTTGAACGAAACTGCTTCCTTCTTTGCAGAATCGGAAACAGCATATTAATCATTCGTTTAAATTGGGACATGTATGCATTTTCAATTCAACAGCGGTTGGAGTTTTGATGTTATGTCTTGTATGCGCTTAAATCTAAATTTACGTCGCAATGATTTCTCATTCAAGCAGTAAAATAAGCATTCAATGTGGTTGCTTTAATCAATTTTTTGATCAAAGAATACAGTGATTACTGGCAATGTTCGTTTGGGCAGCTGACATGGATAAGTAGATTATGTCTTTTATTTTGAGGCTTAACTACGCTTGTCATACAAGTTTCGATTTGACCTTAGGGCAACCAATACATATCCCCTAAAAGAAATCCTCATAAACCCTCATAGGTAAATACACAATTACCTCTATAGATATTCTTAAGAAGTAATCATGGATAAGTTGATTTTCATATCATCATAGCGCGGTTAGCAGCGTTCGAGTAATTTACCCCCATAGGTAAATACACAATTACCTCTATAGATATTCTTAAGAAGTGATCATGGATAAGTTGATTTTCATATCATCATAGCGCGGTTAGCAGCGTTCGAGTAATTTCCGGTTTCTTGTGATTATTATACTGATGGGAAGCTTTTGGTATTCTATGATCAAACGCCTAGCCAAAGCGGCTGCTGGAGCAAATAGCCTTTATGGCCAGCACACACCCCTCCATTTGACTGTTTTGATTCAAGAACTGTCGGTTCACCATATCATATTTAAGTAGCCGATGGATAATGTCAATTATGAAAGTCATTATTAGTATATGGTTGAATGATGGTTACATTTATAATCGTAACGCGTATTATTCGAAATTTTGTTAACTCAAGGGTGAATTCTTATAACATATTTGTCGGAAACATTTACACAGATGGCATAATATCCTTGAGCAACAGTCATTTCCTAAGTGCTGGAATAAAAAAATATTTTATATCCCTATGGATCATTAAGACCTAAGTCAGATGAACAATGTGAAAAATGATATAGTACTCTGTTGATTAAAAGAACCACATCTTATATGCAATGACGTGCTTGACTAGCTGTTAATTGGTCGAAAATATTCCATGAAGCAGCAGTTACTCTGCTCGGCTGTTGCTAAATTCAGTTAAACTGTGTCGGTACGGTTTTATTTGCGGTTAATTAAGTGGCATCCCCAAACATTGATCGATGGTTCACAATCTCCGAACCAATCTTTGAAATCAACAGCGGAATACGAGTGCTTCATGCTACAATATACACCATGTAACCTTTATTCGCTAGATATTGTGATGGCGAATCATGATGATTTTCTCGATAGTTTGTTTGATGCATTGCAGCCGACAGCTACCCACTTAACCTAAACAAGCCGTAATCATCGGAATGACAGATATCCAGAATATCTGCTGGTAAATATCAAACACAAGCCATGTTATTCACCCCTGTCGTCCCTGCTAGTAAAATATCAAGCTGTGCCGCGTATGGCAAGGTAACACTAGTCACTAGCATCAAGATGCCCTTGGCAATACGCAAATTCTAGCTGATTCACAATAAAACTACATTAGTTTCAGATGAGGATTTTATTAAATCGACTGTATAAATTTTCCTATGCAAGTAATGTTTGAGGATTTTCGTTTGATGTCGCTTCTGCGCATATCAATAGGTGTTTGCCTTGTGATGGGAACAATACGTGCAATTTGCTATTACATAGTTGCCTTATGTCGTGAAATAATATATAGACATATGTAACTTATTATAATTACTTAGCTGAACCGAAGGAAGTTAAAGGCGTAATATTCAATTTATATTACCTTTGTTTTCATCGGTTATTTCTAATAGTTTATTGTGGGGGTCGGGGTGCAATATCGATGATGTCGAATGAGATAATGAGTCATAGTGGCAGCATAGTGCAACCATTTGTATGCATCACATTTGCGTCCTTGCCTAACTTGTGACAAACATGCGCTTGATTATAGAGATACGGAATGCAAATTTATGCTGCACAAAGTTGATAAAATAATTGCATCGATAGAGAAAGTGTTTTAGTGGATTGTGTCTCAAACATAATAATATGCTCGTGCGCAATTTCACTTGAGCGACGGATCTAACTGAATGCAACATCAGTATTGAAAAGGGGACAATTATAGTAATGTTTTTCTTTTTTTCGCTACGCAAGTCAATCATTGTGAAGTAACATATTTCAGACCTTAACGTTTGCCGCATTGACATTAATGGAGGGATAGTTCGTCTGTGGAGGACATTCTGCGTGGCTGCTATCAAGTAATCTGACTGCTGAGAGTGAAAACTATCGGCCACAAATCGTCCACCCGTATTAACAATATTCAACGATTCTCATTTTTGGAGCGTTTTACAAACAATCAGTCCACTGCAGATCATTGCTGTGGGTAAAACTACAAGGCTTGAGTTTATTTATGCCAAAACAATGATTTAGCACCAAATATATGATACAAATGATGATAAAATGAGTTTATATAAAAGGCCGCATACTGCCCCGCACATTGGGAATAATTGGGCTATGTGCTGGTCACGTAAAGCTCTTTATGAAAACGGAATGGGTCGAGCTCCGTAATAATTGGAACACATCAGTAAATAATGGGGTAGATACCAACGTGACCTACGTCAACGCGTCGTATTTGAGTGCCACGCATAAATTGCAGGCTGGACCAAGTACGCATGCCAAATTTCCCCGAGGCTTTCGTCTGTGTCTGTATAAAGGATTTCCAGACGTTAAGCTATGGTCGCCTTCTTTTCTAAAAACCAATAATGATGTTAGTTTTGCTATGCACTAGGTATTACTTTAATTGTTTTTCATGTTTTAGCTGGTAGCTTCTTGATTTGTTGCATCTACTTCCAGATAATTGCATTCCATTAAGCGACATCTAAGACACGCGCTAGTTTCTTCCCATCAATCTGGTTCCGACACAAAAGGAAAGTAACTACTCGGAAAGAAACGTAATGATGTAAATAAAAGCATTCATGTATTTAATACCAATTTCAAAATTTATGCACACTAAGACCTCCATATATTATTTGTTTTGTCTCCAATGCGCATCCTATGTGTATTAATTTGCGTTAATATACGTAGCCTCTAATTTTAGATTATAGAATGACTTCCAATAATCGTTGCCAATCGTATAGCATTTCTTTGAGAGGAAACGTCTATACTTTTGCCGCCGGCATACTACCTACTCGCTTCGCTTTTTCATCCACCAATCGAAGGTTTATTATTAAGATGTGCCGTATTTCGAGGTCTATAAATGGACAGGGAATCGTTTAACGGTTTAATCATTGCGTCAACAGGTGGGCTCATTAAGGTCCTGCAACGATGGCTGCTCTTGATTGGTCACATATATAATAATCAATCGACGTCGCGATATCAACTCACTGTTTAATGAACTGAGTAGAGTAGTTTGGCTTCTATGCTACCTGCTTAGAGGTCTTTTGGCCAAGAGCCGAAGGACTACGATCATTGTATGTCCTCGGAATCGTTGTGCTTGCAGCTAACACTCATTTTAGTAGGATATGTTTGCAGCGCCATCAATACAATACTGAGCAGTGAGCATGTCAGGATAGACCCTCCGTTTCTGTCAACAGTTAATCCTAAATCACGTAGGTATCTGCAATGTTCAATTGTGCCTAATTTTCTACAAACAGCTATTTCATTTTAATATCATCTCGACTCAAATGAACAAATTTACATCATCGAGTGACCTTTGGCTGTTGAATCATGGGTTTGTTTGACAAGTTCATTGTGGCTAAAGTACTGCAACACACATATGAGGTTGGCGCTGTTAATCCACAGTCGTCTGCTGCTTAGAGTTCAAATTTGATTCTGGCAAACAATGTGACACGGGACGAAGCATCCATACAGTTTCGAATAATGTTTAACTTCTAATACCGAATTCAATATTCCTTTAGAACAGCTGAATGATTAATCGTTGCCAAATCTTGCCATCAACTCAAGATAGCTATGGCGCGTTTGTGTTAACAACATCAAGAAGGGTGAATATGTCTCAGAGGCGCAAATGTGTCGTTATTCCGACGGTCACTTGACGAATCGGTCCCGCTTACGTTCAAAGCGGCTGACTTACCTTATATTTTTACACAAAGGCTTTTCGATAAGCTCTATGATTTTGACAGCAAAACGAAGACACGTTCAGTAGTAAAATCAACATGTTATCATGCTACAGGTTACAAGTGTCTGCCTCTACTTGTTACATTGTTCTATGAATAATGACTGTTGTTCCGTTATGTGAAATGCAGCATCATACAGTTTTGTTACCGCCTGGGGATATATTGCCAGCCACATATCCAACGTCATCACATTTAACAGGGGCAACAATGAGACTGTCAACTTACATTGATATCTTACCTGATTTGTTTCAAGAGGCGTTTTGCATTTTGATCCTCCCACTGAGTACTGTCATGACAATTGCATCCTAACAGTAGGTGGCATTATGCGATGTATTCTTGTAAACAAACTTAAACTGCTCGGCAGGAATATGCTAGCCTCTCTTGTTGTATTTGATATTTGAACATTGCACGCTTATCATGTCCAATAGCAAAATGTCGTTCATTAGACACTTTACTCCTGCCGGTAGAAGGTTCTGGCAGATTTATCAGCAAACTAAATACAGTTAGTAGTGCAATATTGTGGCTTCTAAGAGCCAATCAATAAACATCTGGTGTAAAACCTCACATGCTTTTACCTCTCTGACGAGGGTTGCGATGATAATTTAATGAAGGATTAAAACGCAATGGCATTAAACCCTGCGTAAATCGAAAAGGCCGCATATCAAAGACAAAATAATGGACCATCACAAAATAATATGCTATGGCTGATGCGTTATGTTATGTTTGTCCAGACTCCTCCCTCAAAACTGCGTCAACAGCGGCGGCCGGTCATTGCATGTGATCCATACAACTATTATGAAATAAGCATACAGTTATTTATACGCAGCCTCAGACGGGTGTAGTAACCTTCGAGTAACAGATCGGTCAAATTGGCTTTCCTCGTCTTGCACATGTCTTAAAAGTTCAGGGGCCTGCGAGATTGACGGCGGACGCGTGACCACATAGCCTACGGATCCTGTGGGAACGAGGTCAAAAATTTTCTGCGCGTCCCACGCGAGTGAAAATCGAAGGTTAGGCGTGCTCCGTCAGGTTGCAGACGCCGTGGTCTGTTGCCTTTTGCTGCGGTCCTCATCGACATCTAACGCGTGACTGATTGTTTATTCGCGCAAACCACTCCCTCGACCCAATGGTAGTAGACGGGAGATTCTTGCCGTCAGTTGATGCATCATCAATTATAATTCAATGCAAAGTGTCTATGAAACCATTATTGCATTTGGCGTTTGGTTCTCTGCAAACCAACCCTCCTAAATTATCTGACAGCGATAACATAATCTTAAAGTGTACCTATTCTGCCTAAATCATTACCATAAGTTATTGGGCCAGGCTGAGTTTGCCATCGCTGAAGTAAACATACACGCAAAAGTCTTACGATGTTTTTTTAATGGGAACAACAATAGTGACGAGGACGAAGTATTGTACGGGGAAGTGGAGAATGGTGGCGCTTGAGGAACAAGAGTAGAATATACAGCATGGTGTGCGGATTTGTTTTCGTAATGAGAATAACGCCCCCAAAGAAATTCAGATTTCAAAGCCACCCGCAAGGAACTACCTTATACGCGATCTGATGTACATGAAGCATTTTTTCCATATATTTAGCTATATTCTGGGCGAAGGTGAATGAGCGAGGCAAACCGAGTTTATATTCTACGCATCGTTACTCATTTGCTATTATTGTTCATTGCGCCATCCACTAAAATTCTCGTTCACTCACAATGTTTTTCATCGCGCGTATATAAAGATGAACGCGCTGTTAAGCGCAGCGCATCTGATATGCGTAATGAAAAATATGCTTACTTTTCGCGTTACTCGCTCGGCTATAGATCTAATATATATTTGTCAATGTATGTCTGGGTTTCCGGGTTTAAGTAATCAATGCAAGTCAGCATGTGCAGCTCTTATAATTGCGATATAAATTAATTGGTGGCTAGCCTTCATGCATGACTGATTATCTGAGTTGCAGAATGACAGAATGAATTCAAAATAGACAGAAGCCACCGGGCTGTGTCTGCGCCCTGTTGTGCCCTGCTTACACCGTGTACGTTATGATTTTCACTTCGATCATGACTGTAGCGATCGGAGCGGGGTCACAGTTTAGCCGGTGTCCGTGGCGAAGTGATTTACTGACTCACCTTTCGACCCACTGACTGTGGGTTCGATCCCGGGGTGTGATAACCTGACCGGGTACTCGAGACTCGGACGATCACGTAAACATTGCTGTCCCATCTCTGAAAAGGGATGCAAAAGATCCTCTGAAGACGACGTGCTCCCTGGTAGTGACAACCCTCAGATTTACACTCATTGCAAGTCCCATATGGCTTAGTAATTCGATACATAAACAAGCACGCGGGGTCACAGCGAGGGTAAAGGCGAATCAATAGGAATAAATTAGGTATGATGACCCCGGTTATAAATGTTAGAGAGGTAACAGCGGGGCTTCGTGCAATTTGATCAAAGTGGGATCATGCAAGCAACCCGAAAGGTTGGGGTGAGGTTCTGGATTGGATTATTATCAAATAATATGGCCGGGATCACGGTTGGTGCGTCGGAATTCAAGTTGACAAGGCCTTGATCTCCTGGGAAACGCCCAATACCTTGCGTCAATTAAAATCATCACATCACACCTTTGGCAAACACTAACAAGAACCTCAAACAAGTTGCCTGATTCAACCATGTTCACGAGAAACTGAGGGCATATTACACAGCAGCCGTATTATTGGTGCCAAAATACCGCTGCTTCTTAAATGTAACTAGACACGAGTAATATAAAGGGCGTTAGGTTCTAATTCTGCTGTGAGCTGTGTTAGAGGAGACGATATGGTCTACGTATTGTCAAGGAGCTGGCACATGGACAAATTTTGAAAGACTTTACTCATGAAAGAAGTGCAATGAGGAATACTATTCACATCTGACTTAATAGGCTCGGCGTCATGAGAGATAACACCACTCCGTTTTTTATAAGACGACATTTGATGTAGATGATAACCACGCGATCATAACCACACTCTAACTGATAGCAAGCATCTGATTCTATCGTATTATTTAAAGCACAACCCAGAAAGCACTAATCAACATATTCGCAGTATTTTGATAACGCCTTCGTTGTTAATGATAACTGTTAGTTGAAAATTGCGTCACTTGTCATTATATGTTCTCACATTTCTGCAAACAATGTAATAGGGTTCTCGATTACATAAATGAATAGTATAATTAAAACATTTATGAAAACACAGATTCTTATAAAATATGGATGAATATATGATCTGTAACCGATACGTCCGAGTATGTGTCTAGCAGGACCTCATTCCTGTGTTGGTTCGACGATCACACGCAAGGTCTTATTGTGCTAAAATTGTCGACGGCCCCAGAGTGATTAGTGGAGAACCCACACAGAGAAGTGATATTTATATTGATCGAATCTTTTTCCTATGGAGATTCCGGAGCATCAAGTTATATTCATATAATCAAAACCCATTGATATTAAATAGGGAAGTGTCCTTGGTGAGAGAATGCTGTCATGTTGCAATAAACGCTGCATGCAAAGACGCGGTGGTTTAGTCGGCACACTACAAATGTATGTGCATTGATACAGGGACTAGGTACGCAATGACTGCAAACATCATGGAGACAAACATATCGCTATCACTGTGTCAACACCCTTCTATGGATGTACGTAATCATATTCCGGTCACAGCAATTTAACCAGATGTTCATTGTGATCGTATTGAAAATCACATAGGCCAATATTGAGGTTGCCAGAATGGAACAAGACAGAAGCTTATGTTGCGACATGGCGTCATCCATAATGATTGCAGTGACTCATGGAGAAGCTTTCAAAGGTAATTGCCACTAAAGAAAGTCGACAGCAATGAAGCATTACAGAGAAGGGTCTGCAATGTAGAATATCAGTGTTATCCTAGCGCTATGCCACGTTGATCAGCCAGAGAGCGGAAATATGACACAGTAGCTAACACTTAATCCTTGTGCCAAGATGACAACACGATAATGTTCATCATAGGTTTTACTGCCTACGTGGTTCTCTACGACAAAATCAGGCTAAGTGAGAGCCTACAAAGTCTAAGTAAGAATGAAATAAATAGCAATAAGTGAAACAATATTTCATTATTAAAACAGCTCAATATGCTAAGGTCAATTGTTACAATTGTTCAGTCCATACTGCATTGTATTTAGAATACCCATCATGCAGAAATCAATTGACAATTTATGTGTTTCGGGAACAGGAATGTTCCAAATATTGCACGCATCGAGCACAGTGTAAGAACCAGAGGGGATGGATCGTAGCGTATTTGAAGCGGAGGGTCAATTGATTTTTTGTTTCTATGGTTGATTTTATTTATCTCATTTAATTCCCTGGAGCACGTTAGGTTTGTATATTGCGATTCAATAATGTATCTTATTTCCGCTCAAACGGAGTGATTGATTTGCAGATTGCATGATGTACGGCCGGAAAGTGCTTGTTGTCATAAGAAGGAAGAGTGCATAAACCAGACTGTTAAATGGACGTTGGACAATTTCACCTTAAGGAACAAAATATGTGCAGTATAAAACCCATTTTTGATTGCAGAACATCAGATAATGGTAGTTCCCGATTGCATTAAACCATCATTGGTCCCTTGATATGCAAACATGCCTGGCTGTTTATTTCAGGTTTTACGATGCAAATAAGCCTTGACTTCAATTATTATGAAACATGAGGCAAAATATAATTATTTACAAAGCAGAGCGAACACCCAACCATTAGCAACAGAAGTCACGCACGCCGAAACAGTTATATAAATACTCATACATTTCCTCTAGCAGTGCCTCAGCAAAATCGAGAGGCTTAGTTGAGTGGTATGGATTGATTTGGAAGCAAGAACAAAATATGTGCAGTATAAAACCCATTTTTGATTGCAGAACATTAGGTAATGGTAGTTCCCGATTGCATTAAACCATCATTGGTCCCTTGATAAGCAAATATGCCTGGCTGTTTATTTCAGGTTTTACGATGCAAATAAGCCTCGACTTCAATTATTATGAGACATGAGGCAAAATATAATTATTAACAAAGCAGAACGAACACCCAAGCATTAGCAACAGAAGTCACGCACGTAGAAACAGTTATATAAATACTCATACATTTCCTCTAGCAGTGCCTCAGCGAAATCGAGAGGCTTGATTGAGTGGTATGGATTGATTTGTAAGCAAGAAAGAAACAGCATGAGTGTATATATATACATGTATATACATATACATATATATACATCTATATATATATATATAGATATATATATATATATATATATATATACACATATATATATCTATATATCTATAAATATCTATATATCTATCTCTCTCTCTCTCTATATATATGTATATATATATATATATATATATATATATATATATATATATATATATATATATATATATATATATATATACATAGATATATATATATATATACATATATATATATTGATCAATATGCACAGCATGGGTTCGGTGCATGCTTACTCAACAAATCACTCGTGGCTCTGATCCTCTACTGACTGAGGGATAGTGACTTTTATTGTGCAGGTACTGGGTTTGCTGACGCAACAGGAACCAATTATTCATGAGGCCGAAACTGAATTGGCTCTCGTTATGATTATAGACCATGGTGATTAATTTCTTAAGTAGATATTTACGTCCGTCATACCCAATGAAAGTTGACTAAGGATTGATTTCGATTTAATCAGCTTCCGAGGCCCCATGTAATTGAATTACGATCAAGGCACAAAGATATATTGTGGAGCAGCGGCTCGACTGTACAAACGGGTCTTTTTGGTGGGACAAACTGTGGAGAAATAATCATGTGACGTCATTGCGCTCGGTGCAAAATTATATGGATTTTTATGTAGACGAAGAACCCAAATGTTTCTGTTGTTACAATGTCGTAGTCATGATAGTAGATACATTTCGCTAAGATAGATAATGCTTAATGGCACCTCGCAAACAATGTCATCGCCGCTTGGAATTGCATTATTTTCCAATGGTATGATAGCATGGTTGGACGAACAGATGTACCGTATTCTACCAAGAGAGAATGATTACTCACGTAAAATTGGACATTGTTTTAAAATTGGCATTCATGGTTTCAGATTATCGTTGCTAAAAATACGTGACAATGTCATTTTTCGAGTATAAAGACCTGACGGCTGCGCATAATAAGTTAGAAGACGTTTGGCAGTTGTTTTAATGTACAGACCAAATTCATATTTCATAGCTGAAAACTCATGGGTTAGATAAATACACATGCTGCTGAATGTATCATTCGAAACGGTAATAAATAAACTACTTGTTACTAAGAGAAAACACAGTTTGTCATGATCGTATCTGACACTACGCGACGTCTCATTGGCATTTATATTTAATATATCGTACATGTATATAACCAGCAAACCCTCATTGCATTTGCTACAGGGAAAACAAGGATTGAATGCACATAGATTTGTCCATGTCTAATTTTATTCAGCGAATCTTTCCACTTCAAACAGAATAAATTTACTGAAAATGCTCTTGTTTCGCTATAAGCAGACCGATTGCTACTATTAAGACTGAAAAAAAATCATGGTACTTAAAACACCATTTCACAAAAACAGGACACTAGCAATCGCCTGAGACGTAATCACTAGCTACCATATTACGCTTCACTTTCACTAGAATTCCGTTTGCTTCTTGCTATTGCATTGCTCAAAATCGATAGGCAAATCTAAAAACTAGATATGAATAAAACTTCTTGTGTTACGATAGGCGAAAGTAGGACAACATTAATAAGTATGTAACGATTAGAGGGGTGTACAAAACATCAAAAGCTATTTGCTTAGAAAAGCACAATGTCTATGATTATTGTCTGCTTTTATATTAAGGATGACTTTTCCTTGCATTGTCCATGGAAAACGTGATATCAACATTTTCCATATCGCCTTACAATATATTGAACAATTATGAATTACAACGAGCGCCAGATAAATGCATTGTTTGTAGACAATAATGTATTATACAGGATATTTTATTGCTGTTCACTGTTGTTGATGTTTCATGAGATTTCAATTGCACAGAATGGGTAAAAGTAGCCTACAATGCGCATAACAAGCAATTCGCTTTGATGCTTATTATACCCTACCATGCAAAATCAGGAGGGATAGTTTACATGAATATAAGGACGAACTGACTGCGAATGGTAGATTATATCTACGTTCTGTTCAACCAAATATGGACAAAATCAGGGGTGATTTATTCCATGCGGACAAGTGTTAATAGCAATGTGGCTAATTGGCTCCATGGCTACCGTAATCTTTAAGACAAAGCAACACAATCAGGGGAATGATCACTACTTTCCACTTCTTTGGGAAACACTTTGCATTCCTCCGAGGCATGCTACTGGCCACATTGGTTTGGCGGCGATGGCTTCCCTAATCATAATACACAATATATAACGCAATGGTACTCCCAAAGGTGACGGTGACAAAAATATAATGAAAAGGAGAGGTCGCCCATAGTGAGACACTAACTTTGAAGAGCATTTCGTTTTTGGTCACTGATTTGACCCACTGTGAAATACTCCAATAGCCATCAGTCCTAAGCTACAGTCCTTACATTATTCTATAACTCAACTTATGCGCTGTGGACGTTTGAAAAGTTCATAAAAATGCTTTAAATCTGTATCAAATCAGATTAGTCAATTGCTCGTTTAGCCACCAACAGCTAATTGTTGGACGCAATTTTGAAGAGACTTGACTCTCACATCTGGTTCAATCTTTGTGCATTGTGAACGCAAATCGTCAAATCTTTGCTTTATCTGCCATTGACTTACATAAATCGCATATCACGAATACGTAAATTACATAAACGCTTCTAGAGATCTAAGGAAATGTGAGCAAACGTTTTTGTAACCACCCGTGCATTCACCCAAGCATTAAACTTAAAACATACTAAAACTATTTTCGAGGCTAGGAGACATGCAAGCAACATCAGAAAATCTTAAACATTTATCAACTCGACAGTTATAGATGTCACTAGCTTGAACTAAACAAATTGTTTTAATAACTGTAAATATGAATGAACTAAATCACTGACAGCGCACCATCTTATATCACTGCTTCGTCAGAAACTAATGGATGGTTAACGTGCGGGTAACTATGCATAAAAATGCGATAGTTTGTATGATCAATAAATGCACAAATACAAGTACCGCACTACGAACCTGATATTTAGAGCTTCCAAACATACATGCACAATCCAAACTTCTCTTGCATTTTTCCCCATTCCACAAATACCACCTGCCGCCATCGGCAAAACGTTAGATGAAGCAGTGTAGGAAGGCAGCAGCTAGTTAGTTGTCCCTTCACAAATATTAAAGCATGTTGTAAGAAAAGGCTGTGAATAAAAGCGCAGAGCTTCCCTACAACAATGCTATTACAAAGTCATTAAGATGCAAAGCGTTGTGCTTAGGGTATAAAAACAGGGCGTTTTTCTTTATGAAGCAAATAAGGGAAGACAACGTCAACACAATTAAAGCTGATTTCATACGGCAGCTGCGAGGTGCCACGTTCTATTCAGTTGCATTAATGATTTAAGGAGGATCCGGATGCACTTGCATGAGAATTAGAAGTATTCATTTGCAGATACATATAAATATCGCATTCAATATTCATCCATTAGATATTTCATTCCATTAAGGTTCGGTTTCCAATAAAACCTGTTGTGGGTTCATTCCGAAGCCATATGTTGTTAACTATTCTCTCCTATAATCTTTTGTCGGATTTAACAACAAATCGCTCCTTCCACATAGCACACCTTTGTTATATTCGAGTGGCTACCTGATTTTGGAATAATCTGGCTGCAACGGAAGGTGACATCTGTTCCTGCATGGGTTAGACACATCATTCATGAATGTCCAAACACACTACGCCATCAACTGGACTTGACGGTGAGTTATACTGATGCTCAATCCGGAATAAGCGATGTCATGTTCATCCGATACTGTTCCGAAGCATCTGCTGACAGATTTGTACTAGCCCATCTTGCAAGGCATATGCTGCACTAATCTTTAACTAGTAGTAACAACTCCTATGCTAATTTATACATAGGTCAGAGCATAAATGTCAGCCTTTGCAATAAACACAAAGGTTGATATTAGCCACAGACACATGTTTGTTTGGACTTTGACCCCAAAAGCATGCCATGTTGACAAACAAACACAGTTCATTGACTGGTAATGGTACAGAAGCAGGTGCATTTTGCTCATAGAATAATCGCTCGATGTTTGTCCAATATACTGTCCAACAAAGAGGACGTCCTAAGAGCATATATCAAATTAGTTATAGGTACTCTTATGCAGAATGGCAAGATGATTAGCGTCGATTACGGAAGAAGAAGTCATTATTGTTAAGCGCTCGCATTGGCACACGTAGATCAGCATCTAGGTAAATTCGAAGCACTCTATTTTGTGATTTAATTACTGCTTGCACTACATGGTAGATCATAACAATCTTATGTGTATTGCGAATCGATCCAATGTGAAATACTGTAATCATATTCAAGCGCATCACGGTGCATTGTATACCATAGTGTCATTAACATATGGCAAGAGTTGCGTTGATGAGGCTTTTGCATATATAGTTTAAGCATGCAACTAAGCAATAGCAGTTTTGCCTATTAAGTAATGCATTCAGTCGTTGCGTAGACAACTAAAAAAGTCGATGCTGATTGCCCCAAAACGTCCTGATGTAATGCGCATAATGACGACTTAAGTGCAGTGTGACACTGTTTTGCAATCTTTCTGGAGTTGGCTTCACCTAAACTACGTAATTACATTGAAAAATCCATACGATGATGAACCTTCGTGTACATAAAAAACGAAGTCATTCAATTATATTCACCCCTATTACGTGCTTCGTGCGTACAACTGCTGGATTGCACCTATCCAACATCATCATCTGGCAGATGATATGCAATATGCCGGCTAATCTTTACCGATAAGTTGTTTGTGTATCGAGCAAATTGATACAATAATAATAAATACCTAAGCTACAAATCTTTGATAGCTGCAAAAAAAAAGTGAATATTTCTCCTCTCAATATGCATCATGAAATATATTATGTTCTGAGGTCAAGTGTTTTGTTTTCGAGAATGTCAGTCTCGTTTGTCTGTCGAACGGGGTCATTAAATTCACATTCGGGAAGGTTGTAAACGAACACTTATCAATTTAGAATTCAGTCATGCCATAACCCTACCGGGATTTAAACTGTAGGAATGCTATCGCGGCATTTGAAATACTGTCTCTCTCACTGAAGACGTTTATACCAGACAAATGTAAGCGGCCGTATCTTGTTCTCTGTAAGTGCTAACAGTCTTTTGTAGTTTTATTTGCATGTACTAGAGCAGCTATTTTCGAGGGTACGATATTAAACAAACAATACGGCAGATTCGAGTTTTTTTGCAACCGCACCTATTTGCCGTGAATAGATGAGTACTGGATGTTTAACCGTTCACCAGTATTGTCATAAAGGAAACACTGAATGATAAATGGATGATAAAAAGGGACTTTCGTTCACTAAATTTAATGTTTGTTATTCAAGCCCTAGCATGTAAGAGGCTATCAGTTGTCGTTTGATATTGACCCGAAGTTCGGCCTATACTAATGCCACCAGACAGAATGTCATGTAACAATAATTACAGAGCATGTGTCTTAAATCTGAGTGCCAGTTAGGTGGATTTATATGCGACTAAACATTTACCGCCTCAGCCTCCAAAACTGGATATCAGAGGTGACAACATGCTATGTCAGGAGGGGAGGAAATGAATATTACACTCGTAGTGTGGGCGTCTTACTTATTAATCAACACAGGCAAAACTACCATTCTATGAGGAACACGTCGCAATTTTCTATATTTCATGATAGAATATTTTTCTGAGCCATATTGCACATTATTGTCCAATTTGGCATTATATGCGCCATATATACTGGTATGTCATAACAATACAGAGTTGTGTAAAGGGTGCCTTTTCCAGCAGAGATGGCGAGCACAAATGCGCCATGACAGTGTCCTGTTGAAGCTTGAAATCGTTGCATCGATAGCTGAATTGGTAAGTGCTGCTTGCAAACCAGTCCTAATTCGCGTCGTGAAACAAACATAATAGCAACACACATTTGTTGCAGCAATATGGATACGAGCAATCTCAACTCAATCCAACTAGCCGGTAGTTTTAAGGTAATTTGCGATGATGTAACACGTCACATGTTCTACAAGAAGCCGATCCGCCCGAATATTGACATCTCACATCCTATTTCGGGACTTTTCACTCCATTTGTTATCATAGAAATTCCCCATATTATGGTCAAACAAATTGCTCATTTGAGGCTGAAAGTCCAGATAGTTCTGTAGAATCAATACCTTTGTCCTAGTTGTGAGTGACGATGTACTTTCAAACATAAAACATATTTTCCAAACATTAATGGTCAACACTTTCATCGATTAACAATGAGCCTGACAAATTTAGTATCGGTTCACACAATCATATTGATTTTTCACTGTAATTGCGAGCTGGTGAGTTTTCTAGCTGTGTTTCTGATGCTGGTCACGCCTCTAGCATCCACAACTGTTAACTTTTTACCTTAATTAGCAGATATTAGTTTCATTGGATATGCCAATATTCTGTTGTGTCATAATCATTTACGGAGATGTTGATTTTCTGATGGTGGCGAAATATAGTCATTTGTCGGTCAGCTGTAATACTCGAAAAAGCAACATAATTTCAGTGGGTCATCCTCTGCAGTATATACTATATCCACTATCAACTTATGTGGCTCACTTTTATAACACGGGGCAATGGCCAATTAGCTTGGAAAAAGCTAATTTGACTTGATCAGAATATAAAGATCAACAACGAACTTACAAAATGTTATTGATCTTTATATTCTGATCAAGCAAGTGGACATGGTATTGACATCTTGCTTGAAAGGGTTACTAAGTGTATTTTACTGAAAGATATAATGCACATGCAGAATATAGCATGAATCAATTTGTAATGCTCTTTCAAAGTACTTTAGTAAATCGTAACAGAATAATCCATGCAAAGATAATGAGGGGTTCAAATTAAATCAGGATATTGCGCAACATCTTCAATCCAATATACAGTCCAAAATCTGCTTCTAAATAACATTCACTGAGCACGTGCATTTCAGGAAGAAAACAGTTTAAAATCCGGTTCCTTTTTTACTCTACTTTTAATCTTTCAATAGACGATTAATAGCTAGAGGTCAATGAACTGGACCGCCTACAGAAGAGATGAAGCTTATCTATCCAACTGCCTCGAATGAAGCACGTACATTTGCGGACTCGCATATATTGTGCAAGTAAATAACATTAGAACACTGCAACCCCCGTATATCACACCAACAGTTGAATCACACGGAAGTACATGCTGAATACGTAAGAAGCCAGGCGAATCAAGCAGCCATTAAGCAGTCTAGCAGTTGCATACTCTCGGTAAAAATAAATCAGTCACTCGGATTAGAACCAATTAATTTACTTTTTTCAGAGCAAAGGCTGGGCATTCTATTCCAAAGGAATGCGCTTTTTATCAAGATGTTGCCGAAATACAGGGGAATTTGCGACCAAAAGCATTGCGGTGAGTCGCCGCGTCTTTGAAAAGCACGCACTAGGGCAATGTCAGTGTCTTACACTTGTAATAACTTAGAAAGTTGTGTCTAATCGCGACTATTTGCACAGATTCACAATAATTGGTTTATATGCAGGCATAAATATATATATATATATATATATATATATATATATATATATATATATATATATATATATATATAAATATATTCATATATGTTACATACATTTACATACATATATATATTAAACTATATAAATGAATATATATACATGCACATGTATGTATATATATATATTTATATGAATACATACATGCATATATGTATATATATTTATATATTTTATATATATATTTTATATATATAAATATATATAAACATGCATTTTTAAAGATATATATATATTTATATTCATATATATGTGTATGTATATTGATATATTTAAATATATGCATATATATATTTATGTGTGCATATATATATATATATATGTATATCTATATATACATATATATTTATACATATATATAACATATATATAACTTATGTATTTATAGATGTGTGTAGATATATAAATATCTCTAGTTAAGTAGGGATTCATGTAAACTACCATGCCAGAACACCAGCCACCAGCTCTAAGTTTATTTATTTTCTTTATGTTCAAACTTAGTATGGCAGCAGGCTGTTGACGTGTTATTGATGAAGAACGGTTTTTTAGGAATTTCTTGTTGGATGGAGGAGACACAGCAGTCCTTGTGCATCTGGTACATGCAAATTGGAGCAGGATCGATTGTTTTGTCCTGCAATCCAGAAGCTTTGAAATATTGAGCACCATCTCAAACTTGAGCTTCACATCTTAACTAATTCAACGGGCTGTAGCTGTTTGATTTCTTGAGTATGAATTAGTTTGTCAAAATCATGGCAGGTTTCTTCTCATAGTGTTGATATTTCTCCCAGAGTACAATTACATTGCAAACTCAGCGCTGTTGCTCTTGTGTTGCTTGACCTCAGCGCAGCGTTTGTTCCTGTCGACTATGAAACCCTGCAACAACTTCCCTCACGCAGTTTCGGTCTCAATGGAGAATGTCTACCTGGAAACGAACAGTTAAGGTACGCACTTGCCAACACACCAGCTAGCATGTGATGCGCCTTTAGGATCCGTCTTTGTTCCTGTACTGTTCACAGCCTACTTATCACATGGCGAGCTGATACATCGACATAAACCGCGTATTTTTAACTCCCTACGCATGGATGGCAAACAGTTGTCTGGTGTTGAATTAAGATAACAACAAAGCATTTTTTGGCAAATGCCACCCGACTTTTTGTTCAGATCATGCTTACGAAATGACTGTAGCAACATCATATACAGCAAGTAATCAAGATTTAAATGGATTTAGAGATTAAGATAAAGCCACTTATATAAAATTGACTTAATCTAACGGGAAGATAATGCAACATCATATAATTTCTTAACAAATCAACAACCGAAATAATGGTCGCCGCATTTCACTTATTGCAATTTGTTGCTATTTGTGGCCCATTTTTATATAATCGTAAAGCTTCATCGCGCCCACAACATCGCTGCTGCTCGTTTTGCCGTCAGATAAAAACAGGAGGAAACACCAAAAGCATCATGCAGGTCCTACCTCCGCTAGCTGTCAAAAAGTAAGTCTAATTCTGCTTTTTTGCTGTTAATGTGGATACATTGGAAAGTAATCGAACCCCACCATGCTACGCACAGAAAACGATGTTTGCCTACCACCCTTCAAGCAATTGTTGATAAGTAGACAGTCATGTTGTACTACAAAGCATAGCATCGTTCACATTATCGTACTGACGAACATGAATACCCGGCTATTTTGAATGTATCACTGCAAGCAAATTAAATTCCAATATCTCGTGTCAGAGCGCATATTAAAAGCTTCAATGATTTCGTTTCCAGTATATATTGTTATGGTACTTTTGATGACAATATTTGGTTGCGCAGTGAGCAGATACCTTCATGCTGATCAAAAGATTGTCACAAAACTTGGACAATTATTAGTCATTTGTAAAACTCGATGTAGCCATATAAAAACATTTGGTGACCGTGGCTAGCATTAATATTCCTATTCAAACCATGACAATTGCTTATTAACTGTCTGGATGGACAATAGGAATAAAAACTACTAGAAAGTGACCTATCGTGAATAAATGATTTGTAAGCAGGCTTTTTGAAATGATGCTTTTCTTGCAAGCGCTACTAACTAAATAGGACTTATAAATAGTATTTGGCAAAACAAGCTAGGTAAAGCTTGATGATTAGGTGTTGAATCACGACGGAGAAGGCAATGTTTCCGCGTTAAATTAGCGTAATAAAAAATAATCGGAAACAGTTGGAGACATCAAATGCGCGACTTAACGGTTTGTCGCCTCATATGAGGGGGTCCCAGATCAATATAGCATTATTCATTTAACTAACAACCAAATGAATAAAACTATTCAGTGCCAGTGTCTGTAAAGCATTGCCATCATCGAGGCCTTGCATGCGCTGAGCAAGTAAATTGCATTGCAGATTTACGAGCAAAATAAATCACGCAAACAAACAAACGAGTCTTCCTGATGAATCGAGCAGCAATTGCGTAATGTTGCAGATGCATTGAGTCGAGGAAAAAACATCCGTCCTCCAACTAAGACTTAATTAATTGATTCTTTAGAACTATACTCTATTGATCAAAGGCTGAGCTAAAACAAACCGTTATCGTAATGGACAATTGTGAAATATTACCGACAACCAAAGAGCGTATACAGCGGCATCATCAGCGAGCTGATCCAAAGCGTACAACATGATCAAAGGAAAGCATCTACCATGGCCAAGGACAATTGAATAACACCTGCGATAGAGTTGTTATGCTCATCAAGGTATTATAAATCATACAGGATTTTACATGCTATTCAATGAATCGCTATGAGTTGATATGCGGTGTCAACGTAGTTTTATTCAACGAAAAATGCATTGGTGCCTACTTTTAATTCAATAAATTGATTACCTATATTACATGGCATGCCATTGATTCACCTAACGACAATTGTGGGTTGTAAATCAAGGGGACTAAGTTGATACATCTATCCGAAAAGTATAACTTCCATGCCATCCTATGATTATCGCCTTGCTAAACACGTGTAAGCCGCTCCAGGGCCAATGCATGATACCGATATATAAGTCTCCCACAAGGTAGTTAAACGAGACCTTAGATAACTGTTTGCATGCTTTGTCATAAAAAATTGTGCGATTATTCAAGTGTAACAATGTCGTGAAAAGCATTATGCACAGAACTATTCTCGTAATAGTAGCAATTTATTTACATTAAACATATAATCGAACTCGACAGTGTACATATATCATCCTGTGGTTACTGAGAGCATATCTAAAGAATCAGGGTAAATAAATTAAAGATGTTGGCAGCAATTAGCCGATCAGATATATTACATCAAAGCAACTACACAAATATGTATAGTAAAAATAGCGGAATATGCTAAAGCGTTATTGATGCATTTATTGCAGCTTCCGGCTGCGATTCTATGTGTATTAACTTATTTGGATCATGCTCGTCGAGATATGTGTACGAAGCTGAACTCTGATACTCTGGCGGGTCATCTTTGCCCGTAAATGATATGCACTAGCAATAATAAGCGTGCAGTAATTGGATATACCCAGCGATGTGCCGTGTCATATAAAAATACCTGATTTCTGTATTCTGAAAAGGCAACAGACGTCGCTTTGTAAACACAATTATTGTTACAAAGAAGTGAAGTCATTCGAATGTCTCCATATTTCAATGATTACTGAAGCACACTTTTGATGGAGTCGGGTAAAAGTCAACCGCTTTTGACTAATGTGTCTTAACTTCTTTTCTTGAAGTACTCAACAGAATTTATCCGATTATTCCATCATCTAATCATTATATGACTTTGATTGAGACGGAGTTATAGTTAAATCGTGTGTTGGTCAACACAATGGGACTTCTACATTAACCCTCTATTGTTAACAGGATAGGGTAAGGAATGGGCAAGTCTGTGGCACCCCGGGGTACTTGTGCCTACGCAAATGCTTCAGCTATTTTATCAGTGCCTTCATTCCATTCAGTAGTTTTCTTTTAGCTTCCTGCCTCATTACTAATATGTTACGCACGTTTTAATCAGCAGCTGATTGGTACTAGTGACAATTATGATGATGACGATTTCACATATTAAACGAAGCTTGCTCAGACCACCAACAAATAGGTTTACTGCAACATCATGTGTCAGATATTTTATAAGGATGACACGTGATGACAACAATCCGGTATGTTTTCACCAATCCCAAATATTGACCTCTCGTAACCAGTTACAATTTGTTACCATGAAAACTCCATGATACCCGTGGGATAATTTCCCCTATTGATCTTCGGTTGACTGTCGAGGAAATGTTGTAAATCCTTACCCGCATCTTAGTTGTGAGTGATAGTTATACAAATGAATAGACTTAGACTGCACTAATTTGTTACATTTGTCACTTAATGTGCGACTTGACTGATACAAAATCGCCATTGGGTACGAACAACCAGCTAAAGCTACAATATCACAGCCACTTGTCCCATTGAACACGAATCACTCCAAGATCATTTTAGCCTTCGAACCTGGATTGGCATTGTTTAGTCATATACTGTGGGTTTCTTTTGCCCATGTTTTACCCAATGAGGAGATTTTTTAAAGGGTGGGGAAAATAATTATCGGAAATAATCAGCTATGCACGTTTTCCATTGACATGTTGCTTGAAAATGCTACTGATAACATAATGGCGACAAAAGTACAAAATTTCGGGAGACGGTGTGTTAAGACGGAATTGTCATGAACCACGATTCAGCATACATAATATACTAATGCAGCGTGTGAATGACATCCACCATGTATGTGCATATACCAACGGGGGGGTTAAAGCTGTCCAACTAAACGAAATCGGCTTCATTCGTTTTCTCGCATTTATTGTGCAAGTAAATCAGAGGACAAAGCTGCAACCTCTGTATATCTCACGAAAAGGCAATAAGACCAATACGACAGAAGCAACTGTGAAATGAACAAACTCTGCGACCTGAATCGAGCAGCTATTGCTTATTGGTGTAGATGTATACTCACGATGAACACAAATCGGCCACAACGGCTGAAAAGTGCCGGCATTCAGTTGCGAAAATGTGACAATGTGAAACGTTATAAGCATGTATCAAATTAAGACACAAAGCAATACAGCTGATCGATCCCGAGAACATATTAACTGTATTACTGTCATACGATATTATTACAGCAGCGGTCGGCGAGGCATTTACGAAACAAACTGTGGAATTTGCACAAAGATAGAAGCCGCAGGCGAATCGATGACGAATGAACGACTTCCTCAAAAACAAGCTACTCGTCCATATTCACGTTCTCATTCATTAACTACTATATATACCCAATTGCACAGCAAAATAGCTGCTTGGTTATTATTTGCCTTCAATATCGACTTGTTTCTCAGAGAGAATGGGTTTAATATAGACCCGTTTTTGTGACGCCCTCTTGAGGCCCATTCATTAATTATTTGGCCGGCATCACGATTCAGTATGGCGGCTAAGTCATTTCAAATGAAAATACATTAAGGTCATATTGCAGATAAATGGATATATACGATAATTGCTACCTACACCTTAAGTGCCATCGTTCCATTTAAACAATACCAATGGACGCTTGTAGTTGCCAAGAGTCAAGAATGAATCCATCTAGTCGGCTTTGATTGGATTGATGACACAGAAGAGACCCAACAAACCTTTTACCGTTATATATCTCAAATTTTCGTCTGCATAATATAAAGATATATATTTTGGTTGCAATATTTTATATGCGAATGGATCTTCACTTGTTTAATTAAACGGACACAAACGTTACCACACAGACAGTAAATGATCTCAAGTTAGGACAATCTAGGTTCTGATAACACCTCATACCAAATAAAACCAGTTTTAACAATCTGTGTGTGCATAGAAACAGTACCTAACAGCGCAAAAGCACAGTTACAGCAAATCGTCCTTCCAGTTTAAGCGATCATTCGGTTTCAAATATCTCAGCATAACATTATCACTTGGGATTAAAGATCAATGACAGTAAGAAAATTCAATACTGTAAGAGAACATCTACTACTCTTTCTTTTATAGTGTGTCCCTTTGTTCATTAGCAATTACTGATCGGTGCAATTAAGAAATATCCACTATATAAAGGAACATTTTCTTTTCTCTATATCATAATAGTATGTCCCTTTGTAACGAGCACTTACCTTCAATATCCTTACTTCTTAGTCTACATATTATAAAGAGATATATTCTAACTACCCATTTTCATATGAGCATTTGTCTTTGATTTTTAAATTAACGGGACGTGAAAGTAACACACAGAGAAAGGCAATGTCTGTATTATCTACGTTGATACAGTTTAGGTTTCACACAATGTATTTGAAATCATATTTTACCCCATACAACCTGTTCTGCGCGTGCATAGAAACTATACCTCACAGCGCTAAGCGCATTTACAACAAATTGGCTTTCCGGAGTACGCGATCACTCTGTTTCCATTATCTCGCATATATATATATTAGAATATAACAAATATATATATATATATATATATACCTCGATATATATATATATATATATATATATATATAGTCGGATAATTCGTAGACGACACCTCGGGCTTTGAGAGAAGTTGCGTTGTGGGGCCGAGAATATATATATATATGGTAAGCAATATATATTGATATATATATATATATATATATACCCATATATATCTATATGATATAGGGAGACATATATATATATATATATATATATATCTAATCTATATATATATATTTATATTTACCTACGAATGCGACCTTTTTGATACAATCGACCTACTATTTTGGCACACAGTCACATCTTGGCACACGATCTGAGTGCCAAAATAGTCAAGAGCTTTTGAGTGCTTTGCTCTGCAAATTTTTATTTAAAATTTGTGTTACCTGGTAAATTATCTCCATTCACATTCATCCATTGCAAGACTTTAACCCCTGCATCGCGCAGGTGGTAGTTCGGGACGTTTGAAAAATTTTATATATTGGACTGACGACCATTTTGATACTCATAATCCCAACTTCTGATATATTGCTTAGAATTACTTCCTTCACAAATATATTCCATCCACGTGACATTCGACAGAGGGAATTAAAAATATATATATTTGGTCTCGACGTTTTCCAATGATATATATTCGCCCAGAAAACCGAAACGCTTCGGCTTGTCGGATAATTCGTAAGGCACCTCGGGCAAGAATATTTGAGTATGCATATAACCACAAGTTGCGTTGTGGGCGATATAGAGAATATCTTACGATTTGGTAAGCAATAACCACAACTCTTGAATATATTATGGCGTTAAGACAATTATACCCAAGTCAACCAGATGATAGGGAGAGAAAATATATATAATGTCGCTAAAGTGTATTCGATAACCTGGGTTCTTAGCCTGGGTTTTCTAATATCGCCCACTGTGACATTTTGTGATAGATCTAAATCATGGCAACGCTGGTTCGATAGATTGGATATATTGTGTAGTATGCTCAATCTGACATTTAAATGGAATCTGTTCAATGTTTGAGGTACTTTACTTCAGCTATGTGCAGTCAAGTTATGTTAGTTAGTCGCGTTTGTCATAACGTATGTGTGTATGTAAACAATATTTTAATCCGCGATGCAGGTTGCAATCTTTATTTTCAATCGTTAGGCGTAAATAATGCCTAAAACCGAGATGTTTTGTATTTACCTTGATCTGAAACTAATGTCAAGGTCATCGAATAAGTGAACAACTAGTATCTCGAATGACTCCATTAATAATGGTCGGATTGTTACATAATTTACATCATCGTGTAACTCATTCTAATTGCATACTAGAACAAGTAAATTGTTTAAGCAGAAAGGATGGAACATAACAAGTATATGTAAACTGAGCTATTTAATAACAATTAGTATGTTGCATTTTCATTTCAGCATATCATTTTACCTTGATGACAGTCCTGATATAGATGTATATGGAATTATCACTATATATATATTCTTGATCATTTCCTTATCAGTTGCTGATTAGTCATGGATGCACCATATATGGCGCTCGGCTTGCGATTCAAAGTAACTCTTATCCCCAACCTACCATTACATTGGGAAGTATAAGTGATAGTATTATTGATTCATAGAATCGACGAATGTTTGCACAACTTATTCATAACCCCTCTAAATGCTAATATTGGAAAAAGCCCCCTCACTTATTGCCATTAGGATCACATGAGCCAGCAGCGTTATTTTGCTGTTTCCCACTCAAAAGCTGCTCACGCGGTCTGAGGGATACGAGCGCCCATGCGCCCATCCAGTCCGCTAAGACCTGCTAGCAACAGCCGATCTGTCGCGCTGCACAAATGTCACCGCGGCACCGCGCTCGGCTTGCGAGGCGTGGCTTTCGTGGGAACCTGGCAAGTCGCATCAAGGACCATTCCAATTGGTCAAAATGTATGTAGGATATTGGCGCGATTAACCAGTTGTGTGGAGCAAACAAACTTCGCCTCTGACAGCATCCGCGCTATTTATAACTTTCGATCTTTCACATCCGCGCTGTCTAAGGTGGGATCATCATAGCACCAGGGGCGAGTGCCTTGATGTATTCTTCTCCACATTTGTTTTGGAAAAGTTCCATAGCATGTGAGGATTTTGTACGTGCAAGTCTGACAAACTTGTTATGGTTAGAAACCCCAAAAGGATAGGCATTATGTCATGTTGCGGTTTGTCAGTATCATAATTATATGTCCGCGTAGGGCTAAATCACATCTTTCTTTGAAGCAGAGAAAGTTTGGAAAGATAAATGTTCTATTGATCAGATGGTTTCCTATCGTCTACATTGTAAGAATATCTCCTCAAATAACACCCGCTTTGTAGTATTCTGAGTATCATGACAGAGATCTTCCGTATTTGTTGCAAAATACGGGATGGAGAGAAGAGGTGAGCTTCCCAAACAATGCAGGTCAAATAGTTCATTGGGATGTTCCAATAAGCAGGTTTGATAGATTCAACGGTATGACATAAATTATTTAAAAAGTAATTTAATCATGGAAACAGTTTCACTCACACACGCTAAATGACTGTTAATCGTGCAAATGACTACAACAGTCCAATTGAATTTGTAAATCAGGTTAATTCTATATCGACTAACTTAAAAAAACTTAGACTGGCCAACCTTTGACAAAGTCGCAATATGAAATCTCCCAAGGGCGCGGATCGTTGTCATGACGCCGAAGCTATATGGCGTTGAGAGATTTCTCTAGGAAAATAAGCTGAATACATGGTGTCTTTAAATTAACCGTACCATTTCATACTTGGTCCCACAGAAGAGATAATCATACGGATGCGTTGAGGTGAGTCTTCTTTATGTTGTGGTTACGTACGTCACCGTTGTGGTCCAATGGCCTTAACGTGACGGCATTGCATTAAAGCGTATGACACCTCTGAGGAGTTTGGCCCTTACCGTGTTAGCGTGACTAAATCACGTCTCCCCGGACCGCCCTGGCCTTTTAGGCGGCAACGCAGCAACAAGGGTTCGGCCGCTTGTTGCTCAGCCGTCTAGATTGCAAGCCGTCAATAACGAGTGATCATACTTACGTCTGTTTTTTAACGTTTTCATTTGACGCTTTGCGCAGAAAAAAATTGTACGCCTTTTGACACCTGGTATTTTCTTAGCCTTGCTTCCTTACGCCTTACTTTAGTCAAACTTGATTTTGTAATTGCTAATTAAGTTGACTATTACGTTAGTGCAGTGGTTGTTCGTAGGTCCACCTCACGCTGCCTTCTTGGGACCCCTTACCGCCATCCTGTTGCCAGCCCTAGGGGAATGTGGGGTAATATCGCCCCCCCCCCCCCCATAGGTAGCTCCCCACCCCGCCGGTGAATCGACCTTGGGATGCCTGTTCCATGAGGACTATGCGGTCCCCAAGGAAACGGTTGCCGCTCACACCTCCGTCAGTGCCATTTGTCGGGAGTGTGAGAGGTAACCCGGATCTCCGATATACTGAGCATCTCGAGATGCGGCGCACCACTCCCTCTTGCGGCACCCTCAAACCCTCTGCGAAGCAATAGACATGGCAACGGTTACCAATAGCAGTACCAGGCATGCTTCGGTAAGCAGTCCCGGAGGCGGGGAAGGGAAGAGGAAGGGGTACCCCCTAGGGTTTCAGCGGTCACTGGCCCTAGTGAATCCAGCAAAGTAGAGAACCTCGGCGCATGATGAACCAATTGCAGCGCGAGGTTCTGACCCTGACTAGGGCCTTTCAAAAGTTGAAAGACCTAGGGGCACCCAAGGTTATCTTAAGCCCCCCCCCCCCCCCCCCTCCCACTACAAGTCACCCAAAAGAGAAGTTGGGCCCTGTTTTCGTTGTGGAAAACAGGGGCACTTCAAAAGGGAATGCCCTAATGGCCCGGGGGGAGGGAGTCCCAGAACTCCCCAGGGCACCAAGTCGGGAAACGCCCTTGGACATTACTTATCTATGTTTCAGCATTACTATTAGTATAATTAACACTGGTATATTTAATATTCCTTAGTATCTCTTAGTAACTTAAACATACGTACACTAATATGCAAAGGAAAATTAGAGACAGTTAAGAGTTTTGAGAATATTTAGGAGTGAAATGTTTATCAATGAGGATCATTTTTATAGAAATGTTGGCGGAACAGCATCCAGCACAAGTTGTGCAATTCCAGTAAACAAATCGGAATGGATTTGGGAGAGGTGCAGGCCCACAAGCGACCTAAAAAGAAGCCATCCCTAGATTCCTGCATTGAGGCTTCAAAGAGGACTTGGGCCTCCAAAACTACCTTCCCCAGCAGCCTGAAAGTGAAGATGATTCTACCATCGTGGCCCACAGGAAGTGGCTCCAGAAAGAGTTTGCTAAGGAGAGAGGGGCTGTTGACAAAAACTAGGTAGCTGAGAAGATGCTCCTTATTATGTTGTCGTCAGATTGTGCGAGACGGAATGCCAGTGCCTCAGTGCACTGAGCAACACCCATGGTTGCAGGGAAGAGCAGGGGGAGATATTATACATGGGCCAGATTATGATACAAGCATATGTGATTTTGAATAGTATCATAGTGTTTGAAGTCTATATTTTATTAACTGATTTCCATTGTAAAATTGCACTGAATCATTAATTAATTAATGACTGTTGAGGCTTTGACGGTTGCAGCTGTATGCAGAATTCACTGGACTGGGGCCTAAGGTAGAGAGTGGCGACATTGGCAAGCTCCTTCTGTTTGGCCTCCAACGCTATGGGAGGGGCATTATGGAACTTCTTAGGCGGAACAAAAATCTGCTGTTGAGGGACCAAGTAGAGAGAGCAGGTACAGAATCCCAGTTTACCATATTCAACATCTACCAACCAAATAACTGCTGCATATTGTGCTTCAGGTTCTTGGTAGCTACAATAGTGACGCTTTCTTACTATTTATTTAGTTATTTTTACATTGGTTCGATCATATACTAAACTTGATGTTGCTGTACAACATGGCTTCCAATATCTACCCCATTTTGTCTGTGTCATTGCTATCCCCCAGCGGCCCATGCAGCTATAGTTATCACCGGTCTGCCGCTACTTTTCAAAGAAAAATCCTTTATTTTTGAAGACACACTCGAGGTAATTGTCAGTTAATATTTCATCATGTATTATTATCAAACTAAATAATGACTAGTTAAACAAGGATGGTGATTGTAACAATAATAATAACATTCGTTCATTCAGGCAGGATTTGTGGACCTTGTACTATTTCTAATGAGTGCTATGGCTCAACAATAAGTCTACTATGTGTTTTAGAATGGTGCAACACAGCACAACACCAGATAAACAGCCTGCCTCCTCTGCTGCTGTATGAGGGAGAATTGATGGATGCTGAAATCATGTGTACGTAGAGGGAACATCTGTTGGAGAAGCGGTGGACGTAACAGGAGCCATGGCCATGCTGATGGCTGCAATTTATGTCTTTAACTTTTCGCTATGTCCAGAAAGTTATGATTGCCATTGATAATGAGGTTAAAGACCCTATTGATGCCAAACTCCTTTCTATCACGGCTAGCATTAACAAGACTATGCATTTGTGTGATTGAATGAAATAAAATGTTCTTGTTTTGCATACAATTTTGTCTGACTTGTTTATACAAGATGCAAACTTATAAGCAGTAGGACTTACTTGGTCAAATAAATTTGTATTCGTTCAGGGTGTATGAGGTATTATAAGTTCGACCATCAAACATAGTAAAACTGACCTTCAAACATAGTCAAACGGACCTTCAATCATAGTCAAACTGACCAAATCCTCTAGTCGGTCTGACTAAGTACAATAGTCATTACTACTTACCCTGTAGTCAATGTGACTAATAAGATAGTCATAGTGACCAATGGATTAGTCGTTTTGACTACTCTTTACTTGACTAGATAGATTAGTCATTTTGACAAATCAATATTTGACTAACTGCTTTAGTCAAATTGACTAACACATTAGTCGCTTGGTGGACAGTCAATATGACTAGTTAAGTTAGTCAGGTTGACTAGATTGCATTAAGAGTGCAGGGGTCGGGCCAAGGGGCAGGTCGCCGATCCCCTCAACATTAGTGCCTCCGGTTTGTGTGGGTTGTGGGGCTGTGGGGTGTGTTGTGGTGTTGTGGCTGGGGTAAGGTTCTGGCGGATAAGGGGCCTAGAATAGGGGTTCATGGCGACCTGTGTAGTGCTGCCGATGCACCAATGCCACCTCGAATATCTCCCCAGAATGTCAGCACTGCAGGTGTAGGTAGTGCGGCACGAAAGGGAAAATGACAAAGAGGTCGAGCAAAAGGTGGCTCACCTGGTGACTAAAGCGAAAGCGAGAAAAGATCAGCAGTGGTTGCGGTTGGCAGCTAAGACAGCGCTGTCCCTGCAGCTCTAGGGCCGGGAGTGGATACACCACATTGTATTCCCTATCGTCCTGCCTAGCCTTCCAAGCTCCGTTGCCAACCGGACCAAGCAAGGACTACAGGCTTGCTCTAGACCCGTCCGTGCCGCAAGTTTCGGTTAACGAGGGGGCCACTGACCCTGAGCCGACATTGCAGGCGTCCACAGGGCGGCCTGTAGCTAGTTCTGGTGGGGCATGGACCGCAGCCACCCTGACTCAGCAGGGCCAGCCTTAGTGCCCATGTTTGGAGCACCTGGAGAAAGGTCACCCCCTGCTATGGGTGGTACTAGAGCAGAGGCTTTAACGTCGTCAATCGAGCTGGAACATACAGAGGAATGCTCAGATTCCGAATCTGTATCCATCCGGATCAATTGTAAGGTAGGGAGGGGGGGTGTGTGTGTGATTTCAATCTTCCAGGTTCCCCCCTTAGTAACCCTACCCCTACGTCTGATGGGGCCTTCATGTCCCCCACGTAGACGGGTGGAATGTATCGAAGGCTCAGGTGTCGCTGATGCTTTGGCTGGTTCTGATGTAAGGCCCCCTTCCAAAGATAAGACCAAGCGGGCTGGTAGGAGAACCAGAAGTGCAAGGAAGGCAAAGGCATGTGGTCGAAAACAGCCGGCCGCGCAGGCAACTGCAGTGCCAGTGCTGACAATCACGTTGCCTGTCAAGCGGCAAACGGGGGTTGCAGGGTCATCCAAGCCGAGGGAGGCACATAAGCCCATGACCATCGGCAACGACCCCTACCCCCAATCAACAGCCAACTCACGACCCCTGGTGGTGCAGGGTGGGTCCCAGGGGGCTGTAGGCGAGACGCCCCAAGGGGACATGGACGGCCACAAGGGGAAGTCCACACCTAGATGTCCCATTCCTGGGTGTGGGGATTCGTCCGGGTCTCCGAAGACGCATGTCCCGAAGTTTTTCAAGAAGGCCCGGACCCCATGGATGTGACAAGGCAGCGATTGTATGTCCTCCATGTAATCGCCAACTACCTGCCGGGGCCGGCCGAGACTTCAAAAACTTGGTCCGTCTCGCAGAGGGGTTAGGCGGTTTTGGATGCCAAAGCCTGAGGGAACCCACGGGATTATTGAAGGAGGCAATGCGGGAGTTCTGTCGGGTCCACGAGGATCCGGTTCCTCATAGCTTCTGTCTAAGGCCCCCAAATTTGCCGCGGTCCTCCTCCAATGACAACCTCTGATGGCTCTGTTGTCTTAGCTCGGGCCCCGTGAGAGGGAGCTCGTCTGGGACTTGGGCCGTCGGCCTGCACCGTGTGGTAGGATCGAGGGAAGCGGGGCGGGGCAGAAGTCTTCTAAACCGGAACCTCAGCTATCCGTGGCCTTCGATTCCCACTTCCACATGGACAAGGTTCTGACTTCCCTGGGCCTTTCACGGAATTCCGGGCCACGTAAGTTGTTAATGGCTGCCAAACCCCAGTCTGCCTTCGCTGTCGTGGTTGGGGGTGCTGTGGCCAACTATTGCGACCCTGCCACTTACCCCAGTGTCGATGAAATCATCGACCTGGGGGAGCAAAACGAGAGGGTCGCGATTGGTCTCCACCCCAAGCACGCAGCGAAGTGCACATCGGACCAAATGCAGGTGATGTCCAACTTTCTCAAACGGTCGTAAGTTGTCGGCCTTGGGGAGGTTGGCATAGACCATTCAGTCCCCCCTGCTGAATGGGGGACACAGCAACATGCCCTACACCACGTGCTATCCCTCCTGGAGCCCCGGCATGTGCTGGTTTTGCACATCCGGGGAATGAAGGGAGATGACGGCACAGAGTCATATTGCTGTGCCTTGTATCAGCTGCTTGGACAAGTGCCCCGAGAGCAGCGGATTCACCTCCACTGTTTCTCGGGATCTGGGGGTAATCTAAAAGTTATTCGAGTTTCGGAGAGTTATCCGGTGTTGAAGCGGCAAAATCGACAACTTTTATGGTCTCGATATATTAAAAGAACAAAATGTATCATTGCACCGTTTGTTGTCAGTGGTCATTTACATGAGACTACCAAACGGCCCAAAAAACAGCCCTGTCCAAACGAGATCGGCGCCGCGTTTGTCCTTACCCCAGGTCCGAATGACAACATAATTTTCATGAATATTTTGAGCGCCTATAAAACCGTCAATGCATGTCCGATGGTAATACAAATTGGGTCACATGTACTCCGTCGGATCCCCAAATTTCAAACAAAGTCTAGTACTGTGGTTCAGATTTGAGTTTAAATGGTCAAGTGTGCAATTTGATTGAATGAGCTTGTGTGATAATGTATGAGCTAGGTCAACATTTTTATTTATTTCAGCTTCGTGCTTTGTGTGAGGGGTTTATTAGCTGGCTTGTGGTAGCCAGCACGCGTTGCAGGTAAATCCTACCGCCATAAACGACGTGCGTAGCCCATTGGAGTTTGCCGGCGAGGCTTTGCAACCGCTTTAGAGAGGCGCGGCGTTTTGTGCGAAATTGCTGCAGAAGTTGTTTGAAGGCCTGTGCCTTGTCGAGCGCGGGGCTGAGAGTGCAGTCGGAGGTGTCGATTGAATGCCATTTCTCGTAGTATTTGTTTCTCTACCTCGGGATGTGCTGCAAGGGCGGATTTGTAGTTATTGGTGTTTACCTGGTGATGGGGCATGTCATTAATAATAGGGAATCCATGAGTGATGCCGGACAAAAGATATTGTTGGTCAGTACTGCAGAAGCTTTTATAATGATTTCCCGTATAATACTTCATTCAATAACCCCGGGTCCATCCATGGAACTCACGTAGTCTACATATGCGGTCTTATTCTCAATGACCCCGCCTTGTTTACTTTCGGTATGGTCATGTGACCAAAATAATCAAGTGCGACCGTAAAAGTCAAGTACCTTCTTGACAAACTACCAAATATACATTATTCACACAGTATTCAACACTGTTGGATCATTGAATACCATATAATAACAAAACACTTGATATAAAAACCCATTTCTACGATCGAAGCTACCAAATTCACTCTTTGACCCTAGCCATGATAATCTTGCTTCGAACTTTGACCACAGATGAACGACAGATCGGCGAAATATAGAGCGAACAACTAGCAGGCGATTACCAAAGTCAAGTTACATAAAATTGCCAATATGACAAATAATGATCATTAAAATTAAATTTAACTTATTTTATCACAGCCCTGGTTAAGAATGATACGATTGTTACAGTATTTCGGCTAATAATGACATTTCATAAATTACGAAACTCGTAAACAATAACTCTACATTAGACTGCTTCCTCGTGACTTCGCGGAAAGCATAGAAATTTGTTGTTAAATAAGGATTTCCCAACAAATACATTCTGACATGGACGGAAAAGAAGCTGTGTCGGTAAAATAATATAATATCTCTATTACTGCGGGTTCTGTATTACCTAATCCGCGTTTTACCCCTATCCTGACCGAATTTATATCCATGACCCAATTCCTTTGACGGAACGACCGCTATCAGCTGATCGCTATTTAGTATTTAGGCGTTAGCAGCATTCATTTCAATGCTGTTGGATGGTTGAAAAGCAAATTGTTGTTTGACAGACTTGTTTGGCTATTATAGCTAAGACTGTTCGGTGATATGTAAATGCAAAGAGAACTTGACTATGAAACATCAACCTAATAATTGTAACGACTAATGGTTGCCCTTCACTCCCTTCGCTAGGCTTCAGCCATGAAGATAGATATGGTGTTATATGGACATTATGGTCAGACATCACCATAATGTGTATGGTACTGCGCTGTCTGGCAAGTTGTGATTGAAGAGACTAATGTTGCAGCACCATTGATGGTTTTAACTGGCCTGCATGATTTGCATGGTAGGTTTTATAAATTTATCAACACATATCACCGATATGTGTTGATAAATTTACACATGCCCAGTTAATGGTGCAATAATATTTCATCATAGCTTTTGACAGTAAAAACGATTTTTAAACTGTTTAACCATGGCCTCAATGTTAAAATTATGTTTACCAGTGACCTTACTTGTTCCATAGCTGTGATATTAATGTTGTGTTACCTGCATTTCAAATCCAACCCCTTTCAAACAAATTATGGCCATATGAAACCTGTTCCCTAGGGAGAGCTATGAATTTATTAACATAGCGGTAGTACGATTATCATTAAGTTATTAGTGTATATTTCTATGAACTAGAGCAAAAAAAGCATGCCCTTCTGTGAGCTACATTGGAGGATTAAGCGTTATGATGAACCTCGGAGACGCCTCCATGGACAAACAAACAACCATATCGAGCTGAAGAATGGGAGCCACAGGGATTTATATAAATCGACTATAACTATAACTACATCAGTGTTGTTATATTAGTAGCAGAGGTTGATCCTTATGCGGAGTGTGTGCAAGATTGGGATTAACCTCGCTTGAAACATCGAAGATCACTTAGCGACGGAGCGTATAGGTCTTGGACAGGAGGTGGAATGATACGGAACTATGTTCGTGTTTTCTCAATGATAAGAAAGCCGACCCCTCCTGTCAAGTTCATATTCAGACTCTCGACACATATTGCGCGTTCCATCCCACGAGTTCCTGTACGACTTCCAGTTTCACAGTGTGCGTATCTCGGTGTAGATATATCTATTCATGCGCCTGACCAGGCACTCGAAAGCGCCAGACATTTAGAGCCTTTGCTGCTCCATGTTTGAATTACGTTGGATAGTACTTCTTTCAATATGAAATAAATGAATCGTCGTTAATTAAACATGCATTGCCCCTTAACTGCACGTTAATTTTATCGCTTATTATCATTTCAAATTAAGATTCCCCGTCATACAGACAGGGATGAAAGACATACCCCATGGCATAGATGCAAACATTTAATTCCCGCTACAACAATTCACCACACTGTCGCAAATGGTTGGTTGGTTTTTGTTGTGTCACAAAGCGTTTGGGTTTCTGTTATGTGCCAAAATAGTAGGTTTTTTTGTATGTCTAAAAAGGGTTTTTTGTGATATCCCAAAAGTTGGTTTTTGTGATATCCCAAAATAGTTTTTTTTGCTATGTTCCAAAATAGTTGTTTTTTTACGTGTCCCTTATACCCGAACTATTTTGGAACACCCATTTTGGTACACAAATATATAAGTTTAATAAAACAATAAAAATCCAATATAAGTTTAAAACCGAAACATGTTACCGACAGACCAACAGAAAACAAGGAATAATCATCACATTGACGATATGTGTTGTCGCCTCCAATGTCCCAAAATGGTCGGTTTTTTGCTAAATGTCCAAAATGGTCGCATTCGTATGTGTGTATATATATATATATATATATATATATATATATATATATATATATATATATATATATATATATATATATATATATATATATATATATATATATATATATATTATGTATAGATATATATATATTTATTTATATTGTCATCCCTCCAACCGAACCCCCCCCCCCCCCCCCCCACCCAAGTAATTCCGCTTATCCCGCGTCATACAACTGCGAGCTTGTCCCACTCAACGACTAAGCCTTATCTGTTCCGATGGTTGCAGCAATTACGGAATCCATAAGGTGCTGCATATTAAGATATTTTTGCATGACGTATATCTACGGCTTTGTTATTCAATTACGATTGCTTGGGGCATTAAAGGATTTCTCTTGAACTACCAGCACTTTCATCGAGGCTTTAGGAAATATGACACCAGGTACAGCCTACGATACTGGGTTAACGGAAGAGGCTCATGTCGATGATAACTTTGCAGGAGAAGTACTGTCTTCCCAAGTACCCATAATTTTGCATCTCTCATAGTTAAGTTTTTTGTATATATCAACTATGTTCGTATTATATATTTGTAGTTGTTACTCCCTTAATAAGAGAAGATTAAATCCGAAGAGTACTTAGCTACCGTTTGCATATGCATATCAATCAAATGTCCTTTTCTTATTATAATCCATAAGTGAATAGTGCAAATACAATGCATGGACTGAATGTCTATCACGGTGTTGTTTTAGGTGTATTTTCTAATGAAGTTAACATAATGTTCTTCACTTGACAATAAACTTTCTACAAGTACATCGTAGTATGTAAGGTATAGTATCAACCCATTGCATAAACCTCAACATCTTGAGAAATTTTGGCTCAATCCTTACATGACTGTTATTTGTATTTTTTATCATATTTAATGACTACAGTGCGTAATGATTGTTACAGATAATATCAACCCGTCATCTAATATTGACAACCCATTGTGTTTCATTCATTATATTAAAATGAAAAACCTAGGATAATTTATGAAATCATTGATAAGCAACAAATAATAGAATTTTATAGAATTGATAGCATAAAGCCGTGACTACCAGTATTTATAATCAATATACAGTACCATTGTATCTGACGAATTTGTTTTATCGAGGTATTGCATGCACTGAGCAAGTTATTGTATTGCAGATTTACGACCACTATACATCACACAAACGAACCAACCAACGAGTCTAACCACTAAATTGAGCTACAAAGGCGAGCACAGAAACGATTTCCTTTATGATGTACGTTTTTGGAAGATCTCCCATATACGAAGAGGTTATGTAGTAGCATCATTAGCGAAATGCTTAGTAGCTCTCACCTTGGGAATACGGCAAAATTATTCATAGGAAGAGCAAGCTTGCAGTCAGACGACAAGCCACTGCAAAGTCAATTATTTTGAAATCTACACAGCGCTCACATAATTGATACATGACATTGTACTGTACCAATGTAGCTTATTTGTTCCGTTGACTCGTAAACCCCAGGGTAACCAAATATTTTGCAGTGATCCTTACCAATACAGCGCTAAAGAGATATTCGTTATTTATAATTTATGTTAGCTGCTTCTATCGGCAATATATCAAAAATCTTACAAGTATCATGCTATTCAAGATATGAGAAGCTGAACACCGGTAACAGTCAGTATCAGACACATTGAAGGGTCATCTTTGCTGATGCATACAAAAGACATGCATAATCGGCGTGCTGAATATAGGTAACGACGTATTATTTCTTAGAAAATGTACTTGAGTCCTGTGTTCGGCGAAGGAAATAGAAGTTTCTTTGAATACACCTTTTTCAAGGTTACAAAAGAAGAAGTGCAGACTGCCATGCGCGTATCTCCTTATTTCCATGAATATTAAATCGCAATTTTCATGAAGTCGGGGTAAAAGTCTTCCTCTTTTGATTAATATGTCTCAACTCGTCACTCAAAGTGCTTCAGCGGAGCGTATTCTATCACCCTAAGAAATGATATGAATACTCGAATCATTCTAAGGCGCTACACAAAGAAGATTGAAAGTGAAAGCTGGTATGCAACGACTTTGTCTGGGACGTATTGTTATTTATTATTTTGAGGATTGGGTTCATATATCCATTTACCATGTACCATGCTAGGATCAATAGGTTAGTTGTGCCTATGTTTTATTCGTAAATACTTCAAATACTCCAATAGTTTTCTCTTAGGCTCCTCTCGGCATTGCTCAAATGAATAAATCTACTGGTTACCCATATAGTTTATTGGTAGCTTATTGGTTCAAGTGACGGTGGTGATGATTATTTCAACATATTGAGCGAGACTTTTTCAGACCATTAGCAGACAAGTTTACAGCAGCATTATTTGTCAGACATCTAAGGATGAAAACAATGGGTCATGTTTTCCAATTAGACATTCTCTAATCCCAAATATTGACTTCCGTTTCGTGACTTATCATTCAATTTGGAATCATAACAGTTTACGATATGCGACTGAGCGTTAAGGCAAATATATACGCTCGTTGATACTATCTACAGTACTAAGATCATGCCTGGTGCTACCCATATAAACACCTGTGCATCAAGTATTCTGCGAAGATTTTGTGGTATGTCTGTAAAGGATGTTTGCAATAAACTGATTTGCGTCTCTGCAGATGAACAGCCATTGGTATTTAAATGCAACGTTATTTCCCACCAAACACGCGTGTTTAAAAAGACGGTTATTCAATTCAAAACATGTGAGAAAGTTCACCTGATTGCGCGTTTTGATGGACCGCATTTGATGATCAAATGATCATGCATATCCCGAATCCTGACTTTAACTCCATAATCGGCGTAACCATTTTGATTAAAATGGGTAGCAATGTAGACAATCATGATATTTTTGACTGTGTGGTCCTTGCATTAGCCGAGAAAAGCATGCCATTTAATATGATAATCTATGGATCTCGGATTAGTCAATACATTGATTAGTTCAGATCGGACCTCACAAAATTTGTAATAAAGACCCATGTGTAAACTCGGTACTCACAAAATGCATCTTAAGATGTTGATGCAGTGGTGATTCTACCGGCTTTATTGTAATTTGATAATACACGGCTCTACTTGATATTACTTGAACCAATTCTCTGATCTTAATCTCCCCGGCCTCGCAGCAAATGCCTAATTTCACTTGATCTATGCTGTATTCTGAAGGGTCCTGGATAAGGTGTTATTTAATTTTTTGTATACCTTGATCCCTTACAAAACAAACTCATGGATTGTTAATTATTCACAATCCTTGGTAACATGGATGTCAGTTATGTATTTCCACGCCAGCTTACTCTCATTTCGTTGACCTCAGATATGTGTTGCCACTGGCGAGCTTGCTACATCTATTTGAACCCACTTCTCCATGAGTGTCTGCTATCGACGCATAGGTATCGCCTGTCACGATGTACGGAGCTGTCGTATAAAAAGGCGCCACCTGCCGGGTTGCTTGGGCCTCTCAGGGGTGCTTTATGTTGGCGTGGTCTTAGACTTTAGAATGTTGTGGGGTGTCTCAAGGTCATGAAGTGGGTGAGGTTGGGGTGTTGTGGGGCGCAATGTATGGGACTTGTTGAAATTAATGACCTACGCAAAATCGCTTTGTGTAGGTAAACAAATATTGGCTGACGTTGGACTTGACGATGGACTCTATGGTGCCTATGGTGCTACATATTGTACTAGTTTGAGGTGCTTCGGGGTGCTACATGTTGGAGTAACTGGCGGTGCTCGGGGGTGCTGTGGGGGTGCTTTCAATTAATCATAAGTAGCTAATTACAATACCTACAACTTTTATCGATCTTATATATACAATTAACCTATCATCATAATGACTACCTGGAATTATCATCACTATTATATCAGACTGTATTGCAACTTTTTGCATCTACCTTGGCAAGCAAATATTACCTGTGACAAGTCGTACATGTTGGGATGCAAATTACAGCATTATATGAATGGAATTAAATGCTCTAGAATGTGCTTTCCCAAGTCGTGCATAGGACCTCATTATCAACAAATACAAACCAGCATTTAATTAAACCTGCCCTTTACAAACCCACACATTAAAACAAGAAAACTAAATTACCATTCCTGGATGACTCCTTGACATATAAAATCAACTGTACAGCAAAATGAAACTGGAGTCAACAAATAATAATAAACTTAGATAAAAGATTATAACACGAACCTCAATAACTTGCAACAAAAGCAAATCATTTGATACTGTGCTGACCAAGTCGAATTTCTCCAACATGTTGTTACCAATGCAGCCGTGCACGATAAGTTGCCAAACTATCATCAAATCAGTTCATTTCCAAGTTTCCAAAAAAATGTAATGCCACGTTCTTTCAATCTAAGACGAACATAGTATTGTTTATCAACACCAGTATGATTTTCACTAGAGTGCACTGAATCATGCACACGCTTCATCGATGTGCCGCGCATTTAAGAGAAAAGAGAAAAGGTATTGCCTGTATCACTCCTAAAATTCTATTAGGCCAAATCAGCTGTGTTACTTCGCAAAAACAATATTCAAATGTAACACGTAATTATGTGCGTCCATATGTTATGCATTCATTATTCAACCGAAAATTGCGTCTGCTTCTGATCACTATCTGCAATTATTGGGACAAGGGAAAACAGCATGCATTCTGATACGCAGTTTCCATTTCACATTTAATCCGGGATTGTTTTGTGTTCCCAGGAACGTCAGTGCCATAAACAATCAATAAGGAACGCAGAACATTTTGCTCGGCGCATATGCGTTTGCATATTCAGGACGTTATATTTTGTACATAGAGCGACTCGAAGAGATCATCCTGTCCAACGCCGCTTGATGGTAGACATGCCATTGAGTCAGCCATCAAACTCTTTGCTCGAGTTGTTTTAGCGAGTAATACATACCAGATGAAGCCGCGCCCAGGATGGCCTGACTCTGTACGAAAGAGTATAGAAGGCCTTTCGCCAGTATCGTCGTCAGAAGAAACCGAAATTCACACCATTAAGAAAGACTGTCGAGGCATATTCATATTAATTACTGTACATCGTTGTTCGTTTCTGAAAGTAATTGTTTGCCCAGGTGTCAAACTGATACCGTTCTGTATGACATTGTATGGTTCATCCCAGACATTACAGACTAAAACCTGCAATCGGTGACTAGAATTATTACTTACTTGATGTATTTATCGACTGCAAAATTGAAATATACCAAAAGCGCATAATCCTTATTTCGTGCCTCAAGACGTTATTTTGCATTTGTTGTATACTTAATGAGAACCCGTTACTAATGCCATTATTTCATTAAGAACAACCGGCGTTCATGAGTTCCATCAAGTTAAGTATAGAGAGGAAGGATATTTGTAGTTTTATGTATGTTAGACGTAACAATCAGGTCAAAATGTTTATCATATTGCATAACATTTAATATATTATTGGGCAATTTTGTAAGTTGCGATCGATTGTAATAATTGCATGGCAGCGCTGACCCTGCAACGTTAAATAGCATTATTACAATATTGATTCAGTATGTTGTTAACAGTGAGCTGGAGCTTTAAGTCAATGTTAAGCCCGATTCCCAAATGCATTTAAACAGCACGCACATTAAATGCTAAACTGTTTAGTCGTACCATATGAAACACCATTCAATGCACACCGTACCTCCTATGTGAACTCACCTAATGCTTAAATAGAACTGCATTCTCAGTCTGTGACCATCATCACATATTTTGCAAAAACAAAAGGTTGTCATTTTGCACTTACCCTATCTGCATCTGTATCCCTTTAAACAGTTTTCAACCTGGCTGTCCATTTTGACGTACAACACGTTCCTGAAGAGACTTCACATCCGATTAATCTCTACATGGTTCAGTGCTGCCAATACTCTCCTGGCTAGCGAGGTGGCGGCGGGTGCTTGTGCTGACTATTAGACAGCATCTCGTATGGACGTTCCTCCATCCCGTAAATCCTATAGCTAGACTTTGGGCCAGTAGGTTTGCTCATTTAATCTAACGCCCCATGCATAGTTGTGACAAAGCATCTCTGTTTGTGTCCTGCCAGACACAAAACGCTTACTTGGTACATATACATGCCTGGTCCGTGCAGTGGCTTCCGACCAGAACACTTGCACGCGTTAAGCAGGAAGCCGGTGATCCGTTGATGCCCCATGACACATATTGACACCCAACTGCAGGGATAGGTCGGGATGATAGGAGTTTCTGTGTGCTTTATGATAAGAATGCCACGTGTGTGCAATCACGTTATATCCTGTGTATTTTGCGGAACACGGTAAGGCTACGTAACTATTTTCCTTATTTACTTTACTGTCCGGTTCATTGTATTGACACGTTCACCTATACGTTATGTCTACGAGTTTTTTGTCGAGATTTACAGGTATCCAAAGCAGGGTAAGTCTCAGAAGACTACGACGTGGCGCTGTTTATGTCACACTTGGAGTTTTTGGCTGTGGTAATTGGAAATGTCTATTGCGAACGTTTTACGAACCAATCTATGTGAATTATGTATGTCGTTCATATAACTTACGGAAACATGTAAAATATTGATGCAGTACAGTGTACTAATTATAACAATGAAGTATCACCGAGAAGAGGTGGTACATGACATGGCGAGCCAGCTAAAAGTGGCGTGAGTGCTAGGTGCAAATATTGCTGATGCACACAATGTGGTCCATAAACGCTATTTGTAGTGGATAGCAAAACCCACATCGGATTTGATGCAGTGCGATCTACGCAAATGTAAAGCGCAATCGAAGATGGAAAAAAACTGGTTTTGAATATGGTTTGGTGCTAAAAATACTCAGTATGTAAATAAAATGCGTTCAAAATTCTAAACAAAATCCACTCACCAGCAATAGGTGGTGTGTTTTACACATATAGCGGTGTTCTTTGGGGGCGTTCTTAGACGAAGGGTTATAAATAGCATATGGGTTCAAATGGAACTTACTGAAAGTGATAGGAGGGGTCGATCTGAAGCTAGTGTTTTTGCTGAATGAGGAAATAGTTATTTGTGTGGAGGCATATATCAACCAGTTGAATAACATTAAATTCTTATAACCTGACTGCATTAACCATTCACAATAATTAGAGCATCTTCGAAAATTCTCTGTTGTGTGACGATATCGTCAACGATAACATTGTTTAGTTCCTGCTTTCTATACCTCATCAACTCTCTCACAACCAACATTAGATCGCCCATATGTGTATGACTGTGGATATTCAGTCTGAAGAAGGCGTTTTCCAACCAATGCTGCACGAGTCCTCCCTTTTTCCTACCATACTCCACACTCCAACTGCTAAAAGCAGTTCAAATGTTGTTGAGCCACATTATTGCAGGTGATGCTATAATGGGCATGGCATAAAGAGATTATTTTTCTTATTAGATTAGGGGGAATTGCTCCAATATATAGCCACGTTATGGGTCATATTTCCCCTTTATGATTCGGCTGCATTAAGCAACCGCACTGAGTTCTCTGAGAGTGACAACATAACTCATCTTACGTTACCTTCGCATAACTTCCCGTGAGTCATCCGAAATAAGACACCATAACAACGTGAAGGTAATAAATGCAATAAAGGCTTATGTGGGGTCTTCCCATTTCTAGACTACTCCGACGAGGATTCCCTCAAAAACAATGACACATTATTCCAACGCGAGCATAATCTGAAAATACGACAAAACAGCTCATTTATGTATGAACAAAATACACGTACGCGAGAAATCATCTATTAGGCTAGCATCATAATATATTTATCCTATTTTGCAATTCAATAATGTCTCTTCTATCACATTGCATCGTGTATTAATATCAATGATTGGTTTTGAGTCCATGGCCGGTCATATTACTTCATTAGAAAAAATGTTTGAAGCAACATCGGAAACCCGTACACGTAACTCCCTGCTGACAAACCATGGCTGTTATCAGATAGAAGTCATCGGATATATTGCCGATATATGATAGTACCAGACAATCGATGGTGTATGCTTAGAGATAAAGGGGTGAATATCATCTGAACCTCCTAACTCTGTAAAAAGAGGACGTCAGTTGCTTACTCAATACTGGCAGATCAGACATAGAACCATCATGTCCTTGAAAAAGCACAATGAATATGAACTCTATCACTGAATCAATGGATGACTTGGCCGTTTTCGGAATGCGTTGTCTGTATGCTCTGGCAGCAACATAACGTGTTAGCTATTTGTGCAGTTCGTGCCAGTGGCTTGACCGATAGACATGTTGTATGTGCTCATGTTTATTTAAAAGTTATGGATTAAACTTCTGCCAACTTTTATATGTAAGAAGCAATCTTGAAAAACAAATTAAAGTGGCTAGTTCTACTAACAACCAATTGATAAACACCTTCCTTTACAATTTGAGAGCTGTACTCTATATAACTGTGTCCAACAACTATATGTTTTGCATTGGCACCTATTTTACGAACGGTTGTAATGAACGGGCGACATTTTCTCTTTTGACACCGCCATGGCTGTGCCTCCGGTAATTTTGTGCGTTGGTTATGGGTGTGCGATGGGAAATGAGCTGGATACTAGGGGGCAGTCGAGGTTCTGCAGACTGCAAAATGTTTGAACGCACCTGCGATTGTTTTACCCATTTCCATTGCTTTTGATATGGCCTGTCTATACGAGCTTAGATACTCTTCTCCACCTATGCCCGGCTCAGCTGAAAGTTGCTTCTCAATAGAATATATCGTAGCAAATGTTAGAAATGCAACCTATGTGCATATATATATATATCACTACCTATTTGTGGTAATAGGTGTGCGAAACTCTAATAAATAGTAAATTAAATTGCGCTGCATGCATGTCCGTGCATGGGCATATCGACTTTCAGGCAATACGTTCGTTTAAAATTTACTGATTGCGATAGGACATTAAGTACGCCGGTACCCACTGAATGTTGGGTGTACTGCCACAACATAGGCGGCCAAGTCCATTGATAGTTCAATTGATGTAGCAATATCCTGATTATTACCTCTCATAAACAGCGACTAATTGCTCTCTTCCTAATTATCTATCATTCCCATTGTAAATGCCCGAACAGCTTATTCTATTCATGACCATAACAGAAAATTAATGCTATATTCTGCTTGTTTTCCCATGCATTATCTATCGATCCTAATTTAACGACTTACTCCATCGAGCGCTATACAAACATAAATGGGCAGCTGGCACTTGCATAGTTGATTAGATACAACAAAGGACATTCTTGCCCCGTTTTAGTATGTTTTTGTCCTTCCTCCTTTATGTATTCTATTCAAGTTGCATTGTATTTGTCTGCGCTTATTGTTCATCCTTGCGTTTAATTAGCTCTTGTTCGAAAGCCGCAACGGCTGAATATGAATGCTAGAGCTATCCACAGCTAAGATCGGCAGCAACCCACAATTTGGATATTGCGACTACCAATAAAACTAATGAGATTATCAGATGAGATATGTCAACGCATATGCAAACAATTATGCCATATCAAAATTACCGACTAATGATGGATATGATAGCAATGAGACCAACTTTATGACATGAGTGACATGAGATATCTAAACATGATTACTAGATGAGCCTGAAGTAAAATGAAGATGCCACATACCTCTTTTAGAGGAGACTGTAGTGATGACATTATAAGAGATCGTAGATTAGTTTTCTTTCATTACGATGAGTTGTATGGGGTCTTATGTCTACTATTGAATGTCACTTTCACATTGTAATTACCGGCAGAAGGAAATGCCGGATATCTTAGAATATCACAGCTAGAATACTTGATTACTAGGTGCTAGAAATGCAGAAAATCAAATGTCAAATGTGCCGCATAACGAATAGGCGAATGAACTTTTTACCAACATCACTGCAGTCATATGGAGGAAGGTATAATAAAACTATTCGGCATGTCATGGTAACGCTAAATGGTATTATGTCCCGCCACAAGTATATGAGGAACTTGACTATGTCTGTAATTAAGCATGTCATTGCGGTCGGCAAGCGTTTGCTTATTCATCATCCTGCTGAATTCAATGTTGTGTTCTTAATGATTCTGTGCTACCCAGCAGTTGCACCGAGAAGCAAGGATTAAATAAGATTGCTCTTATTGTGTGACGCGATATGTATCTGATATTTAAGTGACACTTGTCGTTTTACCGGCGTTATTACGAATCATAGATAAACCCAACGCTAAGAGGAGCGGCATCAAGTAGGTAAAACAGCAATGGCTAATTTGCGCCATGTAAATATATTGACAAGGAGCTCGTTCAAACAGCTTTGGCCCTGTTGTAATGAAGTATTTGTACAGATTGCCCCGTAAGTCACAAGCATAAAAAGAAAATGAAATACAGTTAAATCAGTCCGGGAAATGGTCTGGCCTACATTTGGGCGTTTTATATCATGTTCATACAGTATGGAATTGAACCCGCTATTTGGGCCAAGAGTTGTTCTAATTGAAATACGGAAGATTGTTTCATCTTCATAACATAAGGCGTACGACATTGACTAAATACCCAAAATAGCCACGGCGCATGATATAAATACCACAAATAATCACATAGTACGCTATGATTCTGTCTTGATTTTCTATTTTACATTCTGTATAAAATAAACGATGACGTAAATACGAAACAAACTATTGACAGAAATACGTGTCAATCAAAGTTTATGCGTCTTCGTTCTTGCGAAGAGCTATAGTCGGATTACATTATGGAAAATATGCTAGGGAATAATGGGACAATCTCTGGAGAAGTAGTTTGAGTGATGAGGTAGAGAATGAGATGCGACACATTAATCGAAGTTAGACGCTATTCGATTATAAAAACATAAAGGACACATGCTGATACATGCTGATGGTAGACTGCACTGCAATGTAATACGAATGACTTTTATCGAAAACAATACCAGAAAATAGAAAAACAACCATTGCTCTAGGACACAGAATATATGAGGTTATATCTGTTCACACGAATATTGCTAGATGCGTGTCGTTGAAAGTCCCCAGCAGCAATGAAAAGGTAGCATAATAAACCTTCTGAGACACTAGAACTGAATGATTACTTACTCCGTTACGTAGTTATTCTGCTGCTGCGCTTATACGCTGCTACATTATATATTTATTCAAATCCAACACGTGAAAACTGCAATTAAATCATTGAAATAATGCCATAATAATACAGGTCTCCATTCTAACTTTACAAACTATGGTGACTTTAATTTCAGTCAGCTCATGTGCAGAACTTAGATAAATTGAGAAGCAGAAGAGTACTACTTTATGATGAGACGTTCATTACGTCTCTCTTGCATGTTTAGCAAATGCACCCTTATGGCAAATTTATGTGATAGGAAGCGGCATTCAATAAATTAGCATCACCTACACCCATAACTCTACAGAATGATCCCGAGGTACTGACGAGCTCAGTTATATATGGTTTTGTGTCGGTGGCACACGTAACATTTCACTTTGAGTGTGAAGATGTATTGATTTGTCGGCATCAGCTCTTTTGAACGGGTTGCGCTGTCATATCGATCGTCTGCGCGACTGTGGATG
>CM067347.1:40091145-40216145 GCA_034190875.2 Urechis unicinctus | reverse complement strand
ATAAGTGACTGTGGAACCCCCAATGGGTTAGTTGTTTATAATTCAAATGAACACTTTGAACTTTTCAAGTTTCAAGAGTTTATTACACATTCCACCACATGCAATATGCAGGTAAATGGTTCCTTAAATAAAAAAGAAATCAGTGCACGAGACTGCTCAGTAAGAGAAATTGTGAAAAAACATTGAATCAACTATAACATCTTTGAAATAGTCCCTGTAAAACACCTCTTACTTTGAAATTATAGTAGTAATAAACTCATCGTCACGGGTAACTGGAACGGTCTCCATACTCGGACAAGTCTGAGACGTACACACCACAAGATGAAAAAAATGACTGTTCGTGCTAATCAACTGACCCTTAATCTGGTAATAGTAGTCATGTTGGCTTTAAGGGTGAGCTGGTTGTTCTCATTGACCAGGTATGGCACTGAGACAGGAGTGACAGGTTTGTCTCTAGTACTACAGAAACACTTGACCTCAACAATCATGTCATTAGACAAAACCCCATCTGGTGAGCATGCGAGGTAGGGGTGTGTTTGGGACACTACAATCCAACATGGCTTGACTTCGGTCCCAGTCAAACTCTGCGTATTGCTCAGAGCCGTACTTATCCATCAGTGATGATTTGCTCCAATGTTACCAACGATACAACTCGGAGAGGTTTCAATCAAAAAAAGCGATGTTGCGCAAACCTTCTATGGTAAACTGTGTGCATTAGAATACCGGAAGCGGGCGAGGGACCGCATTGTTCTCGTGTAGCGGATTAAAACTCGAGGTCTCTCATTTCTTTCGTGTTTGATATTCGTCTATCTAGCGCTCTGCTGGTGCGAATTCATGACATCCATGCCAGAGGTTATAGTGGTAGAGAACAGACTATGCCCGTGCATTACCTGCACTCTGGCTGCTGCGCAGAGACTAGAAGCTTGACTTTGTTGTGCAACTTCATCTGGCTGCATGCCCATTGGGCGCCATATAGGAGAACCCGGAGTACATTTCCGATGTCGAACGCCACACAAAATGTCGATTTCAGTGCTGCTGTATACTCCAATACTTTTGCTGTTTATCTTTTAACAATGTACATTATAATGATTGGTATTCCTATAATTACAGCCTAGTTTCTTAAGAGAATGGTCCTAAAAAGTCAATTAATTATATATTTCCAGAGCGGAGTGTTTTCACTGAGGTTATGCATCTGCGACCTTACGTAACTGCAGCTCGAATCAGCTTTCCACTTTCTAATTCCACATGTGCATGCGCGGGATACGACTCGTTTGTTTGTTTTTGTGATATATGGTGACTATTTGGCTGTATATTTATCTATTTGTACAATGCATGCAAGACCAATTAAATACCCATGGTTAATGGATGGTGACACTGGATAGTTGTTTTCTCATCGATGTTCCAGACCTTTTCCTGTCAATCCGATGTTGTTAAATTATGTGTTGCTGATCAATGAATAGATGTTGCAATTTCCTGTTCGGATTTAGGCTCTAATACGCTGTCTTTCATGAGCGACGGACGTTTTCACCGAGACTATGCACCTGCGACATTACGCAACAGAAGATCGAATGAGCTGTCCACTTTCTTATTCCACATGTTCATTCGCAGCGTACGACTCATTTGTTTGTTTTTGTGATAAACGGGAACCGTTTGAATGTATATTTATTTGTTTCACCAATGCATGCAAAACCACTATGAAACCCGTAGTTGAAGGATGATGACACTGGGCAGTTGTTTTAATCTCGTCGGTGTTCCTAACCTCTTTTTATCAATCTGATCTTGTTAAATTATATGCTGCTGATCAATGGATAAATGGTTCATTGTTCTGATAGAATTTATGCCTTCATATGCAGTAGCAAACCGTTTTGCTGAACTTTCTGCGTCTTGCCTTGTTATTGAAAACCTTAAAGCTATTCTTATTAGAAAAAGCGTTGCATTTGTTCCACACTAATACGTCATAGCATACTCAGTTTGTTTTCCCAAACAGTATTGAGCAGTCCCATTTAATTAGTATTACCCTTAACAATACATTAATACCATTTGGCGGCTGGCAGTAGAAGAGTTGATTGTATCCCAATTATTCCGGTTTGTTTAAACTCTTCCTTCATTACTTATTCTTGTCAAGTCATACGGTATCAACAATATTACACGAATAAATGTTATCTCTAAACGAAATGATAACTTGACCTATTAGTTCAGCAATCGGGACTGTGATTGCGTCTTGTTTACATAACATAAGATTGGTGTTAACGCACCTTATGCGCCGCACACGATAGATGTCAGCGAGGGGAGCAGGTAACGCGCACTATTTTAGGATAGATATCACAAGCTGCTGCCGCTTAGATGTTTTGACATGACCCCTTAGCATATATTTTGAGATGAACTCTTAGCCAAGTCAATGCAAAGCCAGGGAAGCGATGAATGTCTCTGGTCGATTACGTAAGGTTTGGCCTACTTAGACATGTCCAGCCTGCAAAAAGCCTACTCGCTAAGCTGACGCAGCAGAAAACATTCAAAATAAGCGTCCTTTTTACTGTAGTTTTTTAAACTGTGAATGCTTAAAATACTGGAACAATCATTATCACGAAGCCTAGTTCTAAATACTGACCAACTTTCATGTGCGTAAATACAGCCGTTTCAAAGATATCAGCGAGGAGAGAACTCGTAGCAAAAATCGCGATAGGTACACATGTCATTACACAGTACAAAAAGTGAAAATAAGTATTTTTTCCGCCTATTCCATGCTACGATAATTGCTTGTTACAACCATGTAATTTATATGTTCGTAGCTGCAGTAGTTATAGAGGAGATAGTTACAGAAAATTGAAAAAAAATCGACGAAAAATCGATCCCATAATCCTCTAACACTGATCTATCATTTCCGAAAATTTCATTTTTATATGTCCAACCGTTCTGGAGATAAGCTCGAAAAATTAGGCGGGAGAGGCAAAAAATGATGAAAACTATCGTTGGAAGACAAAATAAGCTATTGTGGAAAGCCATCTTGGTGGAATATGAATGTGATAATTAGCAGCAGAGGTCGATAACGACCTACTGTTGTGATATGGCCACATCAAATATTACAAGATCAAATATTGTGATAATCCGGTGATCAGCATGACAATATATGCTTATAACGTAGTAATATTTAGCCGCATAGAATGTCATTGACCTTTATTGGATACGATTAGCTTTAAACATAATATATGTTATTGTTGATTTAAGATATTCAAACTTGATAACTCAGATTGTAAGTATAGCAATATTTATGTATGTTGTCAATGTCATGATTGAGAAAATTGTAATTTAGCATTCTTGCAAGCCGACAAGCTAGAAGATACAAGCAGACCACATTGATTCCTTTTTCATTAGACACGCTAAACAGAACATTGAAATCATATAGCAACATATAAACATTTAATGTACCAATGTGTTCATACATACTCGTCGTTAGTGCAATGTTGCATTTCTGTGCTTGAAATTTTAGATTTCCATATTTCATTCTTTTTTGTGCGAGACGTCGTTTCATCATCGACAGAGTTAAATGCTTGGCTGATGTCAAGCAACACAAAAGCACCGCATGGCGTTAGTCGGCTGCACATACATCATTGTATGCTACGAGAAGTGCGGTGTAAACGCAATGGAAAGGTTCCTTAGACAACTAATACCTGTCATCAAGTCGGATGGCTAACCTATAATCTGACATCTCTGTCAGCCTAGATATGGATTTGCAATGGTCATAAATTCGCAAGTGATTTAGGATCCAGGTGTATGTGTCTCCATTGACACAGTACCATGTGCATTGCAAGGTATTGACATTTAAATTATGCAATGGAAACGAAACACACTTTATATTGGCAATTCCCTTTTTTGTGAACCACTTATTCAGTTACAGGAATGCAAACCTGGCTCGTTTTTTTAGGGTAATGCAACGGGTATGAACAGAAATGCAAACCTTTTTCAGGGTATCGTGATATACCCGTGTCAACAAATTGATTGCCAAGTCAAGAATTGCATTTAGATAGGAGAATATTTTACATCCAGAAAAGCGGAGGATGGACTCTAACGCAAACATTTGGCATTGCCACGCCACGTCTACATTATTTGCTGCAAAGCAACAACCCGAATGAATAATGTCATAAAATGTGTTATGTTTTGGTCTATTTGTCGAGGGTTAACTCACTTAGGGTGGTCTACGAGTAAGTGCGGTCTTATTCGCTGTGACGGTCATATACAAATGGACGTTAAGTGCTCCTCTGTTTCGGCCTACGCTTATTTAGGAAGTAAAAAATTTCAAGCAATCCTACGAGCATAATTGGTATGTACTGCGACTGTATTAAAGGTGATAGGAATAGCCAAAGCGGGCAATGACGCGGCGGAGATTACACATCTTTTCAAATTTGGTACACTGGATACACCTTATATAAATCCAAATTAAGTTCAGCTCTTCTCAGAGCACGACAAATGGTTCACTAGACTGTGAGTCTTGATGTATCGCCTTTGATGATGAAATGATCAGGCATATCCCGAATTCTGTATTGAATTCCATCAAAGGTGTTAACATTACGAATGGTAGGTTCAAGTAAGAGATTCAAGTTGGCAGTTAGGTAGACAACCGTGAATTTTTGTCAGTGTGGTCGTTGCATTTACTAAGAAAAGCATGTCAATTAACACGATAGTCTATGGATCTCTGTTTAGCGTAGAAATGGATGAGTTCAGAACAGGCCTTACAGAACTAGTATTGAAGATCAACTTGTAAACTCGGAACTTCAAAAAAGGCATATTAAGATGGAAAGATAAACGATGATACGATGGTGATTCTATCGGTCTTATTGTTTATTGATAACGAACGGCAGTTCCAACATATCATTGTAAAGGGTATTGGATGAGAAGTTTTTCCATTTTGCGATTTGCCACGATCTCCTGCTCAAGACTCATGGAGTGTTTGATTCGGATAAGTTTTATTATCTGGATATCAGCTGAGTATTCCTACGATATCTATCAGCCTTTAAGATGACGCTTGATATTTGTTGCCACTATCGAGCAAGCCACACGTATTTAAGCCCCCCTAGGAGTGTCTGCTATCGACGTATATGTAACACCTGCCACGCTGTAGAGAGTTGTTGGATAAAAAGGCCCTCTGGTGCCCTATTTGCGTGTGTGCTGTCTTGGCAAGCAACCGTTCCGTGTATGTAACGTTGTGACGAATCGTATATTTTTGGGTGCCAATTACAAAATTTTTGAAAGTTATTTGTATGAAATTGAAAACACGAGTGGCCTAGAATGTGCATTCACATATGGCCTCTTTATTGACAAATACAAGGCAGCAGTTTGTTCAACCATTCCCTTACAAACCTACACAATGAAAGCAACTGAAGTAAAGTATCATGCACGGATGACTACTGGACTTAAAATATTATTTCACCTAAAAATCAACACCGTCTTAGATAAACTGAAACGGACGGAAAACATTTTATATTTTGTGACCAAATATAATAACAAAAGTCTGCTCTAACCCAAATATTGCGTAAATCACGTTAATAATCAATTTTCCCCCATATGTTCTCTATCAACACTGTACCCGTGTAATATAAACCGGATATCGCGAAGGAATTCAACAATTATTCCACTAACATCAGTGAAGCCTAGTATCAATCATCGTGCATTATTAACACATCATTCTTGTCCTTCATTCACAAACATGCTCAGAAAAGTCTGTAATTGTATGAAGTAGTCGAAGACGATGTAATTGAAACACTTAACCTGAAATTAGTGCCTAAAATATAAAGCAAACACCATACAGTATTTCCACTTTTTACCAAAGATAACCCTTATAAATTGTCCAACTATCATCAAAACAGTTTATTACCATGTTTCCAAGTTATTATACAACCGAGTTCTTTCAATCGTAAATGCACACTGGAGTGCACTGAACCATGCACACGTGAGATCGCGGTCCGTTGGCGTTTAAGAAACTTGAAATTGTTGTCCACAGAGAAAAGCCTGCAATAATCATATAATTCTTCCTGGACAAAGCAGCACTGTTACTACGCACAAACAATATCAAAAGATAACTATGCTATGCATTCATTACACAAAAGAAAATCGAATTTGCATATGGTTACTCTCTGTAGGGACAAGGGAAAACAGCATGCATTCTGAGACACAGTCTCCCTTTCATAATTGATCATGGATTGTTATGTGCTTTGAGGTATGTCAGGTGAATTGCTGATTAATCAACACCAGTCCCATGAATAATCAAGAAACAACGCAGATCTCTTTGCACGGAGCATATGCGTTTGCATATTCATGTCAATAGATTCCCGAACTATTTCCCAACTTCCATTCAATGAGTGATTGGAATAGATATCCTTGTCTAGAGCTGTTTGACCTGTCGATCATTCACACATTCGGTTACTTTAGATAACTGTCGTTAGAAAGGGTTATGCAATGACTAATACAACACCGCTATTTGTATTTCCTTCCAAGTAAATGTATTTCTGGCACATTGGGGTCAATGTTACACAAATTGTTCGTGCTTCTTTGTGCGGTTACACATACCAGATGCAGCAGCACCCAAGCTGGCTGGACTCAGAACCATAGAGTATGGGAGGCTTTTCAGCAATATTGTCATCGCAAGAAAATGAAATTCACACAATCACGAAACATTCTAAGGTTTCATCAAAGTCACATTTTCCTCGACAACTGTCGGAGCATATTCATATAAGTCGTTCCTTTCTAAAAGTAACTGTGCCCGTAAAATACAAGCAGAACCCAGATTACCCTTTACAAAAATCATGTGGCTCTGATCAAGGCTTCAGCATGATCACGCGTCCACGTATCCATATTCATTAAATCACACTGAGTTGGCGTGGACCATTTAGAAAAACACTACACTGTCTTATTAATGTATATGAAACACCCAAAGAAACTATGGATGATGCCTTGATGGTTCATTACCGGTACGGACGAGTCGTCTCGTCATTACTTGTTAAGGCTATCATGCTTAAACACGTCAATGAATTTTCGCGTGGTATCTTGTGAGCAAAATGAAAGAGGCCGAGGAAATCCTTTCTGCGGCGGAATCGGTCAAATAGTCTGCAGTATTGATTTAACTAAATGCGTACAGATCACCAAATCCCTCTACACTAATTAAAGATGAATTATTAAGATATATATGGAACATCACAGGAAAGTTATAGGGTCTCTTCAGGGTCATCAAACAAATCAAAAATTTTCTTGATTGCCATTGGTATTGTCTGAATAGAACGATAGCATTTAAGGTATAGATTTAAATTATCGTCTGTATCCAATAATCTATTTTACGACCTTATATTTGACTAGGATGACCATTTGAAATGACTTATTAAAATAAAGGTTGGTAAAGCAATTGATAAATGGACATAACGAATACATCAGAGGAATATACTTCCTGTGCAAGGGCTAAATAACATTTTCACATAAAGTGGCTCCAATACTCTTTGGTCCCGAAAACAGATCTGCATTCAAATGATCAATAGTAATAACGTCAATTTAATCCATACTGACCAAAGCGGAGTCGCCCACACACATATCTCAAGTTGTTTCAAACATGCATGATTCAATCCATTTTTCTTCGGCATTGCATTTGCACTGTGTATATAAACTTTGGATGAACGGTTTAGTTATTAGTATGACAGGAAATTGATAAGTTTATTTAAGTAGCTTACAATATCTTGGTGATTTAGATGATGAAGACAGAAGGGAATGATTATGTCAATATGACAGCGCCATTGCGAAATATATTGCGCAACACAGGACTGAATGCGACAACATCGACCAACGTATCAGTGCATCACTTTGTGAGCGACACACCTTAGAACAAACATTGGCAGTAGTTTAGCTATAAACTAAACGACCTTCTGTTACTTTTCAACGAATATTTTGCTCTTTTTATGCCATACAAAGATTATATGCTCGCAAGTGAATCATTTTATGGTAAAAATCATATCCAATTTATATCGCTAGAGTGGCATCCAGTATGAGTTGTTCGTATGAGGCTTACCGCTAAATAAGCCCCTGTTCTAGGAGTGTCTGCTATCGACGTATATGTAACACCTGCCACGCCGTAGAGAGTTGTTGGATAAAAAGGCCCTCTGGTGCCCTATTTGCGTGTGTGCTGTCTTGGCAAGCAACCGTTCCGTGTATGTAACGTTGTGACGAATCGTATATTTTTGGGTGCCAATTACAAAATTTTTGAAAGTTATTTGTATGAAATTGAAAACACGAGTGGCCTAGAATGTGCATTCACATATGGCCTCTTTATTGACAAATACAAGGCAGCAGTTTGTTCAACCATTCCCTTACAAACCTACACAATGAAAGCAACTGAAGTAAAGTATCATGCACGGATGACTACTGGACTTAAAATATTATTTCACCTAAAAATCAACACCGTCTTAGATAAACTGAAACGGACGGAAAACATTTGATATTTTGTGACCAAATATAATAACAAAAGTCTGCTCTAACCCCAATATTGCGTAAATCACGTTAATAATCAATTTTCCCCCATATGTTCTCTATCAACACTGTACCCGTGTAATATAAACCGGATATCGCGAAGGAATTCAACAATTATTCCACCAACATCAGTGAAGCCTAGTATCAATCATCGTGCATTATTAACACATCATTCTTGTCCTTCATTCACAAACATGCTCAGAAAAGTCTGTAATTGTATGAAGTAGTCGAAGACGATGTAATTGAAACACTTAACCTGAAATTAGTGCCTAAAATATAAAGCAAACACCATGCAGTATTTCCACTTTTTACCAAAGATAACCCTTATAAATTGTCCAACTATCATCAAAACAGTTTATTACCATGTTTCCAAGTTATTATACAACCGAGTTCTTTCAATCGTAAATGCACACTGGAGTGCACTGAATCATGCACACGTGAGATCGCGGTCCGTTGGCGTTTAAGAAACTTGAAATTGTTGTGCACAGAGAAAAGCCTGCAATAATCATATAATTCTTCCTGGACAAAGCAGCACTGTTACTACGCACAAACAATATCAAAAGATAACTATGCTATGCATTCATTACACAAAAGAAAATCGAATTTGCATATGGTTACTCTCTGTAGGGACAAGGGAAAACAGCATGCATTCTGAGACACAGTCTCCCTTTCATAATTGATCATGGATTGTTATGTGCTCTGAGGTATGTCAACTGAATTGCTGATTAATCAACACCAGTCCCATGAATAATCAAGAAACAACGCAGATCTCTTAGCACGGAGCATATGCGTTTGCATATTCATGTCAATAGATTCCCGAACTATTTCCCAACTTCCATTCAATGAGTGATTGGAATAGATATCCTTGTCTAGAGCTGTTTGACCTGTCGATCATTCACACATTCGGTTACTTTAGATAACTGTCGTTATAAAGGGTTATGCAATGACTAATACAACACCGCTATTTGTATTTCCTTCCAAGTAAATGTATTTCTGGCACATTGGGGTCAATGTTACACAAATTGTTCGTGCTTCTTTGTGCGGGTTACACATACCAGATGCAGCAGCACCCAAGCTGGCTGGACTCAGAACCATAGAGTATGGGAGGCTTTTCAGCAATATTGTCATCGCAAGAAAATGAAATTCACACAATCACGAAACATTCTAAGGTTTCATCAAAGTCACATTTTCCTCGACAACTGTCGGAGCATATTCATATAAGTCGTTCCTTTCTAAAAGTAACTGTGCCCGTAAAATACAAGCAGAACCCAGATTACCCTTTACAAAAATCATGTGGCTCTGATCAAGGCTTCAGCATGATCACGCGTCCACGTATCCATATTCATTAAATCACACTGAGTTGGCGTGGACCATTTAGAAACACTACACTGTCTTATTAATGTATATGAAACACCCAAAGAAACTATGGATGATGCCTTGATGGTTCATTACCGGTACGGACGAGTCGTCTCGTCATTACTTGTTAAGGCTATCATGCTTAAACACGTCAATGAATTTTCGCGTGGTATCTTGTGAGCAAAATGAAAGAGGCCGAGGAAATCCTTTCTGCGGCGGAATCGGTCAAATAGTCTGCAGTATTGATTTAACTAAATGCGTACAGATCACCAAATCCCTCTACACTAATTAAAGATGAATTATTAAGATATATATGGAACATCACAGGAAAGTTATAGGGTCTCTTCAGGGTCATCAAACAAATCAAAAATTTTCTTGATTGCCATTGGTATTGTCTGAATAGAACGATAGCATTTAAGGTATAGATTTAAATTATCGTCTGTATCCAATAATCTATTTTACGACCTTATATTTGACTAGGATGACCATTTGAAATGACTTATTAAATATAAAGGTTGGTAAAGCAATTGATAAATGGACATAACGAATACATCAGAGGAATATACTTCCTGTGCAAGGGCTAAATAACATTTTCACATAAAGTGGCTCCAATACTCTTTGGTCCCGAAAACAGATCTGCATTCAAATGATCAATAGTAATAACGTCAATTTAATCCATACTGACCAAAGCGGAGTCGCCCACACACATATCTCAAGTTGTTTCAAACATGCATGATTCAATCCATTTTTCTTCGGCATTGCATTTGCACTGTGTATATAAACGGTTTAGTTATTAGTATGACAGGAAATTGATAAGTTTATTTAAGTAGCTTACAATATCTTGGTGATTTAGATGATGAAGACAGAAGGGAATGATTATGTCAATATGACAGCGCCATTGCGAAATATATTGCGCAACACAGGACTGAATGCGACAACATCGACCAACGTATCAGTGCATCACTTGTGTCGAGCACACCTTTAGAACAAACATTGGCAGTAGTTTAGCTATAAACTAAACGACCTTCTGTTACTTTTCAACGAATTTTTTGCTCTTTTTATGCCATACAAAGATTATATGCTCGCAAGTGAATCATTTTATGGTAAAAATCATATCCAATTTATATCGCTAGAGTGGCATCCAGTATGAGTTGTTCGTATGAGGCTTACCGCTAAATAACTACATAACTACATATGCAGAACAGAAGTTCTCATGGTAGTGCTATTCCGCAAGATTATGGTGTGTCGAAGGCATCAACGACACTGTCTAAAACTTTAATTTGCACCAAACTATTAATGGTGATATTCGAGGGATCATTAAACCGTCTGCATCGCCTACACCAGGCAGATGGTTTACGTGACAGGCACATTTCCCATTGCTTGTTTTGTCTAACAGGACTACAGGCATAAGAGGCATATTGTGATGACTTTGTCGTTATCGGATCTGTTCAGCACATCATGTTGTCAAACACCTTACCAGATATTTAAGTATTTTTTTCTTTATAATAACTTACATTTGATGCTGCTCTGAGGTACGTCAACGATAGTCAATCCCTGAATTGCTTATAGTATATTCTGACCAAATGGACAAGTGCTTCTATAAAGTGCAGATGAATAACTGCCAATTGGTTGAAAATTACTTACAACATCAAATATTAAACCAAATGTATATGCTTTGCGAACAGAGATGCAATATATTACAAAATAGATGCGTTAGATGCGAATAGCTAATACCGCTGAAAATAAGATTCTCATTAATTGTGAATTCCCAGCAGATGAGGGTCAACCATGTAAATACATTTCGACACTTCAATATAACATCCTCGACATACATTTATTACCGTGTGACTTAATCAATTTATTCGATGGTGTTGACTCCCCAACGTAAACATAATTAATAATTAAAGATGGACGGGCGTATATCATGTACATGTGAACAAGGTTTGTATTGTATAGATAGTGATCAGTTATATCCATATCAATATCGCCCGCCTGTAGATAAAATTTGCAAACACAACTTCAGTTCAATTCGTGGATTAAATATAATATTGCTAAGAACATAGACCGTTGCAACGGCTGAATACCTCGGTGGCAGTTAATGCTAGCCCATAGAGACTGGAGGCCCTTGGGAGTCAGGGGTTGCAGACGCGGAAAAAACCCAATCAACACAAAGAGCCAACACAGCTATCCTCCCTTGAAGCTTCTTTAGTGTTAATGTTCTGATAGGCGTCTGTATACGGGATCCAGAGCGATGCTATCCAGTCTATTATAGGCCAGTAAAATGCGATATAAGACGGGCGGGTTTAGGTGTCATAATCAATTTCGCATCACAAGAATGAAACAAGTGTGCCGCTATTGCCAAGAAAAGCTTGTTAAATAAGGTCTGGTGAAAACATTTTTAATATCTGCTTGATGCACTTATTACGTCTCATTTAAATTGTTTCATAACCGCGTCGTCGTTTTGGTCAGTGTCTGTGTTTTTTCATCCCATTCTCGTCAGTTTTATGGATCTTGCTTTAATGTACCTAAGCACGAATGCTACTCGTTTTGTTTGCTGCATGCACCGTGCCACTGTCGTAATTAGTTAAATGTACATACGTCACATCACTATGTTGTAGGAGGTTCATACGTCGTACTGCTGAATGCCTCATCGGTGCTGTTAATGCATTAAAAAGTGTAGTTTCCGGACTTATTCCGGTCTTTTATGCTTTATTTTATTTGTCTTCATCAGTCAATAATGTTGCAGTACGTGCATTTACCTGCACGTTCACCTCAAATGTGTGTCTTCATTAAGATGTTCATGTATGAATATGTTCATCGTTAGACATGATGGCAGTATAGTAGGTTGTATGGTAACTCTATTGATACATGTTAGTTGGTCATGGTCGCGATTTTAGTTCAAACAGTTTTTTCTACCGTGTACAGTATTAATAGGGTATATAGAGTTGTGAATTTATGCATTCATGACCCCATAAACGTCGTTAATCGGTCAAAGATTGATGTTTATCCAATGTCACAAAGACTGCGGCTATAATGATGTTGCTTTTTAATAATACTTTGGATGTATTGTGTAATGTTGAGAAGGCAACCATGTCTTGTTAAAGCAGACATAATGACGTGGTACATTGCGAAAATAGCAAGAAGCCGTTGTAGGGTGCTGCCATACAACAATTATGAATGGGGCATAACAATTATGAATGGAAGCAGCTACGCAAAGGAATAGGATATCAGTAACAACATAGAACAGCGGTATCGAATCACCTTTATTCAAACGCGAGCACTGGTTGGGAGACTGCGTTTACTCTATGACCACTGTCAGTACATCTTAACAAAAGAGGCAAAACACTTCATTGCAACAGTTTTATAAAAGTATGCCATCACACGAGGCAATGCTAACATTATCTGAAATCACAATATTACCACACTAGATGATTTTGATGTGACTCATGTTTGATTGGACAAGTTGCTCTGCTGTCGTAGCTTTCAAAGAGAATTCGCGGTCACTCGTGCCTATCATGTCGCAACGGCAGACACATCAGGGCGTATCCAGCCTCAGACTAATCCTCAATATCTAGAAAACCACTAGCACATAATGTTGAGCTACTCTGTTTTTACTTTACGAATGCAACAAATATCAACAATGCCATTGAAGAAGGCCATCAATCAAATGGTGTGACAATAATGGCTAATCGCTGCATAAGCAGGCTATACGATGGCCTCCATTGAATGGTTTATGAGTCGAATTGAAAATGTCTGTGACCACTGAAATTAAAGTATTTAATGACCCCGATCATTCATTTCAGATCATCATCAATTTAATAAATTTTACGATTGTCTGCCAATTACCATGACTTTCAATCCAATGTGTACATTACGTTGATATGATGGTAAAATAAGAATGATTCCCACGGGTGTCACGTGGTTTCAATGATAATACATTTAACGAAACTGGTTGTGAGAAGTCAATATTGTGGCTTTTAACATTGCTCTAACTACAAACTATTGGAACCCTGAGCGGATTGCTAAACAGTGATACACTAGAGTTACGCCGGCTTTATATTCATTGCAAGCGGCGCATACTTCAGTGGTCTGAGCAAGCTTCGTTCAGTACAAATCATCGTCACCATTGTCATTGGTACCAATAAGCTACCGAAAACCCATGTGCGTAACCATTTATTCATAAAAACAATGCCGTAGGGAGCGAAAAAGACAAAATAAAGACTTTGATAAAATAGCTGAAACATTTTTGAATTAATCGTACCTGGACACAACTGCTTAAAGAATGGATCAGCAACGATTACATATGTTACCCATGTTGCCATGATTGCACCTAACTGTAAAGAAAGGTGCCAAATGTTGATGTGACACGACATTTTGCATCTGATATGTCCTGTTTAGTATTTTATTGTTAATATATGCGTTCATTCTGCTAGCTTGTTGGGGCTTGATCAATATAGCTCGTTCATTAACAAAGAGGTGATGAAGCTAATAATTTTTGGGCGGACTGCTACAATCGTAAGATTGTGGCAATATCCTATAATAACACAAATGGCAATATCCTATAATAATAACACATCCCAGCACAGCGATAGCGTTGACATTTGTGACAAACCCTACGGTGCAAAACGTGGCTCATTGTTAAGGGCTAGATGAGACCTATCCTAAAAGAAGCCTAATGCTTACCCCAATCCTCTAAGTACAATTGTGAAATTTTGTATAATACCCCATTGAACTCAAGTAGGTCTCACAATCAGCTGTGACTTTCGACCTTAATGTGTTTTTGCACTGGTGTGTCTTCCGAGAGGCTATGTATAGTGTCCTATTTAACGTTGATGCATATAATGGTATTTGAAGAGAAATCCTTTTATGCCCCTAGCCATCGTTATTGATTAAAGCGGTCGTAGATAAACATCACGACAATGGATCTTAATATGCAACACTTTATCGATTCCGTTGTTGCTGCAAGCATCAGAAAAGATATGGCTACGTTGTTTTGTACACCATGCTCGCAGAAGTATGAAGCGGAGTAAAATGGAGTGGGTTGGGTGGATGGCCGATCGATATCTATTTATATATATATATATATATATATATATATATATATATATATATATATATATATATATATATATATATATATATATATATATATAATATATATATATATATATATATATATATATATATATATATATATATATATATATATAAATTTATATATATATATATATATATATATATATATATATATATGTGTGTGTGTGTGTGTGTGTGTGTGTGTGTGTGTGTGTGTGTGTGTGTGTGTGTGTGTGTGTGTGTGTGCTTGCATGTGTGTGTGCATATTTCTAGCGAGTCCAGAATAGTAATTGGATGAGCATTCTTAACCGCCGTTGTCTGATGTACCAATCGGCTTCTTCTCATTTGTGTGCCGTGAATCACGCTTGGCGTCTGAGTTGATCAGGATTTACTTCTTCTTTATGGTCATTTTTCCAAGAGGCAGTGGCACTCGAGACCTGCAATCACAAAACAGGTGTAAAAAAATCAGGGAAAGTCCCAGGAAGCAGGCATCAGGCGCCTCTCAAAAGCAGAAACCATGTCAGGCAACTGACAGCATCAATCTACCGTGTATCTTAATGTCACATTAAGAACATTTATACCTTAGTGATATTTCTCAAAGGGATCAATATGACGCCGAGCAGCTTTTCTACTCACGAAATCTTTATCATTGCAAACAGATAGCAACATGAAAGCTTCTGCTTGAGTGGTTCAGCAGTTGTCCTGGAATGTTTTAAAAGTGTGGGTTTCCGATTAGTTGCCAACCCAATTCTACCTTCAATACTGTACTTGCCTAATATGTTTGCATACTTATTGGTCCATGGATATTTGAAGAACAAACTTGCAACCAGCACCGATAGCGTCTACCATTTGAGTAGTTTCGAACATTTTCTATGCGGATTTTGTCGGTATTACACATCATAAATCAGACTACATTGTAGGTAAGTAGTCAGGGACACAAAAGCATGATATATAAGAAAAAATAGTGAAGGCCATTTTGGATTGTGAATGTTTCTTAATTGCAGTAATTGCTTATGAATCACAAGTAATAATGATAAGGTCACTTACAGCTATCTACAAACAAGCACCTACATAATTCCGGACCACTTTGGTATTTCATGTTTTATTTTAGGTGCCTTTTCTGCACGAGGTACGAGCACGTCAATATGGGCTTTCGAGTAACTTGTTATGGAAGTTGTTAATATCCAAGCGCTCGTGGCTTTTGCAACGCTCAACTGTTTAGTAAAGGTGGCTTTGATGATGTCGCTTTTCAATAATAGTGTGGATGTATAGTGAAATGGTGAGATAACTAAACATGCTTGAATGAATGCACGATATGATGACATGGTATCTCGCAATTTGAAGACAAAAAGAAGACGTTGTATGCTGCTACATAATAAATGATAATGACAGCATCAAAGACTTAAGCGTATACAGAGCAGTAGTATCTAATAACCGTGTGTCTGCGAAGACGCATTTCAGTTTATTGTAAACTTTTTGTAACGAAGCTTATTGTGATATTAGACATTGCTAACGCTAACTGAAAGCATGATAATATCACATAATTTCCGCAAACTACCAGATGCACGAGTCTTTATACGGGTAGCATCAGACATAATATTTATTACTTTAGGCTGTAGATGGTATCAACACGCGCATACATTTCAACATGTTATCAGGGGATACCAGCTTTATTGCTTTGTTATCTTTTTTTCGAATCTGTATACTGCCGTTGCGGCCGATTTGTTGTCATCGCGAGTATGCATCTGCATCAACACACAATCGCTACTCAATTCATCTCGATACATTGTTAATCCACTTGTGCCTCCGTTGGATTAGTAGTAACGCTTTTTCGCGAGAGGTCACAGTGTCATCATGTGATTTACTTGCGCAAGATATGCAAGCCAACGAATGAGACCGATTCGTGTGAGATGGTTATATGCGAAAGCATTATCTCTTCCATTCGTGGTGCAATTCATGACCTCTTGCTATCAATTCAGCAATTCAGGATTTAATGCAATTAGTCACCTTAGAGTAAAGACGTCCCCGAGTTCTTACTTGTCCTTCCTTAGATGCACATGCATTGAGGATGGTATTCAGAAGCTGCATTTATATATAGGGTATTTTGGATGATCGGATAAAGCAGTCGGTTTATGATATTTGATTCTTAACGCACCGTTTTAACGAGTGGTGTACTTGCGTCTCCATGCTTATCAGTCCCATATTATGAGTAGCCCCTTTCAAGCAATATGTGTATGGACAACTTGTGTGTACATAGTTGATGATATCCGATTATATTTTCACGACATTCCGACTTTAAAAATGTCCTGTAAACGTTGCGACTTGACAAAGCCAATTCTGGGATGCACATCGTCACTCGCAACTAATACCCGGGTACAGATTTATATCATTGCATCGAAGTTCCATCACAGATCGCAATAGTGGAATGATTCCGAGGCGATTATCGTGATGCTATGGTGAAAACATTAACGATAAAAACACCAAACTGGTTTAGGAGGTCTATACTTTACGGTGGAAATTTATATATATATATGTAGATACATACAGATAGAGAGAGAGATAGATAGATATAGATAGATAGATAGAGATATAGATAGAGATAGATAGAGAGATAGAGAGAGATATAGAGATATCTATATCTATTTATATATAGAGAGATATGTATATATATCTATATATATATGATATATATATATATATATATATATATATATATCTATATCTCTCTCTATATATATATCTACCTCTATAATATATCTCTCTCTATCTTTCTCTATATCTCCCTATCTATATATCCCTCTCTATATATATCTATATCTAGTATATATATATATATATAGTATATATATATATCTATATAGATAATATATATATCTATATATATCTCTATAGATGATATATGATAAATATATATCTATCTATATATATAGATATATATATATATATATATATATAAATAATATAGATAGGTCTCTCTATATATGTATATATATATATTTATCCATATATATATAGTCTCTCTATATAAAAATATGTTATATACATATATGTATATACATATATATATCCCTGCGTATATATATAAATATATATATATATATATATAGTATATAGATATATATATATATATATATATATCATCAATGTACATATATGTATACATATATAAAATATATATATATATATACATTATGTATATATATATATAGATATATATATATATATATATATATATATATATATATATATATATATATATATATACGATATATATAGATATATATATATATATTATATATATGCATATGTATATACATATATATATACATATCCATATATATATATATATATATATATATATATATATATATATATATATATATATAGATATATATATATATGTATATATGGGATATATATATATATATGTATATATATGCATATATTTATATAGATCTATATATGTATATATATATACATAAATATATATATATCTATATATATACATATATATATATATATATGCATATATATATATTTATATATCTCTATATATGTATATATATATATCTCTATATATATATATTATATATATATACATATTCATGCTCGCTTATCAAGATACAATGTTTTGGCTACCGGCTTAGTATTAAAGATGTTCGCTTACCATTTCAGGCATTAAATACACACTCGCCATGCTCCATCAGTTGTTCTAACCACCACCGGATAACTAAGATAATCAGACTTGAACGGTTCTATTATACACATTTCAAGCATCTTTTGTACTTCCTTCCGCTTTTCCTCCAGAATCGGAAATGACACCGGATATGGTTGTGCCCTAAACTGAATTCCGTAAACCAGACCTTTATTACACTCCGGCAGGGTAGTCTTTCCAGTTAAAATATTAGAGTATTCTGATATCATTGACCTCATCCCGGCTTGTTGAGCCTCTGATAACCTCGAGCTCAAAACTACATCATCACTGGTTTATGGGTTTGTAGTTAGAAATGGAAACGCGTTTTCTTAAGTGACAACTCACCTTCACTATCATTGGCATCGAAGGTCTGTGAAAACAAAAATTGCAAACCACCACAGCACAACAAACAAACTTCTGGTATTATTGCTGATAGTTCATGATACTTGTGAAACATGTTGGCGTAGTATATTTTCTCTTTCCCGCCTACATCCGGAACAAAATCATTCTCATGTACTCTCCGAACTACTGCATAGGGTTCCATCCACTGCAAAAACATAATGCTTCTGTTAGACTCTAGTAATATTAGAGCAACATGAAAGCCGGATTCACAAATGCAAGTTGGTCTTAAAGGCAAACAAATATTTCAAAGCTTATTAGCTTATCTTTGTATCTGGTGATTAAACGAAAATTGCAATATCGCAAAAATAATTTACCCTTCCAATGTTCAGTTAGTATTGGTTAATCTGTCATAGGACGAAATTGCAAACTTTTATAAATTGTTCACCACTTTGGGTGAAATGAGTTTGGGGAAAGATTGTCAGATTGAAGAGCACATTTACATGGATGCACAAAGTTGGATGATGTGATGCAATATATAGTCATCCTATAGTCTGCCTCGGCATGCGTAAGCCCAGAGTCAGATCCTCATCGGTGCAGTTTATATCATAACACAGACTAAAGACACTGACTTCTTGAGACTCACTTGTGATGTTTACCAATGCAGTCGTATCCATAAGACAGGGAGTGATTGACTTTATCATATGATATTCAGCTATCTTTACCGTTTAACATTTGGTTTGCCCATACATTCAATTACTAAAGGCATGCGGACAATATGAGTCGGAAATACAATAGTTAATCCTTTTTTCTGCACATTATAAACAATAATTTATCATTCACAGACTAGGGGAAGCGATTTTGATTTACAAAGTTTTCAAATTAGGTAAACAATTAATGATTCTCCAGAAGTCGCCTATTTAACCACTTGTAATGAAAACAAGAACCTACTGGTGAATAATACTAATATGCATAACAATATTCTGTAAATTGTTTATGTTTATGTTGATGAAAAACCGGTGAAAACCTAGGCAGGTACAGTATTACTTTATCGAAAGCAAATGTATTCTTCAAATATTTTCAACGAATCATTAAGTATCGATATAGAAACGAATAAATAAAAAATTGGAATAGGGTGCAGGCTTGGTTTGGACTATGCAGTGTTGAAACATCGGTCACAGTCTTACCTTGAGCTTTCCTTTCAATATTGTGCGTTTCACTTAAACTAACTCAGGACCAGAGGGCGCCGACGAGCTGTAATCACTTAATCAGTAATTCACAATACGAACTATGCATTCAAATCGCCACTGAATCAAATGACTACATTTGGAGTTTCCTGGTGACCAATCAGAGTCAACATTGCCTCATTCTTACCTTTGCAGCTTCTTAATTCCGCTGCGACCCCGTGCGTATGTGTATCAAATCATATATGTTTTTAGCATCTAGACAATGTACAACTACTAGCAGCGAGTGTATATCTGAGGATGGTCACTGCAAGGGAGCTCGTCGTTCTTGGAGAATCTGTTACACCTTATTTAAATCCTTATTTACGTGATTCTCCAAGTCACGAGTAGCAAATCAGGTAATAACACCAAGTGATCGAACCAACAGGTGGTGGTTTGAAAGGCGAGGCAGTATACCACTGCGCCATAGGGCCCGTAAGTGCGGTGACCCCGCTATAATCCCGACATAGTTTGACCACGTCAACGAAATCACCCGTACTAAAAGTTTTTCACATTTAAAAAAATAGACAGTTGACTGCAACAATTTTCCCCATATTAAAGACACTTAATATCATTAACTACTATCTTATGGCTTGCCTGTTCGGTAAGAGTATACATAGATCGCCTAGAACAGGATCGCCTCCTTTATTCAATTTGTTCCTTACAGTGTGATATATAAAAGCTGGGATTGTCGGCCAGAGGCTATGCGTATTGATGTCGCTTTATTGCATTGAATTGAATGGTGTAGATAAATCAGGGAACTACCAATAATGAACCAAATGTAAATGTTATACCAAGTACGCAGTGAGTTGACCTGATTATTGGCGGAAAGGTTTTGGTGATCGGGAAGAACCATATTGCTTTGGCTTGATATTACCCCAAGATTGCTCTGGATATCTACCATTCTAATACTAAGGCTTGTTTGGGTCCTGGTAGGTCGCCATCGGCTGCTCGATCTTAGCGTTAATTGAATGCAATGCATCAACCATAATCGAGAAATTCAACATGATTCGCAATCACGATGTCCAGAGGATAAAGGCTGTATGGTTTAGATGGTACGAAGAAGCACTTATAGTCCGCTGTTCATTTGAAAGATTGGTTCGGAGAATATATGAACCATCCATCAACCTTTGAGGCTGACAAGTAATTAGCTGCAAATAAAACCGTACCCAAGCCCTGCAACGGTACCGGCAGAGCAGAGTAACTGGTGTTTCGTGGAATTTATGCTACCAATTAACAGCGAGACAGGCACGTCTTAGCATACGATACAACTTTACAAGAGCCCTTCTTGTTATTTTAATCAACAGATTACGTTACCACATCTAATGCTCTTCATTACTGCGAATTGCGCTTATGATTTATTTGTATTTATAATATTGCTTTATCATAGCTCTTTGGAAATGACTAATTAAGTATTTCTGCGACAGTTTTTTTATAAATATTGCCAAATGTATTATTCATTTCAGGCAGCTGTGTGTGCTGGCCATAGAAGCCAGATGCTCCATCCTCTCCGTTGGTTATCCTATTTAACGTGTTGTACCGAAAGCGGAAGCGACTGCTAACCGCAATATTATTTAATGAAAATCAAATCATCTTTGATTACGTCATGAGATTATTTACGGAAGTAATTGCGTTTTTTCATTAGACGATTGTGCATTTTCCTGTAGAATATTGGTTACCATTAGGTCAAATTAAGCCGTTAATGACAAATGAGGTCAATCCGAGTAATGAAAGACACAGATTCCTTTAAACCATGAAAACACTCATAATGACAACACGCTGGTCAATGTATACATTGAGTTGAAAACTGATTTCTTTGCTCCAATGAGACACCAGCACGCCGTAAATTTAGATTGAAACGCATGCAAGATATACAAGCGAAATTCTAACCCCTCTACACTTGCAATACCGTAAAAAATGTATGCGTGTCCCAATGTAAACCTATGACCAATATCCCGTTTCTGATCAAGCAAAATCTGAAGTAGCTTAGTTTAAACATATATGCCTGCAAGTATAACATCCTTATATTTATCTACGGGTAATGGTTCACCTTAGGTGTGTAGTATGTGGTAGCGTTGAGCTAATTAGGGGCCAGGATCTTTTTTGTCTTGCTGGCCAAAGCTGTTGCAATCCACTTACAAGTCTGTGACTGTCTTATCAGAAAGACCACCTTTCAAGTAATGGGATATTGGAATGAAAAACTAACAAATGCAACATTCCTACTTCAGAGTGACAGTTACTCAAAAAGTAACAAGTATCCTAGTTGTATAGCTTGATAAGCCTAAATATAGGTCGTCAAAAGGCAGCCACTTCCGGTATTTAAAAAAACATTGCTGTGATGTCGTAGTTTAATTGCCATCCAACTCTCTGACCGACTGTACCACGACGAGTTGCTTGTATAGCATGACATTCTATTATATAGTTATAACGACTTATTCATCACATCTCATCGAATGATGTCAATAATCGACGAGCAGGTAAGATTAGCCCTCTATGCATGTCGAGTTTAATGTCAAAAGCACACAATAGCTCACAGCTTTAAGCTATCTTATCAAAAAGAGGTTGTCAATATTACCTGTATGATTAGAATATTTGAGATGTACAAGTCAGGATATTATAGATACTCTCTCGGTTAAGTTGAAAAGCTGAGGCTGAAGACACAGCAATTATATTTTTATCCACTAAAAATTACAACAGCTGGTATAACGCATTCACTTAATGATCACAGCCAATTACAAATATGCCAGGCGGCGGGAAACTTCTTGCAAGCTATTTAAATAGATTCGCCGCAATAAAATGTTTTGCCCTCTTGGTTCCTTTTAGTATCGTTGCCATAAATACCATGCACCAACGAGTATTCATTTGTTCTTCAACTAGCAATGATCATGCATGATAAGCAATAAAATAGAGCCATCTTAATTACGTAAGGTTTGTATAGCGCAATATATATGGATAAGCGGTAATGGTTTGATGGGAGGGAATGAGGTACAACTGACCGAATAGTGGGAAAGGTGAAACAAATGTAGCAAGGAGGCAAAAATATAATGCTGTAATGGGAGTGTGCAGCTTTTAACGAGCTGGTAGGAGCGAGACAGTGCACAATGAAGTGTCAACTGTATTATTTATGGGCAGGATGGTTAGATTTTAACTTTAACCGAGCTGGGTGCAGGGAAGGGTTATTTGTTTGATCAAAAAATATGGATTATGATCCATCGGAAAAAAATGCACATGCATTATTCAAACATATTTCTATACTTTGTTCGTCTTCGGATAATACCACATTAGCTATTATACACTACATGAAATTATGTATGCACTTTGCTATATTGCTGAATCATTGTGTTATGAACGACTATAAAAGCACATTTACGTGGAAATTGGGTATCTTAGATACTTTTCAGGCAAAACCTAATTAGGTTAAACTCAAAGCTATCTGTGCTCTCTGAAACTCAAATAGGCGGAGGTTTATGTTTAATTGGGTGCCATGATGCAAAAGAGGTCTGTAGCACAGAGTTGCTGCTGCTTATTTCTCTCGAAAGTAAACAAATCATATTAATAAGGTCACGCTGAATATGTGAACGGTATTAACCAATTGCGAGAGAATAGGTAAATATTACATTAAACACAACCTTATCTATGTTCGTTGTTGTGATCATGTAACATAGCTTTATTCATTTTCAGTAGGCATTAATAATAATATGCATTATATAGTTGTATATAGATACAATTTGCTACTTTACAGCTTTTTTTTCCAGGCTTAGTATGAAACACACAGTCGCAGTGCTATGCCAACTTAAACAAATATCACGCATGATGCCCAACTGAATAGCATATTTGATATATGCATTCCGTGGTGATTACCGTGTCTTTCATTATCGGTATCAATTCGACATTTTATCATCACTTATGGTTGTCCGCCTTGTACTGTCAATCAAACGTCCCATCGTTCTAGAAATCTCTTATCTAAAGTGTGTTTATCTACTATGGAAAATATATGAAATGTTTCATCGCCTGTATCAACAGTACTACCAGGAAAACTAAATTACTCAACCACTCCTATGAACTATTTTTGCCGATATTTATCGAATAAAACTCTTGCAACCGCGAAGTTGCATTGAATAAACATGCGGTCAACCGATAAAGTGCATGCGGTAAAAAAGTTGAGATCCAATTAATAGTTTTGTCTCTGTAGGCAACAAAACCACAATCTATATCCCTAACATTGAATAACTCGTTGGTGATCATTACGTCAACTTTGTCGAGAGCAAATATGTTATCAGCAGTGCTGACATATGCAAATGTTTTACTTTGAGAGCCACTTACGTATTAGTATTGTCTACATAATTTTAAAAACAACTCAATCATGTGAAATTGTAAGTGTCTTGGCCAATCTGGATCCGTCTAGTTATGCACCTTTTTACATTAAATATAATTGTTGGTTTCTTTCCGTTACATTTTAACTTAACGGTTTTCTTTTTACGAGACATCCAATCATATAACTAATAATATGGCACATGCTTCGATGGATGTCTTTTATCCGCTACATAATATAACATTTCAGACAGTACTTTTTGCAGTTGACCGTTTCAATTCCCAAATTATGGCCAATCATAGGGAATCGCGTAGTCCATGGGGCTGACACCGACCGGCGATCATCTCATATAGTAAATACATCATCGATGTAGTTCAGCATTGCGACGTAAATATCCGGCTCACAAAGTGTTGTCTCTACCTCTATACCAGTGTCGTGTAGTTAACTTAGATTGACCGACAGCTCATTTACATTCTCCTATGATGTATTCTGTAACGATACCTTCGACAATATGTGTTTAGTACAATTGACCGGTATATAATCGATATGTAGACAGAAAAAAAGTGCACGGCGAGCAAATGCAAATGACAGTTTGCCGTTAACCGGTTTACGGATCAGGTAACTATGGCAATGTGTAAACGTGTTTACCTTGATCATAGCGAATCATCACGAGTAAAAAAACCTGTACTATTTGTTGATATGGTCAAATAAACATCATAACTCTGAAACCTTTCACCATAATAAGTGCAAAATATCGCGTGTGCACTTACTTGCATAAACTAACGGACTGTGCATTATTCGCGATGATACGATATAACCTGGCACCAGAGTAGTATGATACTGTACCAAAGATCTTGCTATAATAAGATACCCGACTTGGACGTTTCCGTTATGAACGTTTGAACTAAGTCGCATATATCAGTATCTACCCCAGGCCCCGATCGGACGGTAAAATACATACTTACTCAGACGTCCTGTAGGGCTGAACTTACCTCTTTTTAAGACACAGTCGGACTTCCAGTCTACCATTATTTGATTTTAAAGGATTAATGTGAATCATATCGGTTTTGGCATTAGTGTGTATATATATATATATATATATATATATATATATATATATATATATATATATATATATATATATATATATATATATATATATATATATATATATATATATATATATATATATATATATATATATATATATTAAGATCATTACAATTGAAACTCTCAGTTTTGATAGCTTACTCAGAAGAACCACAAATGAAATGAGATCATACATTAGAAGATTGACAACAAGCACACTAAAACTACACTGAACAATTATTTAAAACCAGAGCTCAATTCATTCATATAAATACTGAACAGATAGGATGACAATGTGCCTCCCTGTATTGTGCTATTTAACACACCAAATCATCCAGACATAGTTCGGTCCCATCTTACACACACATCTGATTCGATGCCATGCAACCAGCCATTCTAACAGTATATCCAGGGACTGCTTTGTTCGACAAGCTCCGCCCACCACTAAAATCTAAGGTGCAGTAGTCCTATATACTCATGAGGATTTATGATAGAATAGTCCTTGTTCATCTGTCATAGAGGGCTATCAAGGAACTAAGTAAACAAATATCAATATTTGATTTTTCGGAAATCTACACATACAACAGCACTTAAAACAAATAAGAGCAAAAATTTTCATGTGTGGGAAAATGTCAATGTCTCACGATTTTTTCTCTTCTTATGGTCCCTTAGCTTACAGTTAGCCTCTCTCAGGGAATGATGCAACCTGATGTTCACCATAATACATATTACAGAAACATGACACCTGCATGATTCACATTTGAGTTTCTCTAATGAGACCTCTTTTGCTAGAATGCCTACAACCCTGGCTTTCACTTGCTAACTGTATAATACTGTGTCAATGAATTTGCGGCAATGCTCCTTAAGCCTGCATAATGGATCTACTAGTGTTTTGCTTGGGACAACGAGCCCTTACTTTGCACTTATTGCACGGTATTTCTTCTGGTCATGTATATCATTGACTACAGACATTTTGTTTCTGCATATTGCACACAACTTAATTTCCGGGCAATATGGCCAGAGACATGCTACAACATTCACTTCCTGGGTGTAAAGGCCTTTGTCAATTCAAACAGTAAATTGCAGCGCAGAAATGCCTACTCACACATACTCGCAAGTCATAACAAAGTTGGTTGGCTGCTACGCGTCGAGTAGCTTCCACAAAAGTAAGGGGCGCTGCCTACGCGGTGTCACGGAATTTGTCGGGCGAGCTGCCGAGCGGGTATCTTATTATAACAAGATCTTTGACTGTACTTTATGGAAATCTCTGTGTCGTGCCAATCATGTTCTGCAATCATAGACGCATTATCGTTGGAGCCTTTGCCAGATGTGTCTGCTTGACCTATATCGGGCTGCTTGGCAAATAAGCCGCTTCATGTTATTTAAAGGGCGATGATCATCATTTATACATGCGACATCAATTCATCACCCTGCTAAAAGACACCGCTAGGAAGCTACCAACATGTTGTTCTCGCCTTGGTTGTAAGGTTATACCAAAATGCAATGCGACACCTGTAGGGGATGTTTGCGATACGTTGTGTTTTTTTCATGAATAATTCGCAGGCGGAAGGACACGTATACACAATGCATCAAGCGACGGAATGCATTAAACCATGGATGCTTGTCATCACATGTGGCTGTTTCAAGAGTCCACGAGTTTTGCTTCCGTTCAAACTATAGCTTCCTTCAGTATGCTCGTGATATCCGCTTTCAAAAGGAAGAAGTGAAGCGCGAGGGTGAAGTGAAGTGCGTTTAAAAACTCATATGTGATAGATGTATGGACAAGACATCCTATATTTCCTCGATAAATAGGTGAATGTGGTGATAACATGTCATCCAATGGAATATGATAGTATAAATAGTTAACGGATCGGTAAAAGATAATTGTTGGTCATCCGTTATGAATGAGAGGTGGCACAAGATTGTAGAAATGACAACTCGTTTTAACAATAATTTATTTTGAACATCTTCTCCCCGTAGCTAAGTTATGAGAGGTACACAAAGATTATTAATGTAGCATTATCAATAATTAATGATAACGACACTTTACAAGCACTTTTGCCAAGGACCATTGTTGTTAAATGAATTTGATTACATTTGCTCGTTTTGCAGCGCCTGTTAATTGCGACAGGTGTCAGTAATATGCATTTGCAACAAATAGCGGAATGCCGTCTGAGATACATCGAGACATAACAGTTTTGACTACGTTCTTAGGAGAATACTTTGCATCGTACATCATGACTGTGTGCGCAATATCTAAATTTTGTATTAGCTGCTGCATTTCCGTATTCTTGCAAGATTGTGGTGTGTAAAGATATCCTACTGGAAATTAGACCGCATTCGTGTGACTGGGAAAAAATTGTAAGATGACATGGGGCTGTATAGTTAACAAAGAGTACGATTTATGCGAGATAATCGAAAGGTAATTGCTTAGAATTAAGATAATTTTGAAGCTGATGAGCACAGGAATCGCATGAAGTGCGGCAAGACACAAAATATATCCAAAGCCTTACTATTATTTGATCAAATGTGCTGCGAGCAACTTATGAATAAGTGTCTCAAGCCACATTATTGGATTTACGTGTGGTTCATATTTATGTATGAATTCGGTTCGCTGTTTTTACAGCCCATAACTCATCTTTTCATATGAGCAGCCGATGTTGATGTTTAAAGGCAGTAATAGATTGTATACATACCTTAACGATGAAGAGTCAAGAATAAAGTCGTATAATGATATCCCAAAATCACAATTCCCATCATTTTCTATGTAAGTGATAAGTGCCGTTTTTTTGTCGAGGATGCCCTCTTAACTTTACTTTACGAACGCAATCTAAATAACTCATTGGCGTAAACGGGACACGGGCATAGTAACTGAACCTTAGGGCATGTCTAATTAATCTGATTCTGGTGCGTATTGCATCTCTTAACCGTGTATTACTCAATCATCCTTCACTACAGACAAGATTGCTCATATATCACTGGTTTTACGCAAGACATTTGTTTTTCACTGCGATGTCATCCGCTTAATCTCCAGAAAAAGGAAAGAGTCAGAAGAATGCAGCGAGTTGAAGTCAGAAACCCCTATCCCTTTGTCCTATCGATCTACGAACTTAGAGGTGATCTACAAAATAACAATAGTGAATCAGCTGTTTTATGATACCTGTCAACACAAGCAAAAATATTTGTAAATGCTACTCTGCGTATTAGCCATACTGTCCTATCAAAGCAAGGTAGTCGTTCGGAGTTGATTGGCTGGCCCGGTGATCATTTCGTCTTATGAACAGCATCAATTGCAAATACAGCATAGCAATCGCAACCCACGAACAAGCTACCTGTCATACTGTTTGTGATTGGTGAAACATATGAGTGAGCAAACAGCTATAGCGTATATCATGAAACCATATACTTTGGCAGTTAACACTGTAACAGTTTCCAGATCTTGCATCTTTCAGTAGTTATGCGTGAAGTCATAAGAACGCAAATTTACGAGCGTATGCCCCGGCTTGATACACAGGATTTTTGTCGCTGTTGTACTGCAGGACACTTATCATTTCCTATGACCATAGCAGCCAATGCTAATATAGAGTAAAAAGTATAATTTGTTTTGATCCATCATTTGCACCTGTTGTTAAGGCTGTATGCAGCAAACCATAAATCGACAAGGCGTATTACCATTAATAATTAAATATAATTCCGTACTCGGGCTGACAACACGATGCAGGTAAAATATTGCAAATAACAGATACCACGTAACCAGCATTCTTCTTTCAAAAGTGTAACACCGTCAAGAATCTTATCGCATGTATGAATATCTCCACCTCCTGAAATAGTTTGCTCGTTATGCTGTATGTGTCGTCATATTTTTAGGGCTCCAGGACTCGAACAAAATCGATGCGTTAATATAGATAATAGTGCTTATTCTAATAATATGCGGCGGCTTTATCATTGTGGGTCCATTATAGCAAATGGAGGACTGAGACAGATAACTGGGGGGTGGGGTGTAAAACACAACAATAAAGCTTCTATGGTCACATGATTTTAAAACATAGATATGAGAGCGATGTACTTCTGTAAATATAGGATTTAGACTGCCAACCGTAACAGCCGTAGACGGAACATCGCCATTTGTGTTATAATAGTTTGTTTAGCGATACTGACAGCGGCAATAATGCATTCAGCTAGATCCTCTTTAAGAAGAACAATCATAGTAATGGACCTTCGGTGCTTAAATATTGCCCTTCACTGATAAATGCGCGTTAATGAACAGCTTCGACTTCCAAGCCTCTTTGAAGTGTGTCATACCGTCGTAGTATATTTACGAAAGTCAAAATAGTAATCTGACAAACTCAGGAAATATATTATGAGTGATAAGTCGAATGATAGGGCAAAGCCGTGAAACCAAGTGAATAGCCCTTCTTTTGGTAAATACCAACTTGCTCATTAGGAGTGAAAATTGAAGGACACAGCAATAGTCTCATTGTCTAGGTGCCCTTCCTTCTTATAAGAACGGCATAAATGATACTGCGCTTACTGCCATCGCAGAAAACTAAATAATACCTTGCTGAATGAGAATGAATAATATCTTTGATAAAAAGTTATTAGAAAGATGCATGTGTATAATCGAACTCCATATAGCAGCAAGCACACAACGTAGGTGTACTTGCAAGCAATAGCCTATTTATAGGCAAATGACACTTGGTTTGAATAGAACAAGCTGACAAAGTGACCTTAACACTCGGTTAATAAGATATGTTTTGAATCATGTTTTAGGTTGATGACTGATCGATCAAGCGAGCGACGCAGTGAAACAAGAATTGGTGATTTTGTCTTCCAACTGATGCAAAAACCTTCGCAAATTACCGCCCTAAGATAAATGAATTTCAAAAGCCCCCCAACAGACTGACGACCCTAAGTTGAATAATTACTGACATCATTACATATCATATTGGTCCTACCTACTGCACACTAACAGAAAACTATGACTAGGATATATTTTTATGCTTTTTATTAAGATACAGCAATAGAAAGAGTAAGAACTTCATATCACCAGTGCGCCTTATCAAAAACGCCCCTATAGTTTGCCAACGATCCCTCAGATGCAGCTGGAGCTTCAGTCTCCGCTGACATAATGAAAGGGCTTGCCAAACTATCTCGGCTCTCAGAGAGAATAGGAAATCTTATACAAGAGCTTGTATTATAGAAAATGAGTAGGCACGAACATTAAGAAATGCCCTGATAGAGCAGTGTGTTACAATCAGACCTCTTGATCATCCCTATGCGATTATAAGAGCAGATATGGCTCAAGGCCTTCGAGCCTAGAATGATAACAAGATTTTACACCGAATCTCTGCATCGATGAATAAATCAAAGTGGACAAACAAACCCATTCATAAACGGCAGAGAAAAATATTACATGCCAATCTTCTTCTGGGGGACTGTGCGAATGCGATCGGCGTGTCATCAATTGATAATATAGTCAGAAATAAAAAGCATGCATCCGAACAAGTAGAGCCCCCGTCCTCAACAAAGGCGCAGTAATCATCATAAAAGATGTACAAAACTAAATGCACCCCAGTGACCGAAACCTCGTCACAGCCAAGGATGGAGATAAAAATATGTTTGCTGTTTGCACCACATTATATGATGTTTACCGTTCCCATCACACCGAAAACTAACTCCGTATTACCTTGAAAAATGCTGCATATTACAATGCCAATTCATTATATTTTCTCTAATACGCAAGTGTGACAAGATCATCACCCGCTCAAGCGATCTGTGATTCCAAATTAAAAGTTATATTCTTTAGTAAGATCAACCGGAGACAACAGGCAGAAAATCAACCGAATTATCTGAAGCTACTTTATATATGTGTCATTTAATATCAGCTGGTGTTAATGTATGATAACCAATTATAAGCGCATCAATAATTCACCCCAAAAGCGTCTAAAGGCGCCCTCTGAATACCAGTAAACACCAGAAGCCATAATATTGGTCACAATTTTTTTTTCAATAATCTATGCTGCGATGACAGATACGCTTAACAGGGTAGTGTGCATCTCAGCAGACGTGGCAACAAGAAGTCGAGGCTGAATGTATCAAGTTTTATCATCACTACGGAATGCTTTAACGGGTGTTGAGTGCATATTTTGAAACGAGCTGTTAAAGAGGTAAATAGACGACTTACAAAGGGGCGCAAAAGGGTAGGGATTGGCTCAGGCGCATTACAGAATACAATTGATAGTCGGTTTTGAAGCTTTTAGTTGATGCATAATACGGAACTCTGTTGCCTTCTCTTTGCGATTTGCAAAATAATAAATTGCCATTTATTCATGCGAAATCCACTCGGACGTTGACAGTGAATGGTAGATAGCTCCAATAAGTAAAAACATTCACCAACATAAATGCACGTACTGCTTGATTATATTCACGAATTCAAGCTTCTCATTAGCAATGCACAATAATACCGCATTTTTGAATGATCCATCCTAGAAGATCAAAATGTCACTCATTATATTGAGCCACATTACATTTAAACCGCCTGAGAGGTCGTACAAGCACTGGAAAATGCGAAATATGTGACAAGTTGGCTCTGTAGCCAATTTTATATGTATATTCTTTTATACCAAGTGCGGTATAGTATTTGTAAGTAAAAGACCGCAGTTATGTCTATACATGTACAATTCAGAAACGTCTATCGTATCGCAATATGTAGTATGGTGATGTGCGTCACGCGCTTGAGAATGTGAATGAAGAAGCACGAACTTGAAGCGTAGGATTTAGAAGAACCTTAAACTTTGTTGATTACTGTAATTTAAGAATTCAAGATGAAGCTTTGCCTAAAAGATGGAGAGAAAGAAAGTGTTTAGCATGGAGACAAGGGTACAACAGATTTTTAAAGGTGAAAGTCATTCCCTCAACGACTCAGACACCCTATCCCGATTCTTATAAGACATGCAGTTGCCAGGCTAGAAGATGGGTGCTACTAATAGATCTGGGGTATGTATGAAGAGTAGGGGTGGGGGGGGGGGGGGAGGTTGGCACGTGACACGAAGATCACTCGGTGGGCATGACCGAGAGCGTTAGGTTGTGATGATGGACAAGGTTGAGGAATAATGTACTCTTGACACTGAACACGTCCCTTTCCGCGTCGATTTTGGATGGTATTTCAGCATCTTTTGCAGTGAGAACTTACCCCACGAAGGGAATTTAGCCTCTTCTTTCTACCCTTTTCGTAATATTTCGTTATATTTTATGTTATAAATATCGCATGATAGCTTTATGAATATCAGCATCATTTTAATCATAAATAGACTACTCGAACAGAATTGGACATCAGACTATGGTAGCCAATTTTTTTCGTGCGCTTTATCTGTCGGCCATTACATATCAATGACAAAAAGAACAATTTGAATAGACAGACAATCGATAAATGTTGGTTTATCTCAAGATCCATCAATACTGATGGCGATGAGTTGGAGATACATGAATATATCGGCTCAATTTGTTTATCTTGCCGAATCTTGTTGTGACCATACCACAAAATCACTTATATGACGAAAAATGTAACACTATCATATACTTAGTAACTGCTAAATGACGTCTACCAAAAAATATATATATATATATATATATATATATATATATATATATATATATATATAGAGATATAGAGAGATATATATAGAGATAGAGAGAGAGAGAGATCTCTAGAGATATATATATAAATATATAGATCTCTCTCTAGAGAGAGAGAGATAGAGATATCTATCTAGATATCTCTATCTATCTATATCTATCTCTCTCTCTTATATCTCTCTCTCTCGCTCTTTCTCTCTTTAGGAGATCTCTATCTCTATGTGATTTATAAAAATCTCTATGTCTTTCTGTCTCCCTCTCTCTCTCTCTCTAGAGATATCTATACATCTCTGTGAGTCTCTTAGATCTCTAGATTCTATATAGAGAGATATCTATCTATCTATCCTCTCTCCTCTCTCTATACATCTCTAGATCTAGATATATATCTATATTCTCTCTATCTCTCTCTCTCTCTATATATATCTCTCGATATATCTCTCTTTCTCTCTCTCTCTTTCTCTCTCTCTATCTCTCTCTCTCTCTATATATATCTCTATATATATATATATATCTCTCTATATATATAATATATAGATCTCTCTATATCTATATATATATATGTATATAGATATCTTCATACATATTTAGGATGCTGATAAACCACACGGGTTACATTAGCAAAGAAATACACATACGCGTCTGAATGGTCAAAGGCTTTGGAATATCTACCAGAAGTCAAAGACGAAGGCACTGTAGGTCGAAGTTCTTTGACATCCTGTGTTCTATTGCAGCGCCTAGAAACGTATGCACTTGATTGACTTAATTATTTCTATCTGGCTCTCAACTCTGTAGGCTTATGGTACGAATTGATTGACGGTTTGGCCTTCGTGCAACGATCCCGATACACGGCAAGCGTTAGTGAAATGCACAGTAAGCAACATACTGCAACCCATCTATCAGCATATGAGGTGGCGCAGCTGAAGCCATCTTGTACAATATGGTATAGTTCTAAGTACAAAGAACATATTTTGCATTAACGTTAATTGTCAGTAGACGTTGATTTCGGAAACAACACGACTTGTATTGTCATTTTGCGCTGCAGAGGGAATAAATGACGACTTTATACTGAGATTTAAGAAATTCGTGATGATATTGTTAGTATTTCGAACCGTATACTATTCCTTACTTATCATGGTCAAACAGCTTATGTCATTGTTTACATGATAAGCTAACATTGAACCTTTTTGAAACATTGGATTTTTTTCAGTAAATGCTTGTTATAGTAGATCTGCCTCACGGCGATAAACAAAATGTGATTAAACTTTCAGCGTGCAGCAATCGTGTGATTCACGGGAGAGATTTAAACAATACCATAAAGGTCCCTCATCCATCTCAGTCAACGAACCGCGGGATCGTCCAGCGCTAAGTTCAATCTTCGGCTGCTATTACATCCTGATCCTTTGAAGAAAATCGCTATCAATCATAACACATGTCCGGTATGGAGGCGTGAATAAGCTTCGTCATACTGCATAACGCTAAGGCCTTGAGAAAAGAGTGCTCCGCTGGCATAACATAGCTGTATGGACGAAAGATAAAAATGGCTGGCTGCAATTTTACAAAGCTCCCATTTTCATCGCATTCGCAGGTAAACAATTCGAAACCTCAAGGCCTGTGTTATATGATGCGTACAAAATTTCGTACTACGGAGCATAAATGAATATAGCATTTCTCAAATTGGTAGAGCGCTACTAAAGTATATTTAACACTGACAAGTAATGCATCCTATTGCTTAAGTTCAATTAATGACGGAGCCTAATATTTTTCGTATCCTTACACAAATGTAGAAGTGACGCTGTCAGTCCATTACCATGCATCTGCAACTCCTTAAACAGCATGCTGCTATGATTCACCGAAACCGTTGCATTAGTTATATCATCTACACCGATTAGCCATATTGCTACAAGATTTCGTATATTCGTGCACATATCTTAGGTTATTGACATATGCAAACGTACCATATGACCTCCTATATATAGGTCAGATACTGCATTTTCAATAATAATATTCCTGGTCGCTGCTATGTTTGAGTTACTTGTAGCAAAAATGTAACATTTACTGATTGAGTTGTTTAAGGATGGCGGAGCTCTTTCGCAAAACAACCATGCACGGCACTGGGAAACAACATCACTCGACGCGGATTTTTTTCCCGATCTTAGTTTTGCAGATCTGTGTGTCTTAGTGTGTAAGCTGTCTTAGAATAATTTAATGTCGTAAGCTGCTTGACATATGGAATAGTAATTTAATTATTCGACATCTATTGACCGCATTGTACCCCAGTTGAAAGTTATATATATATACGATGGTCATAGTGCCTTGGTATGCATATATGCATATTGTATATATAGTTACTGAAGATTGCTGCATATCTGGCTGTATTCACATAGCTTATGATAAAGAATATCTTTATGACATGCAATATAAAGAAAACGTATCCGATCGGTATAGACTGATATGCACTTTGGATATATATATAGTTATACATATATATAGTATATATATATATATATATATATATATATATATATATATATATATATATATATATATATATATATATATATATATATACATATATATATATATATATATATATATATATATATATATATATCTCTCTATATATATATATATATATATCTATATATATATATATATATATATGTGTGTGTGTGTGTTTGTTTATATATATACCTTAGGATCAAGCAAGATATTGGAGCAATTTTGCCAAACATGTTGTATAACTTAGCCCCCCTGTTCATGTCACTAAAAGGAACAGGTTTTTGTTTATGTTGGCAGCCTACCTTTTGAGTGGTAGAAATAGTTCGTTGAAATGCAGCGACGCTCTTAAGTCAGTGCAATTGTTCTGCACGTCGAAATGTCTACCCTCCTGAAGTTGATTTCTTAGCTGGCAGCAGAATCTCATTCGCAATGACATTAACTACGACATCGCACATCCATCATTGCTTAGTAAAGAGACCCCGTCGCTTCTCTGTGTGATCGATGACGCTTATGCATGAATTGGCGACAGTTGCGTATATTGTGAAAACATATGCGAAGCACCAAATTTGTTTCAAAGAGGAAATAGACTCATCGTCTTGATCAGCTTGCTTGGAATGCAGAGTGACCTTGATAATGGCCATTCCTAAGTCACTGCAGAATTTTGCGACGTATTGATAACCGTATAAAATAGCGGTTGAAAAACATGCTCGCAAATGCAGCGCATAAACAATATTCTTATAGAGGTGCGTTGTGCGTTCATAGAGGCCAGCCCCCTAAGCAGTTATTGTTTCTGTAGCTATTGAATTATTTCCTGGTGAGTGGCGGTATGATGATTTCACATAATCATTGCAAAGGTCAAACAGGGTTCATCAAACATTTGATAGCGATATTGTGAGACCTGCCAGTACCCTTTGCATTTGATATCGCGCATAATTAAATTATCAATAATATAGCAAAATCGATCAGAAGGACGAAAATATCAAATATGCTGGGATCATATTTGACACATTTATTTGCACTGTTACACACAAAAAAAGCGGTAAACTCACTTTATACACTACTGCTAATGTGTGAAATGTGGTTGTTGCGATTTCAAATCACAATATCTATACGACATGCCAATCCTACAGCTTTCTGCACATGCGTCAATTCAAACTTAATTCAATATTTAGTCTATTTTCTTGGAGGGGTTTAGGTTGGCAGAGTCTTCCTAATGAACAATCGCCGATAATCTTATGTTATCAAGTGTTGGTTTTTAATAAAGTACACATCCCTCACTATCGATATTAATATGAAAATGATGATTGATAAACATTATATTTGTGAAACATCATAGAGTCTCAAAGCTTGGTTAATAGTTTTGACCTAGACGATGTGCTCGATCCGCAAAATCCGTGGCAATGCTCGAAACTAAACAAAGTGCATATGTGAATATATTGTTAGTTATTTTTCATGATGCTAGCCGATGATGCACCATCCCATTTATATGCATAATCTGAAATTCTAATGTTACAATGTTATGCGTACCGAGATGTGCTTGAAACCTAATTAGTTTAAGCTAAATCTTTGACCAGCGTTTGTTAAGGGTCTATAATAGCTCACAAATCAGAGTCGATTTAATATACTGTCCTTTCCTCTTCATTAAGGACATATAACCTGTTTGACTTAGACAAACCACTAGATCTTATATCTCAATGTTGGCACGGATGAAACAAAATCACGTGGGTGCTAATTCGCAGAAACAGCAATCTCTGCGGTCGCACTGTAGACGTATTGCCACACAAGCTGTGATTAGTGAAAAATTATATTTAGGTTTTCACACATAACAATTTCCTAATTCAATGGTTTTACCCAAAACTAAAAATAAAGCATTAGCAATAATATTAGTGACACAACATAATAGTTTGTGGGATTCTGTACACAGCATACTTGCCTCATTTTCATTTTAATATGCGTTTTTAAGATGTAACATTTACTTATGCTACTATTTTACAAGCAGTGAATTGGAATGAGTCAAAAGCAGCATCTGAGTTGACTGTCACCGCTTTGTGCAATTTATCTCGCGGTACAAATGGTGGGGCTCCTGAAAATGGTCGACAACTTAGCAGCAGAAACTGTAATGGCATCAAGCAAAGCTCATTGTGCAACCAAAGTACCACATCGACTGCTTCTAGGATTTACACTGTCACCGTATATGTTGACCATTTCGTCTTCTACGTGTACTGTGCACTCAGCTTTTGTTAGGTTCAGAGACAACTTCTCCGACAAACTTCGCTATCCTTTCCCCGTTAAGTTTACCGCAATAATCAACACCAAGCAACGATTACAGTCTACTTGCGTAGTTAAGTGTTATGGACTATAATTATAGTTGATGTGATATTTTTGCCGTCGTTCGTACCACGGCTTGTATCCCGTTTTGCGAGCAGAAAAGAACAAACTTAGCAAAAGAACAGAAACTACCACAGGTCGGTCTTATCGACGCACTAATATAAGCAAAGGTGTCGGCTGACCGGGCTAAAACCCACGGTGTTATAAGTGTCAGGGAAAAAAAGTCATTTTAAAAAAACATTTCACTGTAACAAAGCATCGCCCCGAGGCAAGATGCCCGGAATAATCCATTAATTACGTACCTTGATTCGGACATTGTCAAAGAAGATGGAGGGCCCTAATATGTATGACCAATGCTCAGGGTATGCGCGAACCGTCGAACCTTGGACTGCAACTAGTCTTATGACACCCCGTCTAACTAAATAAAGAGCACCCAAGCAGACGTCTCTATTTAAAGAAGATATCTCCCAGTCAGTATTTAAGACACTGCAAAGGGTGCCAAGTGTACAGGGCGTGGGATATAAGTGAGCTTATTCCGTCACCAACAAAAAGGTTAACACTTGCGATTGTTGTCGAGAGGCGCAAATATATGGGATCGAGTGTTGTATGTTATTAGCGCAAAAAACTGGCGTTGCTTCACAATGTAATGTACATGGAGGAATACCAGTAGGATACATCTCCCTAAAGCAATTCAAATCAAACAAATAACACGACGGTTGTCAGCAATAAAACGACTCTCGATGAAATAGTAGACATCTAATTGAAAAATGATTTTTGTAAAACATTATTTTCCTTGATGTGAAAATATGTTCTCGGTGTGAAAACCACGCAAAGCTTAAACATACCTTTAATAAATGCAATGGACCTGTCTATGTATATATCTAAATGCTTGCATATAAGTAGGTCTAAATATATATATATATATATATATATATATATATATATATATATATATATATATATATATATATATATATATATATATATATATATATATATAATAACATATACTTAAATGCATAACTATATAAACATCTATATGTATGCATATATATTTATATATATATCAATGTGTATATATACATATATACATATATGTGTATAGTATATATATATATATATATATAATAATATATATATAGATATATACGCAATATTTACATATTTACATATATAAATGTATAAATATATATTTTGTATACCTTTATACATGTGTTTATACGAAAATATATGCATTTAGATATATATATATAAGGAGATATATATATATGTATACAGAAAAAAAGATAGAGAGATAGAGGGTAGATAGAAATAGAGATATAAATACATATATATATCGATATATAAATAGAGAGGGAGAGAGACATTTAGAAATATATAGATATTTTAGAAACAGATAGAGAGATAGGGAGGGACAGAGAGATATAGGGATGGAGATAGAGAGAGATATAGAAATATAGAGATAGAGGCAGAGAGATATATATAAGAGAGATATAGAGAGAGATATAGAAAGATATATCGAATTTTTTCTATATATAATATCCCTATCTTTATATATATAGAAATATATATATACATATATATATATGTATATCTATCTTATAGATATATATTTATATATAAATATATATCTATATATATATATATATATATATATATATATATATATATATATATATATATATCTATATATATATATATATATATATATATATATATTTATATATATATATTTATATGCATAAGTGTTTGTGTATGCGCGTGTGTGTCAGCGGGCATATAAAACGTTTTTTTTTTCGGCCACTTTTTTAATTTCATCCCTCCCTTCGTGGATTTTTGTGGTATCCAACATGAAAGCTATTGTGATAAACAAAGTATTCACTGAAGGCATGTAACTATGAAAATATCATTTGACTGGTCTGTTAACAAAATACCTCTTTGAAACCTGGTCAGGGCCATGCTGATCGATCTGCGCTTTGCGACTTGCTTTGAAGAGTTTCTGTCTTTGACGTGCTTCTGTTTTTATGGATAATCCGTCCCTAGCAATGTCATAAATTTGTGCTAAAAAGGGTATTAAACAATTCATTGCATATGTGCTGCATAACTACACTGTCATATGCTGAAGCCTTGTCAGGTAAAAGTTAAATAAGTTTGTTTTTCTCTTGTCACATCTGAAACCCAGCAGTGCTGATTTGAGCAGATAGGGTACTCTAAGATATATGCCACGCATAACTAATCTTGATCTCATGGGCTTATCCTTCTTGTAGCGGATATCCAGGTACAACCACGGGAAGCACTTAAGGGGATCTTCATTGTCAACGCCGCGGATGCACAGCAACTGAAATGACTCATTGCGAGCGGATGCATAGGAGTATTCACAAGGAACCACTTAACTGTACTTGATATCATTCTATGAGTACATCGTACTGCACATCATGAATGATCCAGAAAATATGCGCCATCATATTCGGCTATTCACATAGAGGTTTTCACGCAAAACAATCAAACGCAATTGATTTTCCGGAAACCAAGGCAGTGTATTTGCACTAGTTTTCAGTGACTAACACTAAGTGTTCGGCAAATACGGGAACAATGATATCAGCGGGATTGATGCATGTAATTAATGACCATCCGCAAGTTTTGCAACTCCACCTTAAGCTCCAAAGCCGCGGTAAACAAATATAACTCTATGGGATGCTATGGATTTCTGGCAATGCCTATCAAACCGTTCAATAAGGCTCGTACTAGATTGTCATGTAAGTCGTGTTGGTCGTACACTGTACCCGCTACTAAGAAGTAAACACCTAAGTTCAACGCATGTTACTCCAAAGCCGCGGTAAACAAATATAACTTTATGGGATGCTATGGATTTCGGCCATTGCATATCAAACCGTTCAATAAGGCTGGTACTAGATTGTCATGTAAGTCGTGTTGGTCGTAGAAGTAAAAAAAAAAAAAAACAAAAAAAACATGTTACTATAGTGTATTGTGATTTAATACAGCTTGACAGTTACAACACACCAGCTAACATTACTTAACTTGAATGATGTGGTATTCACCAGTTACCACAACTTTCGCGTAACATCGTTCTGAAGTAAATTCTAATCTCTGTTTTGCACAACTATCAATAGTAAGTATATTTTTCCACGGGAAATACATATGATAGACAAACAAATGTTTAGAGCAGATATGTGCGCAGAGCGTACATGGCATCTATGGATGAGATTTATAAGTAGACTTCCTGTAAGCTTCTTGCTAAAAAAATACACTCCATGAAGTAAGTCGTTTTTCGCGGGACAGCATTCAAGTTTGGTCAGTTTGGCTGAAATACTGGCGATCACTGATAACGTTCCATATAGAGACAATAGACTGATATATTATACAGGTAATATTATCAGGTACATAGAAGTTGTGGCCGTTTGCTCTACAACTAACACGATTTGGAACACCCTAGCAGACGTCTGGTATCTTCTATTTTCTGAAGAACTTTGATATCTCCCAGACATATCTCAGACACTGAAAATGCTCTCAGATATTCCATGTGTGGAGCAATCGAAAGCTTATTCCGCCTACCAAGTGCTTAGTGTAGTGGCGGTGCGTTTATAAATAGGACTGAATGTGTTTGATAGGAAATCACAGCGAGATCATACAAGAAGCTATTTGTTTGTGCATGTATCTATCGATTTATCTTCTTATCATCTGGGTTCACATACATCACAAGCTGTAGTGGATGGTTTTTCTCCTACACGGACATTTATACCGGATTTTGGACGGAAACTTAGGTCTTTAATGATGGCACATATAGGTATATGATATGGTTTTAGAACTATTCCAGAACAATTTTTGAAATGGGTAATTGCAACTTGACATGACCTGTTTTAAGATGTTTTAGGTCCGGAGTTATCCGCAATGATGACGCTAAGTGATAAATGTGACATATGTCTACCAATCATCAATCACGTGGGACACACGTGCGTTCGGTTTTTGTTCGCCTCTTTTCCATAATTTTGGGTATTCTGTTGTTACAAGGATACCATGTCTGCTCGTTCAAATTGTGATTAGCATTTCACTAACAGTAACATTGTCTTCATATGAAGGGCATTGCATATGCAGTGCCCTCAAGTAGCGGTGTCAAATTGTCAGCCACCTGTTAAAGTTTGTAGAGGAATGTCAGTTTATTACGCAGTTACAGCCTCAAGCTACACAATATCAATAAAAAATAAATTCGAACCGGGTCTGCCCTGTCGGCGAGTCTTCAAACACTGCTTTTTTCGGCCTATGGAAGTGTTTTGCTAAATGATCAGGTGCTAATTATATTTACAGTAATCTACATGGTTATATGTTTAATAGACGAATATCAAAATTATGATTTCAATGGAATCATACTTTGTTGTATTATCTTGGTATTTTAGCAAAGTTTTTCCACATTTTTGACATATCTACCTCGATGGCGAGAATAATTTGTACAGTGGAAACGAATGGCCTTCACTCGTACACAACGCTGGTAAATACAGCTGAAGGAGGAAACTAATATGGGAGATGGCGGCTTCAAACATGTTGCTTGCGTTATTACAGTAAGGCAGACAGGCCATATATTGCATGCTGCAGGCTCAGATGTAACATGCCAACCTTTCAACCGATCAAAAACTGAGACAAGATGCGCGAGCGCCGTCGCCATGTACATTGAAGCTAAGTTGGAATGATGCTTTCCCTGATTGTAGGCTGGTCTTAAACGACATAAGAGCATACCGTTACGTAAATGATAATTAACCACCGTCTGGTTTTTATCGTCAAAACAGAGGCTTCAGGTTGGAAAAGTCAACTCGACAAGTCACTCGATAGAATTTGAACGAAATGATTTGATAATGTCGACGTTAAATAGCGTATGGAGTTTTGAGAAGATGGACACCATAGGCTCTGTACCCCTGTGTCAGCTTGGCATGTGACAGCTGTTCCAGACCGAGAACAAATAGATTCGCCAATATTTTTGACACCAGGGAAATATTTAAGATGAAAATACACAACTTGAAAAACAAATTTAGATTGCCCGCCTGACTATAATACTTTATATGGTATGCAACAACTCACTTCTGCGCTTTTAACGTAAGACAATATAGATTTAACTATGATTAGTGTGACTGTTATTGACAATTCCATATGTCCTGTTTGTTAATGTTGCTTCATACATGGTACTCTTAGCAGCATACAGGCGCATACAGGCGCTTTATTATTGTCACTGAACTGTTGCCAGAAGCATGATTTTGACTACCATTTTGGCATTCTGGCTTATGGCTAGCAATTATTGCATGCAATCATCTTACAGATAAACTGAATGATGCTCTGGCACCATACTCATGCACGTATACAGCCACAGATGCTGTGATTAGCTAAATACATATGCTGTTTATGTACCCCCAGCAGCAACTGCGATAGCATGGACCCTTGGCCGCGGTAAAATCACCTAAATAGCATTGATTGGGCGACGTATCATTGTATGATGGTCGTAAAAAACTATGATGTTATTGAACTCTAGTTTAAGGTTAGAGCTGTATTTGAGCTATCTACATTTCCTAGGGCAACAATATCCACCTGGATACTGCTAGTTATTCAATCTACGCTGGCTCTAGCTCTCTGTAACGGACGGTAGGGAATGGGGTAAATGAGGTAACGGATGGTAAGGAATGGGGTAAATGTGGGGGGTTTTATTAACGGGCATGACGTAACGACTTGATGTGTGGGAGATTTAGTTTGCTGCGGAAGGTTAGATTTCACATATTATCCAGTGTTTTATTATGTTTCCCATCGCGGTAAGAAATCTGTGATATATTTAAGTAGTTAATGTCAAACGTTATTGTTTGTGTTTCTTACCTGTAGTATGTCAACTATATTATCGCCCAGTGCTAAATTTATATGCAAATTCATGGTTGCAATTTGAAGATCTGATTTGTTGTACAATGTGTTTTTCAGTTTAACCGTAACGTAACCGTATCATACCGTACCGTACCGTATCACGCGTCAAGCACCAAGGGAATAAAAAAAACCCATAATTCCATTCTTTATGTTATTTGTAACCCTCTCACTTGCATTCTTAAAGACATGATCAAGCTTTTCTCACTGTACTTGATAATATACCATTGGGGTATTCTAAATTCAATTTTATTGTCACGAAACTTTCATTACAGTAAATCATCAGAGCGGAAAATGATGTCCTATATTGTTTATTTTAGTCCACCGAATATAACTAAGTCCATTAACCATGGGTCGTTGGTCTGTTTTGGGGCTTTGTACTACCTGCAATGAGGACATTGAACGTTAACTGTCACATAATAGATTTCGTAAATGTATATATCTGACAGTTAAGAGCAACAAAATCATGAGCATTCCGATTGTTGAATTCTGATTTAACCTTTGCACTGTCTGATAAGGTATACGTGATATCTGCTTACTGTACATGAGAAAATGACGAGACGGTCACTAGCAGAGAATTTTTCTTTCGTAGCTTTTAACATGCTTGGACACATGGTGTTCAGCCAGTGAGGACGCAAGACAGGTCTTCGGATTAAATAATGTACGGACTGGAGTGTTTTGACACACTTTACATAACTTAAGGTAACGATGCATTCGTCACGCATTTGTGTAAATGCGTTGTGCAAGTTGTATGCTTGTTTTGTTTGCCTCAATATAGACAAGAGTTATTATATTGTTTACATAGTGTCAACAGGAGCTTAAGAAAATAACGGGTCCTTGCACCGACTTTTGTGGGACACCAACAATTACATTTGTCCAAGGTGATTAGATTCAATCTATCACCAGTTTCTGCCTTTCGAATACTGAGCCATTCAATTATCCTTGATAATAACTGGTGTCGTGGTCGATGATATATATAGATAAGATAATAGATAATAGATAATTTATTGGCCATATACACATACATGAATAATTACATACACAGGTTACATTCTGCTATAGCAACAATAAGTAGATGTATAACTGCAATATAGAAGTAACAGATTATACAACACTTGGCATCTGCATGTAATCATACACTCACACACACACACACACACACACACACACACACACACACACACACACACACACACACACACACACACATATATATATATATATATATATACATATATTTTATCTATATATATATATACACACACAGAGAGAGGGGTTTATAGATACACACACACACAATATTATACGTATGTATATCTACATACTCTATATATATATATATATATATCTCTATATATATATTCTATATATATATATATATTCTATATATATATATATATATATATATAATATATATGCACTAGGTCATTGGAGCTGAAACTAAACTTTGTGCACTCCATCATCTTCTTACAGCAATTAATTGAGCTAATAAAGGTGCATAAGGAAGTGAGTGTCATTCACGCTATATGAACTTTAACTTTCCCTCAGCGTTTAAGGTCGTCCACGAATGGTCAAAAATTTTGAATTCATTTTCCGTCATCATGGATTTGAATTAGAATATTGGTCGTAGTTTTCGACGGAAACTTAGGTCTTTAATGATGGCACATATAGGTATATGATATGGTTTTAGAATTATTCCAGCCCAATAGAACAATTTTTGAAAGATGTTTTATGTCCGGAGTTATCCGCAAAGATTACGCTAAGTGATAAATGTGACATATGTCTACCAATCATTAATCACGTGGGACACACGTGCGTTCGGTTTTTGTTCGCCTCTTTTCCATAATTTTGGGTATTCTGTTGTTACAAGGATACCATGTCTGCTCGTTCAAATTGTGATTAGCATTTCACTAACAGTAACATTGTCTTCATATATATATATGCACTAGGTCATTGGAGCTGAAACTAAACTTTGTGCACTCCATCATCTTCTTACAGCAATTAATTGAGCTAATAAAGGTGCATAAGGAAGTGAGTGTCATTCACGCTATATGAACTTTAACTTTCCCTCAGCGTTTAAGGTCGTCCACGAATGGTCAAAAATTTTGAATTCATTTTCCGTCATCATGGATTTGAATTAGAATATTGGTCGTAGTTATGACCATCATGAGCCATTGGCAGCGTTTTGCGAACTTATTTAAGGTTGTAGATAGATGAATAAAGAGAAAAATACAGTTTCTCGAAATCAAAATTATAAACAATTTCAAATCTTTATAAACTTCAAATAAACATATTCAACGCTGATGTTTAAACATTATTCAGACAATTTGGGCAAAATTATAGATGATGGTAAGGAAGATATTGAGGTTATCAGGTAATGTCAACGAATGGTTAGTTGCTTAAATTTAATTTCGCTATAATATTCAAACTTCAAGGAAATCATTCCTAAAATATACATATATATTTATATATAGAACTATGCATGGTATAATTGTTTGCAAAAATCATATATAATATGAGTTCATACAAGAATCCTATGTTTATAAAGCTCATTGTACGCTAAATGGCTATACAATAGATTCATATCTTAAGTTCTTTGTGTTCATCAAAACATTGAATAAATATGATATAATTGCAGCAAGTATATGTAAGGTACGCTCGTGGTGCAAATTAGTCATGCCAAAATTTCTGATTCCATTTTTATAGTTGATGTGATATATTTGTCAGGAACATATATCGCAAATCTACCAGTCTGGTCTGTTTCATATACACCTTTCGTTCAAAGTAGTAGAGGCCAGTGACACAATAACGTTGATTTACAATTATAGAATATAGCAATCTGACTTGGAAATTCACCTTTAGCCTGTCATACCAAATTCTTGCACTGTTTATTGTTATGATTTAGTTTAAACTTAGCCCACTTTTGTAAATAATTGTTCTGATTGCCATGCATTTTGTTTTAAAATACAGTGGCTGTAAATATATGGCATTTTGAAGACAGATGTTATATATGGTTCCTAAGTTGTACAATTGGACACGATAACGATAATATGCATTAGCATAATTATTTAGTAGTTATGATGTGGGGCAGTGTTAAGAAAGTCTTTTAGGTTTATATCGTCCTTTTGTCTCTTTACGGATGTATTTCAATATAATAACATGTTTTGTCATTTACTTCCGTAGGGAAAAATGGTGCAATTACGTTAATTGTACCTGTAAGTAAACAGATGCGATATACTCACTATTTTTGGAATAGTTTAGTTTAATCGTTGCGCTCTCAAGAAAAGTCGTCATGCATATTGTTGTAAAGGAAAGCTGTGGGTGCAAATATATGGCATTTTAAAGACTGTAGTAAAACATGGTTGGTGTATCTGAGGAAGACAATGGTGCTACACAACGATGTTACCGGTAATGATACATGAGCTATTGCAGCAAAAATCGACATATCTAACTTTGGTCAGAATTGTAGACCTTGTGATATTTACTGCAGTCTACGGACCAACATCTAGTTGTACAAATGATAAACCTCTTTGTACCCGCATCTGTTCACGTAAAAGGCCCTGCAGATACAAGCACTTCCCGCAGCAAGACAACGTAAATGATAAAGATCTTTGATGTCGACAACATGTAGCCATATTCTTAACATCTTTGGGTAAGATTGCTTGTTTACATACAAGGTAGGTATCCTCAGAAGCTAACTAGCCCACCGTGTCACATACGCTGAGAAGTATCACACAATTTAAGGACTATACTGCTGATTGTCAAAGTATAACGATGGGGCGTCATCAAAAACATTGAAGGCATTAACAGTGCTATTCAAGTTTAATGCTGATGACTCTCGTCCGCTCTGTCAATTGTGCAAACGCATGCGCTTATCAAAACGCTAATATCACCAGCTTCTTATTCGCGGTAACGTAAAGACAATATTTGACAGCATAAATCTATATTGATATACATACAAGACATCAATGTCTTCAGGATTACAGGCCATGGACGTGCCTCCAATACAACGAAATACACCCGGTCACAGACGAAGGTAACAAAAGAGCTCTCAACCTCTGGGATTGCTGCGAACTTCTCAACAAAGGCAGACGATGCGTTGTAGCTCAGCCCAGTGATTATGCCCGAAGATGCTAGCCCGAAGGATTAATCATAACAGCGCAAAAAATATCTTCACAGTATCGAAATTTAGCTTATCCATACAATCGTCAAAGCCGTTCAAAGTCATTCATTAATAATGTTAATGCGGCATATATTGATTGATGTAATGACTATGTTTAATGCAAGTAAAAATATTTTGTTCACTTTTTATTCCTAATACTTGTAGTCCTCTAAAGTTTGTCCACGAATGGTCGAGATACTTATTTATACGCACACAAACAACCTTTCGTGCGCATGCATATTTGCAGAAAATCCAGATTTTGCAATAATTTTCATCCATCATGGATTGAAAAAATAATATTTATTATAGATGTGATTATTATGAACGATTAGCGGTGTTTTGCGATATAATTCAATGTTGAAATTGATGAAACATTAGGAAAAAAAAGAGTTTTAGGTAATAAAATCAATCAAATTACTTAATATTAAAAATATACATTTTCATCAGTCATGTTTAAACATTATATTGACAATTTGGGTCAAAGTATATATGGTTATAGGGAAGATAATGACGTTTTCCTGTTATGTCGACTAATGATTGGTTGCTAAAAGTTGCTTTTGCTTTAATATTCAAAATCAAATGAAATCATTCGTGAAAGGTTATCTTCGTACGTTACTAAGGCTAGACTATCATATTAAAATGTTCAAACGAAAATATTTTCAACATTTCGAACGAAAATGTGCATTGACTCTATGTGGACACAGCGGTATATGCTTCCATGGAGCCAAGTGCACAAAAGGTTGGCGGTTTGACTACTAACATTCGTGTTCGTGTATATATATATATATATATATATATATATATATATATATATATATATATATATATATATATATATATATATATATATATATATATATATATATATATATATATATATATATCAGACACATACATACTGTCTCTCAATTGCTCTCGTTTTTACCGTTGATACCGTGTCTCTTTGTTATCTGCTATGTGTGTGGAGCTGACACGGAGGAAATGATTGAATTTCATGACCTTGCTTTACTTACATTATGCACAGGTGTTGAGAACAGGCAATGACTGATGCTGTGTGTAATTGCGGATAGTAGGTTGAGAGCATTACCCGGATCGAATGACAGCGGACACTTGAGGGTGGCATGTTGCTAAGCACCAAACATATATGCTCACTCAGCACCTGCATATATGATTAGTTGAAACCATGCCTTTCGTGCAGCACGGAGAAGGTTTGTGAGGTTTCCATAAGCGCGTAAAAAGCAAAAGTGGATCAACTAAGCTGCATATTCTATTATCATAAGCTGATGTTGACAACCACAATGTACTAAAGCTAAACGAGAGTCAGTTGGAGGTAAAGCGAACGTGAGAGGATGAGTATTAAGCTACATGATCTAAAGTCTGCAAATCAGGTCACATCCTCGCTAACTTGGTCAATTGAACTGCCACAACGAGTGCACTTGTGATAGTGGCTGTTTAGTCTTGACTTTGGCTAAAGAGTTCCAGATTTTAAAGCATGTTACAGTGGAGGGAACTATATTTGATTTAGCGGCAGGCTCTCGAGGACAGATTACGGTCGTTGTGGACCCATGCATTCAAGATAAATGTAGATGCCACAGATATGACCATCGAGAATACTAGCCAGTGCCAGAGTCGTAAACCAGAAGTAAAAGCGCATCTTCAAACTTTCACGCACATCTGAAAGAAATTCATCTGAGCAGCGACTGTGCTTGTGAATATTCAACATGGCAATAAGTGATTTTATATCTCGGATATTTCGCCCTGGTGATTTCAGCCATCTGTGAAGATTTATATTCCATTACGATTATGAGTAAATACACCCCTGTGCCTTAATCACCTGCATTAGTCACTTTATCTACACTTAGTGAGTTAAAGGTAATGCTTTCATGTGGATAAAATAAGTGACGGGCCGAACTTAATACGGGCCGAACGGGTGACGTACTGAATTGATGACGGGCCGAACTGGTCACGGGCAACGACACTGCGGTTGTGGGCCGCAGAAAACCCCAAACAGCTGCTTTCCGCACAATTTACAACAGAATTTTAACAATAATTATATATTTTCAAAGCGGCTGTGCTGGACGCCTCAGAAAAAAATATTCGATGAATAGTTGCGAATGGTTCACACAAGAAACGTCTTTTTTATGCTGTTGGTATAAAAAATATTTAACATGGTAAACAAAAGATTCCACCAACTTAGACATCCAGCTCCTACAAGACCACATCCCCGAGGGTTTCTCTCGGCATGCCGACGTCCGCGTTGGATTGTGCCGTTACCTGATTTTCGTGACGCTTATAATGCTCACCCCATTGTCCAAAGCAAAGTTCTGGTGTCTTGATGCCATCTTTAAGATTGACCATTATCCTTTCACTCAGCTCCTCTCTTTCTATGTTTTCATCCGCCAAGATGGTAACTCAAAGTTAGTGCCCCTCGTGTTTGTTCGTATGTCTGACAAGCCACAAAGCTGTGTTCAACAACGTCCCCGATCCTCAATCTGATCAACTCTGAGGCAGCAATATGGGCAGTATTTTGTTATGTCCATCTAAATATTCTCCTAGACGTCAAGATCTTTTGCTGCGTTTTCTATCGGACACGAGCTGTGTGGCACAAGGTACATGAATGTGGTTTACAACCGGCAAGGCATCTATAGAGGTTTAAAGTAAATTCCGTTTTTATGCAAGCAAACCGTCCAATAAATCATATGGGTGGCTAAAGATGAAGTTGCTGTACTGCAAAACAGTTGAGGAGCTGACGGAATATGGGCCTACCTGGAGGCGGGCCGAACTGGCTACGGGCGATTGAACTCAAAAGTATGATCCACCTAGCTCAGTCCATAGGTCATTGAATAGTTATTAATCTGTGACGGCTATGTTCTTCATAGGAAGTGGAATAAACTATAATCATGGTCATAGGTGCCCTATTGGGCATGAATTAAGTCTTTCCATGTGGCTGTTCGGCCTCAAGCAATACCGATATGCAATTCATTCTGTTTATAGCATTGGTCTGTCGAATTCTATTGAAGATGGCTTTCGTGCATTGGTGATATTATAGGCAAATCATGCTTTATCAATCTACTGTCAAGATGATGCACTGATTGCAACTACTGTATAGAATGAACAACCGTTGTCAACACGCTGAATCTTAGAGTGGACTGTCAGAGAGTGCTATGGATGTATCAAATGCTTTCCTCGCGATGCACCTTTTTATTCTCAGCTAGTAAATTTTAGCTCTGGCGACGCACATGACAAGGTCTTACTGCCTTACTACATGCAAAAGTCCACCGATTCGCGACAAATCACAGCGATTAACATGATACGTTAGTCAACGATGGCGATTTAATATAACTCTTTGGGGATGTTTCATAAAAGATAGGATTCTAACGGTGAGTTAAATTTCCGACTATGCACATCTCCAAGACCTGAGAAAGCTGCAGTTTTAGCTGCTCCCTTGGTTATCTCAAACAAGCTATTGAAGGGGTTGTGCAATTGGGCGGATGCCCGATGTTGAAATGTAAACTCGCCAAGCACAGCGTATGTTGAAATATGTGATTATGTAAATCAACTTTATCAATTACAAACGGCATATAACACGCTGCAATATATGCTTAGAGTGATTACTGAACGTTAAATTTACCAAGGGTTTTGCATCATTTGGAAGGCAATATCACTTATTATAGCTACCCTGCGTCGCTCGATCGATCGATCGGTCGTCAACCTTAACCATGATTCTATACATATCTTATCAACCGAGTATTCTCCACATGTTGGCCAATCTTATGCCATTTTATAACCAGAAAATGTCATCTGCGAAAACCTAAAAAAAATGTTTTACCGCATTTTCTTATCAGAATAAGTGGTATTTGCTTAGCTATTGAAGAACAAATACACATAATGTCGTATACTATGCAATGCTACATATATACATGATAAGTTGATTTCCGACTTATACGGATCCGCTAGCCAAGCATGGTTGTTTTATGTGTCCAAGGTAATATACATGTAGTGAACTACTGACTATGCATTAGTTGGTATTCAGTGTTATCTTGCGGCTAGTTGTGTATCAATGGTTTTGGCCATTGACGTGTTAGGACTAGATTAGCTTTCGTACTACGCTATACAGATCAATCTCGATTAAAACCTGCATAGCGAAAACCATGATAGAATAGTAACCCATTTCAGTAACCATTCATGGTAGCTTGCCTGTTAAATATCATAATGCTATTATAAATTTATGACGTAAAACGTTTGGTTACTACTTTAATGCTCTGCAAACAACGTTATCAATTACATGGATTTGTATTCCTCTCCGTTCCTGTAAATATATCCTGTTGTTGAACAACGCGCTATTTTGTTAACTAATCCCTCACCACCCCTTCTACGTCTTGCTTAATTAAGGGTGCATTCGGATCTATTGAACCCTATGTCATATAAATGGCTGCTATAAGACGCTATTATCGTATAATATGATTACAAGATAGACAGATTGTCAAGGTAAGTAGTTTTGTCTAACCTTTAAGATCGAACACTTCACCCGTTACATCCATCTACACACACACACACACACACACACACACACACACACACACACACACACACACACACACACACACACACACACACACACACACACACACACACACACACCACACACACACACACACACACACACACACACACACACACCACACACACACCACACACACACCACACACACACACACACACACACACACACACACACACACACACACACACACACACACACACACACACACACACACACACACACACACACACACACACACACACACACACACACACACACACACACACACACACACACACACACACACACACACACACACACACACACACACACACACACACACACACACACACACACACACACACACACACACACACACACACACACACACACACACACACACACACACACACACACACACACACACACACACACACACACACACACACACACACACACACACACACACACACACACACACACACACACACACACACACACACACACACACACACACACACACACACACACACACACACACACACACACACACACACACACACACACACACACCACACACACACCACACACACACACACACACACACACACACACACACACACACACACACACACACACACACACACACACACACACACACACCACACACACACACACACACACACACACACACACACACACACACACACACACACACACACACACACACACACACACACACACACACACACACACACACACACACACACACACACACACACACACACACACACACACACACACACACACACACACACACACACACACACACACACACCACACACACACCACACACACACACACACACACACACACACACACACACACACACACACACACACACACACACACACACACACACACACACACACACACACACACACACACACACACACACACACACACACACACACACACACACACACACACACACACACCACACACACACCACACACACACACACACACACACACACACCACACACACACCACACACACACCACACACACACACACACACACACACACACACACACACACACACACACACACACACACACACACACACACACACACACACACACACACACACACACACACACACACACACACACACACACACACACACACACACACACACACACACACACACACACACACACACACACACACACACACACACACACACACACACACACACACACACACACACCACACACACACCACACACACACCACACACACACACACACACACACACACACACACACACACACACACACACACACACACACACACACACACACACACACACACACACACACACACACACACACACACACACACACACACCACACACACACCACACACACACCACACACACACACACACACACACACACACACACACACACACACACACACACACACACACACACACACACATTCGAATAATATTAATTCTAAGGAATAATCTTGAATAAATCGAACTGTTTGTTGACTATACGGCCCCCATGTCTAATTACAATTTTAACCCAGTCATACGAAAGTGGTTGAATTTCCAGTAAGACATCTTTACACAGCTAAATCTTGCAAGAATACGGTAATGCAGCAGCGATTAAAACATTCGGATATTGCGCACATAGTCAGGATGTACGATGCAAAGTATAATCCAAAAGGGTTCGCTGAAAACCATTTTTCAGTGCATATCAGCCGGCATTCCACTCATTGTTGCGCATGCACATTATTGACCCCTGTCGCAATTAACAGGCGCTGCAAATTAAGCAAATGTAATGAAATGCATTAAACAAAAATGGTGCTCGGGAAAGTGCTAGGAAAGTGTCATTATCATTAATCGTTGATGATGCTACATTAATAACCTCTCTATATATTACACAATTACGGCGAAAAGATGTTCAAAATAATTTATGGTTAAAACGAGTTGCAATTTCTACAATGGTGTACCCTTCAGCCACCTCTCTTTCATAACGGATGAACAACAATAATCTTCGACCGATAAGTTAACTACTTATACCATCATATTCAATTCTAAGATATGTTATCACGAAATTCACTTATTCATCGTGGAAATAAAAGATGTATTGTCCATAAATCTATCACATATGATTTTGTGAACGCACTTCACTTCACCCTCGCGCATCACTTCTTCCTTTAGAAGTGGATATCACAATCATACTGTAGGAAGCTATAGCTCGAAGCGAAGCAACAGTCACATATGATGACAAGCTTCCATGATTAAATGCATCCCATCGCCAGATGCTTTGTGTATACAAGTCTTTCCACCTGCGCATTATTCATGTAAAAAACACAACGTACAGCAACCATCTCATACAGGTGTCGCATTACATCTTGGGATAATCTAACAACCAAGGCGAGAACAACATGTTAGTTGCTTTCCAGTGGGGTCTTAAAGCAGACTGATGAATTGATGTCGCAAGTATAAATGATGATCATCGCCCTTCAAATAACACGAAGCGGCATATTTGTCAAGTAGACACATCCGGCAAAGGCTAGCAAGATAATGCGTCAATGATTGCAGAACCTAATAAGCACACCACAGAGGTGTCAATAAAGCACAGTATCATACTACTCTGGTGCCAGGTTATATAGTATCATCGCGAACGGATGCACCGTCCGTGAGCTTATGCAAATAAGCGCACAGGCGATATTTTGCACTAATTATGGTGATAAGTTTTGGAGTTATAATGTTTATTTGACTTTATCAGCAAATGGTACATCTTAAAAGACAAAGGTGGTTCGTGATGATTCGTCATGATCAAGGTTAACACGTTTACACATTGCCATAGTTACCTAATCCATTCTTCAATAAAGGTACCTTAAACCGATTAACGGCAAATTGTCATATCAAACGGTACTAAAAGTCGGTCTGTTTATAATGATCATTGTCTCCTGATAGATTAATATTTCCCGTGACAATGGTTTACTATGATCATTCACTTTAGATTAGGAATATTGCGGACACATGATATTATCGAAGGGTTATCTAATCATATGTGTCAGTCTAACTTTATCAGATGCTAGATAATCTTTCACATTTGATGGCGGCGGTAAAGTCATTTGCATTTGCTCACCGCATACTTTTTTCAGCCTTCCTCGCAGTATATGGTCTGCCTCTCACATCGCATGAAGATATCATATTGTCGTAGGTATCGTTACAAAATACATCGTAGGCAAATGTAATTGAGCTGTCGGTCAACCACAGTTACCTACGCAACACTGGTGTACAGGTAGAGACAACACTTTGTGACCCGGATATCTATCTACATCGTAATGATGAACTACATCGACGATGTATTTACTACAAGAGTATCTCCAAATTACTCTCCCCTGCATCATGCTGGGTTAAAGTTGAAATCTTACCATCTTCCCCAAAAATAATACAGTTGACATTTCATTGTGCGCTAAAAGCCTGTCTCGCTCCCACCTGCTCGTTAAAAGCTACACACTACCTTTATCGCATTATGTTTTTGTCTCTAATACATCCTGCAGTACCACCTGCTTGATAAGACCTCCATGCTACATTTGTCTCAACTTTCCCACTATACGGCCATTTGTACCTCAATCCCTCCCATTCAACCATTGCCGTTTATCCATTCATATTGCGCTATACAAACCACACCTAACCTGCATGATGATTGCTATTTGAAGAACAAATGAATTCTCGTTGTTACATGGCATTTATGGCAAAGATACTACAATGAACCAAGAGGGAAAACAATGTTATTCAATGTTATTTAAATAGCTTGCTAGAACTTTCGCGCCGTCTGACATTTTCAAATTGGCTGTGAATGCGTTTTACCAGGAGTTGTAATTTTTGACGGATAAAAATATATCTGCTGGGTCTGCAGCCTTAGTTTTGTTTTTTAGTAAATGTATATATTTTACGTTATATGGAAGAGTATATATACTATCCTGATTTGCACATCTCACCCAACGTCAAATATTCCAATAATACAGCTAACATTGACAAGCTCCGCTTGATAAAATAGCGTAAAGCCGTGAGCTATTGTGTGATATTGCCATTAGACTCGACATGCATAGAGGGCTAATCTTACCTGCCCGTCAATTATTGACACTATTCAATGTGATGGGAAGAACAAGGCATTATAACTATATAATAGAATGTCATGCAATAGCAGAAACTCGTCGTGGTACGGTCAATCAGAGAGATCGACGGTAATTGAACTACGACATCAAAGTTTTATTTAAATGCCAGAGGGTGCTGCCTTTTGACGACCTATAATTAAGCTTATCAAGCTATACAATAACGATACTTGTTAGTTTTTGAATAATTTTCGCCCCTGAGTTGAGAATATTCCATAGTTTTTCATCACAGTATCCCATTACTTGAAAGGTGGTCTTTCGGATCCGACACTGACAGAATTATAAGTAGATGGCAACAGCTTGGTTCAGCAACTCTAGAAAATCCTGACTCAACGCTACCGCATACTACGCACCTAAGGTTAACCATTACCCGCAGATAAATATAAGGATGTCATATTTGCATGAATATACGTTTAAACTACGCTTCTTCCGATTTCGCCAGATCAGAAACAGGATTTCTTCATAGGTTTACATATTTAACAATATTGTCATGCTGGTGTTTCAATGAAGCATTGAAATAAGCATTCTATATGGTTGCTTTAAACAGTTATCAACTCAATGAATACGTTTTGTCATTATGAACACTGTCATGGCTTAAAACAAGTCTTTTATTACTCGGATTAACCACATTTGTCATAAACGGCTCAATTGGACCTAAGGGCAACTAATATTTGACAAGCAAATGCACAATCGTCGTATGAAAAAACGCAATTACTTTTGTAAATATTCTCATGTCGTAATCAAAGATGATGTGATTTTCATGAAAAAATATAGCAATATTATATATACTTATATATATAACTAGCGTAATAAGCAGTCATATTTAACCCAAAGTCAAATGAACAGCGTTAGATGTGATATCGTAATCTGTCGAGTAAAGAAACAACAAGAGCTATGGTAAAGCTGTATCATATGCAAAGACGTGCTTGTCTCACCGTTAATTGGTTGCATACATTCCAAAACACTGGTTACTCTGCTCGGCCGGTGCTAACTACCGTTTTAGGGCTTGGGTACGGTTTTATTTGCAGCTAATTAATTGTCAGCCTCAAAGGTTGATGGATGGTTCATATTCTCTCCGAACCAATCTTTCAAATGAACAGCGGACTATAAATGCTTTTTCGTACCATCTAAACCATACAGCCGTTATCCTCTAGACATCATGATGGCGAATCATACTGAATTTCTCGATTGTTTGGTTGATGCATTGTATTACATTAACGCTAAGATCGAGCAGCGGAAGGCGACCTACCACACCCAAACAAGCCTTAGTATTAGAATGATAGATATCCAGAGCAATCTTGGGGTAATATGAAATATCAATCTCGCGCAGCGTATGGCAAGGTTACATTATCTTGAAGAGTCAGTGAGGGTCGGGCTATTGTCTCCAATGTCGGATGTCTAAACGAGTGACCGTATAGTGCTGCATAGTAAAACCATTCTGAATTAACAACAACAATAAAAATTATTAGAGGCAATATAACTTGCTGTATGACGCCCTGCTAATTTAAGATATTGGGCTTCGTGCGGGTCACTTTCAATATTGAAAATGCATTAGTTATCGAGGTACGGCTTGACTGAAGGACCAGGTCATAAGACGTGAAGAAGATTCGCTATGAAAACAAATCGGGTCGAGCTCGATAATGATTGGTGTATATCAGCTCAATGGTGTGGTAGATGATACTAAAATGACCTACGTTGACGTATCATGATTCAATGCAATGCAATAATGGTGATTCCGCATACCTGTTCTAAGAAAGCCCGTTGCTAATGTGTTGCCATCCTTGCTACCAAATACTCTCCGCCAATAATCGGGTCAATTTCACTGCGTACTAGGTATTACATTAACATTTGGTTAAGTAATGGTAGTTCCCTGATTTATCTACCCTATCCAATCACATTGAACGCAATAAAGCAACATCTAGGATACGCATAGCCACTGCCGGACAATTACAGTTTGATATATCACTCTGTAATGAAAAAAAGGAGGCGATCCTGTTCGAGGCGATCTATGTATACTCTTACCAAACATGCAAGCAATAAGGTAGTAGTAATAAAATAAGCCATTTATCGGCAACGCCTGAAAGTATCTTTAATATGGTGAAAAGTTGCAGTCAACTGTTTCTTTTCTTAAATGTGAACAACTTTTAGTACAGGTGATTTCATCAACGTTGTCAAATCGTGCTATAACTATATAACTAATGACCAACTATGTCAGGATTATAGCGGTGTCACAGTTTAGCCGGCTCTAGGGCATAGTGGGTGATCGCCCGTTGGTTAGATTCTTTGGTGTTAATTAATACCTGACTGGATACTCGTGACTCGGAGAATCACGTAAAAAAGGCTTTTCGATCGCTAACAATGGGTGTAACGACGTGCTCCCTGGCGGTAACCACCCTATGATTTACACTCGCTGCTAGTTGTACATAGCCTAGAAGCTAAAAACAAGTATAATTTGGTACACACAGCTTTGGGATTGCAGCGGAGTTAAGAATTTGCAAAGGAAAGAATGATGCAATGTTATCTGAAGTATAGGGAGGTAGCAGTGAGTAATTTGGGTCAGTTCAATCAAAGTGGGGTTAAACTACCGACCTGGATGGGATCATAGGGGTTCAAGATGCCGATATCCTGATTACCTAGGCCAAGCTGGATACCTTGCGATAATTTCATCAGACTCATCACAGCACAACATTAGCAGGAATTATCTAACACTATCTCAATGCATGTTTTCTTTTGACCAAGTTATTCATAAGCAATTCGGCGCATGACACAGTAGTCGCACAGGCCACCATCTCATGTAATCACGGCTGAAGCCAGGGTGTTGTTAACCATATGGACCTGTTCAAGATCTTTTCGGCTCAATTATTACCCTGTGTATGGGCATGCGCATCTCAAATGCTATAAACATTCCTGCATATCGGCCAACGCTGTTTCCTGATTATCGCAATATCACAATGTTTCGTTTGTGCTCATTGGAGCTTAACTTGGAATTTTGGAAACATATTACACAACAGCCACAGTATCGGAAACAATGGTTATATCCCTACAGTTTGAATTAATTTACTCTTATCATGTTGCCACCAGTTTTGTGAACGGCGTAATGTGTCTGCATTCATCAAATATGATCACTTAAGTTCGTGGACTCAATACACCTTCGCGACGTTCATATTTACGGTCACTTCTTCGCATGTTTATACGACATCCTGTCGTTATAAGCCAGTTCTCGGGATATATATTTCGTTTCCCTGTATAGATGTGCAGGATGTTTCGATACCTCGCCAAGTATATCAATCAATGCATGCAATTCTCAGATGACCCCTTTTAAGGTATGGTTGTGAATGGGTGTGCTTGAACAATTTATTATGGCTGAACTAAACGCTCTCCGATGGATGGGTTCAACGTATTTGAGTCTTTGTGCACAAAGGCATCGGAGCCAATTATTTGTGCACCTCGACCAATAATATTGTCTCTCTTTTACTCGGCTTTGGCGGCATGAAAGTATATTGCAATAATTGCGTTGCCAGTATATCATCATAGTCACAAACACATCTACGTTGCATATGTTTAACAAGTCCTGCCGATTGCCAATGCACTCATACTGATTCATCTGTTGAGTCACAACCAATGGTAGATAGGCAGAGCATGCATACAAAAACGTTGAATTATTGAGGTATATATGGCTAACGCACCGGTGAGATGAAAGTGGTTGATGTTGCATGACATGAGTTATTGGTGTTACACTGACGCCTATAGCTTGACATAAATGATGACATTAGGAGAAAAAGCCAACGCTGTGACGAGGGATTGTTCCGTACAAATATCCCCATTAGGTGTCCATTCTCGAACATACATAGTGTAATTACTGTAACTGTAAAAGCGACGTTGGCTCAGGCACTAACACTTTCTGAAGATGTGCAATACGTACTGACATTCCATAGTACGAGAAAGTATTGCCTAAATAACTCTAACAGCTAAATAAGCATTACAGTCGCTGGTCTCAAATGAGGGTGTAATTTTGCATTGAAATTGGACGTCGTGGCACAGATAAATGGATGCACGGTCCATTGACCATTTCTTACTGTTGATATATAAACAAGTTGAAAGAGCGGCCACGGAACTCAACCGTCGAACCTTTAGAATTCAATTGGGAACACTTATGATATAAGGATAAGAAGACTTGCTCACAAACAAACAAACAAGGCGTCCTTACATAACAGTTGTTAAAATCAAATTTCGCAGACATAAGAATTCACGCACAACTGTATTTCGTCTGTATATCAGAGTTTTTCGTACTCGAGGATCTGGTGTTGTTGTACAACTCATGTATGAGCGGACCTGGAGTATATAAGAGGGTATGTTATAGTAATGCAATGAATCATTTGGCTCAAAGCACACAATTGTTACTGCACGGAAACAGCGGCACCAAACAATCGGGGTTGGGGACTTCCGTCGTGAATATGTGCCTCTATAATTGAACTATAGTACTGAGAGGGCTCGCGCTTAATAACTCCAGTATGTCTGCTAACCAGCGATCGATGCTGCTCTAAGTATTTAAACAGGAAAACTCTGATTGGTCACCAGGAAACTATAAATGTAACAGAATACAGGATAGATGCCACCCTTGGATATACAGGTTGAAAAGATAATGCAAGTTGATTCACCTAAGACCAAAAAGGATTTAAGATTATTCTTTGAGATTGTAAGCTATCACACGACATTCATTGACAATTTTGCCACTGTAGCAAAGCCGCTATCATATGGCAACAGGATGAATAAGCTGACTTCTACCAAATAGAATGAATCAACCTAACAAGAACTCAATCAGGTGAAAAAAGCATTTTGGTGATCACCTGTTATAACGCCTCCCGACTTTGGTAGGAATTTTGTTCAGGCAACGGAAGCATCCGGTGTTGCTGCAGACAGAAGACTGCACGATAGGGCCTGTTTTGAACAGCAGTCGGAAGCTCAAACTGGTCCTTGGTTTGCTCCTTTTTGAAATGTACCCTATCTATCATGAATGATTTACTCTTTACCCGATATTTCCTTTCGGGCCGCGACATCTAATGGGTTCTCAATTACAAGACTATATGAATATTTATATATATATATATATATAGAGATATATATAGAGAGAGAGATAGATATATAGATATAGATAGAGATATAGATAAGAGATATAGATATAGATATAGAGATATATATAGAGATAGAGATATATATATATATAGATATATACTCATATATATATATATATGTATATTCATACATATATAAATATATGTATATATAGAAATATATTATATATATCTATATATATATATATACGTGTTTATATAAATATATATCAAATTCATACATATATATATGTATATATATAGATATATATATATATATGTATATATGTGTAAACATATATACATATACATAAATATATATACGTATATATATATATGTATAATAGATATAAATACTATCTTTATGTATATACATATATACATATATATATATATATATATATATATATATATATATATATATATATATATATATATGTAAATATAAATATATTATATATATATATGCATATATATATGTACTTTTTGATGCTTGGCACCAAGAAGATATCGTTGACGACGAAATGCAGCAGCAATATATATATATATATATATATATATATATATATATATATATATATATATATAGATATATATATATATATATATATATATATAGGATATATATATATATATAAATATATGCATATTTATATATATATATATTAATATATATAAGTATATATATAGACATATATATACATATATATATCATATATATATATATATCTTTAAATATATATAAATACTTATATATTTATATATATATACGCATATATATATATGTATATTCATATACATGTATAAATATATATATATAGATATTTGTATTTATAAATATATACATATATGTATACAAGTATATTTATAAATATATTTTTTTAAATACACGTATATATATATATATATATATATATATATATATGTAAACATATATATATGTATATATAAATATATATTTATATGTATGCATATATATATATACGTATATATATATTTATATCATATATATATATATATCTATACTATATATATATATATATATATATATATATATATATATATATTATATATATATATATATATATATAAGTATATATATTTATATATATATATATATCATATATATATTGGCACCTATATAATTATATATATATATATATATATATATATTATATATCTATATATTCATATATATATATATAAATATAATATATATAAATATATATATATATATATATATATATATATATATATATATATATATATATATATATATATATATATATATATATATATATATAGAGGTATATACATTGCGACCATTTTGGGACATTAGAGGCGACAAAACATATAGTCAATATATATATATTATTTCTATATATTTTCTGTTGGTCTGTCGGTAACGACCATTTTCGGACATTAGAGGCGTAAACTGATCTTGGATTTTCATTGTTTTATTTAACTTATATATTTTGTGTGCCAAAATGGGTGCTCCAAAATAGTTCGGGTATAATGGATATGTAAAAAACCAACTATTTTGGAACATAGCAAAAAAACAACTATTTTGGGATATCACAAAAACCAACTATTTAGGAACATAACAAAATACCAACCCTTTTTAGACATCACAAAAAACCTACTATTTTGGCACATAACAGAAACCCAAACGCTTTGTGACTCAACAAAAACCAACCATTATGCGACAGTGTGGTGACCTTGTTGTAGCGGGAATTAAATGTTTGCATCTATGCCATGGGTTATGTCTTTCATCCATGTCTCTATGATGGGGAATCTTAATTTGAAATGATGATAAGCAATAGAATTAACGTGCAGTTAAGGGGCAATGCATGTTTAATTAACGACGATTCATTTATTTCATATTGAACGAAGTACTATCCAACGTAATTCAAACATGGAGCAGCAAAGGCTCTTAATGTCTGGCGCTTTCGAGCGCCTGGTCAGGCGCATGAATAGATATAACTACACCGAGATACGCACACTGTGAAACTGGAAGTCGTACAAGTCGTGGGATGGAACGCGCAATATGTGTCGAGAGCCAAAATATGAACTTGACAGGAGGGGTCGGCTTTCTTATCATTGAGAAAACGAACATGTTTCAATATCATTCCACCTCCTATCCAAGACCTATACGCTCCGTCGCTAAGTGATCTTCGATGTTGCAAGCGAGGTTAGGCCCCAATCTTGCAAACACTCCGCATAAAGATAATTCTCTGCTACTAATATAACAAAACTGAGGTAGTTATAGTAATAGACGATTTATATAAATCCTTGTAGCTCCCATTCTTCAGCTCGATATGGTTGTTTGTTTGTCCATGGAGGCGTCTCCGTGGTTCATCATAACGCTTAATCAACCAATGTAGCTCGCAGACAGGCATGCTTTTTTTGCTCTAGTTCATAGAAATATACACTAATAACGCTATGATAATCGTACTACCGCTATGTTATCTCTGTTATTTCTGATTATATCATCTGCTATAGTAATACATTCATAGTTATCCCTAGGGAACAGGTTTCATATGGCCATAATTTGTTAAAAGGGGTTTTTCTAGTCAGACTTTTGGCGTAACTGGTATTTGCTTGAGCTTCTGGTTCAGTATCTAATAAACAAAAGCACATAGATTTTACAATATGCATTGCAAAATTAATATAATTGACACATTACAGACTATGCATTAATTCAGATTATTTCGCCGATTTGTCGTTCATATAGGGTCAAAGTTAAAAGCCAGATTATCATGGCTAGGGTCAAAGAGTGATATTTGGTAGCTTCGATCGTAGTAATGTGTTTTATATCAAGTTTTGTTATCATATGGTATTCAATGATCCAACAGTGTTGAATACTGTGTGAATAATGTATATTTGGTAGTTTGTCAAGAAGGTACCTGACTTTTATGGTCGCAATTGACCCAGACAATCTCTCAACGCCATATAGCTTAGGCGCCATGGTAATGATCCGCGTCCTTGGGAGATTTCATATTGCGACTTTGTCAAAGGTTGGCGAGTCTGAATAGGTCACGTTTTTTAAAGTTAGTCGATATGGAATTAACCTGATTTACAAATTTAATTGGACTGCTGTAGTCATTTACACGATTCACAGCCAGTTGGCGTGTGTGCCAGAAACTGTTGCCATGCTTAAAATACTTTTAAATGTTTTTATGTCATCTCGCTGAATCTATCAACCCTGCTTATTGGAACATCCCAATGAACTATTCTCGGCCAGCAACGCGACTTCATCTCAAACCACGAATTGAATTACGAATTATCCGACCATCCGAAGCATTTCGGTTTGTCCGGGCGAATATATATCTCATTAGAAAACCTCGAAACCAAATATATATATTTTTTATTCTCCCTTTCGAATGTCACGTGAATAGAATATATTTGTGAACGAAGTAATTCAAAGCAATATATCAGAAGTTGGCATTATGATATATCGGATTGTAATGAGAAACAAGCTGTTAAATGCAGAGTACCAAAATGGTCGTCAGTCCAATATATAGCATTTTTCAATCGCCCCTAATTTACACCTGCGCGATGCAGGGGTCAAAACCTTGCAATGCATAAATATGAATGGAGATACTTAACAAGGAAACAACAATTTTAAATAAAAAATTGCAGAACAAAGCATTAAAAAACATCTTGACCTTTTTTGGCACTCATATCGTATGCCAAGATAGTTGGTCGATTGTATCAAAAAGGTTGCATTCGTATAAATATATATATATATACGAAAGAAATTAGCGGGAATAATAATGCAGCAATGCATATATGTCTGTATATATATTTATCAAAGCACCCAATTTTACCATTGACGGGTCATCAGCCGGCGAAATGGATGGATGGGCTTATATATGTCGGTTTCTTCAGCGAACCTATCAATGGCGTATGCAGAGTGGCAATTTATTACAGGCGAATCATATCAGGATTTTTGCCGACGAAGTGATTTTTATTACTTTCATGTCGCAAATTATTAAATAAATCAAGCCGGACGCTTAGCAAGTAATGCTATTTTCCAAATTGGGATTCATAAATATAACTAATGGCACTGTTTCGACTGTGCGATTGACTTGGCCAATGATTTGCCGAATTAAACATTTTTGTAGTTTTTGTGTCTTTTCCGATTGAGACTGCATTACTTTTATTTGCGTCAACGAATAAAAAGCTGGCCTAGAAAGCATATATCTCACCTCCTTTTGCAACTAAGCCTACTGCATCGTCCCCATTAACTTAAGAGTGCATATAGTATTTACATTCAAAATTGAGGTAATATTTGAAGATAGCCATAGGACAGTTATTTGCATACAAACCTTAACTTTATGATTTTATTTCCCAGTAGCATTCCTGATGCGACCAAGAATGTGGTTTGTGCTATTACTATGCTAAGTGGAACTGTGTTGCATAATTAAAGTCAATGTATCATCAACATTAATTTTACTAATTCTAAATATAATACATTTTTAGGGCTCTTGAATATATTTGAATATATATCACCACAAAGATACATATATGGAAGCATTTGTTCATGCACGTCATTAATCTTAACCAATAATTCAGTGATAATGCATGAAGAAATTGTAGATAAGAAGCAGCCAGAGAAACGGAACTGAATAAGCTCACTTTCTTTAAAATAAGAAAGGTCCTTTCGCATTTTGTACAAATGCAAAAATTACATCACTGCACAACGTCATATGCTTTTAAGCAATACTTGCGCTGGTTCTATCATCTTATAGACTCACCCATGAGCTATGAAGGTTCACTCACGGGTCTGCCCGACATAACATGTGAACAAGTCACCTAGGGGCAGCGTGGCGACTTGTAATGGCGGCTCTCAAAATCGACGGACATCACCTCAACCGAACAGCAGGCACCATATCTGCAACTTCTGACGCCGAGACGTTTGTTTAGTTGTAGCGACAATTAAGGACGTGTGTGTGCTTCACTCATTTGCAAAATAGTCGAGGTCAGCTTTCTTTGCGTAGCTACACGCTCTTTGGTCTCTAGGGTCTCCATATAATGCTTCTATATAGTTTGTGGTGTATGCAATACCAATACTATTTAGTTGCTGTTTATATTAACATTTATATCAATATATATATTTATGTTAATATAGTCACATATATGCGGCAATATTTTTTATATAGCCATATAGCGGAGCAGCAGTAGACATTTAGTGTTGCTGGCTTATTCTTGTCGAATAACCTTCCAACACATAGACAATGTAGATGTCTTCAAGTCACGATTATTAACATTATTTTTCGCCGAATATTTCAGCGTTTCTTTTTGTGGAGTTTGCGATATAAAAAATAAATTATTATTGTTATGTAAATACATATATATACATATATATATATATGTATATATTTATATATATTATATAGATATATATATACATATATATATATATATATATATATATATATATATATATATATATAACATATATATATATATATGTATATATATATATGTAGATGTATATATATATTTACATATAGATATATATATATAAGTATATATATATATATAAATATACATATATATATTTATATATATATATATTTAAATATATGTATATAAATATATATATATATACATATATCATCATCATCATCATCATCATCACCTTCATTATATCATGTGTTTTGATCAACGTCATCATAGTGATGATAAAATTCCTCAAATGAACCATTATATCGATGCATGGAATACATAGCTATCGCGGTGTTTGATAGTGTTTGCATACAAGGAACATTGCGGAAACCAACTGCACGAGGAAGAGGCGTGGACCAGCTTCAGAATTCTCCCAGTGCTCAAATGCGCCTTCTTGCAGCTCTATGTACTCATTGCATTGGACATGACGTCGTGCATATAATTACAGAGTCAAAGAAAGAGAATACACCTTACCCGATTGCCAAGTAGTCGATGCGGCACCAGGTGCCTGATCGGAAAAGTGCCACATCTGCCATATATCTAAATAAACACACAAGCACGCCGATTCACGCGCACAGGCACACATACGCGCATGGATATATATTTATTTATATGTAAACATAAATATATTCATATATATACACATATACATATGTATATGTATACATATGTATATATATATAGATATATAGATATATATATATATATATATATATATATATATATATATATGTAGGTATATACGTAGGGATATATATAGAAAGATATATATATATATATATTTATACATATATAGGGAGATATTCCTATATAAAGATTGTATTATATATATATTTATATATTTATACATCTTAAGCTAACAATATATATAGATATCTATATACAGATAGATATTTACATAAAAATCTATATATATATAAAAGAAATATATATTTATAGATATATATATAGATAGAGATATATAAAGATAGATATATATCTCATCTATCTCTATATAGATATGATTATTTGATATATTTTATATATATATATATATATATATATATATATATATATATATATATATAGATATATTTATCTATATATATATGTATACATCCTAAGCTAACAATATATATATATACATATGCATATACAAATTTATATATATATTTATATTTATATACATATATGTATTTATATGTATATATGTATATACCTAGAAAGAGATATATATACATCTCTAGAAGAAATATAGAGGGGGATATTTTATATCTCTAATATATCTCTATTTATCCCTCTAGAATCTATATATCCATATATCATCCTTGTTATATATATATGTATATTTATATATATGTATAAATATATCTATATTTATATACATATATATATATACTATAATATATATAATATATATTTATATATATATATATATATATATATATATATATATATATATATATATATATCTATATTTGAATACTTATATATGAAACTGTTTATTGGATTTATAAAGGTTCAAATGTATCTTCCATTACAATTGCATTGTGATTGATTTCTGGGGCACTCGCACATTGATTTACGTAATTGTGGCTTTGTAATTGCCGTGTGTCTTGTTGCAGGCAAATTGAGGTAAATATCACCACGAACAAATGTGCGTAATTTAATACCTTTTCAGATGCATGCATACGTATATGCATACATATATGCATCCATGCATACATTTTTAAAAACAAACCGTAGTTGAAATGTGCATATGAATATATAAGGTCCTGATTTGGTACATATATAAGATTTGCTTGTTGCCATGCAAATGATATTAAATTCTTTTTTGAGCCTGAGAATCAGCCTTGATATGAGGGTTGCCAACCTTGAAAACGGTTTTTGACGAATTAGCAACTTGTTAGGTGCAGACATTCGTTAGTAGCTAAGGAGTGTAAACACAATAACAGCCTTTAATGGGACGGCTATATGAGCTATTATGCCATTCGTAGCCCGTTAGGCCAGATGAATGCAGCACGCCCGCTCTCAAAGACTGGTACATACACGTAATACCTCCTCCCCCATTCTCTCCTCCCCCGCACACACTCGCTCAAGGGCGCACGCACACTCACACGGACTCACACACACAAGTGCAAACGTGCACACATACATATAAGCACGATTTCGGAAACATACCTATCAGGTATAAACAGAGACGTGACAGTGGCTGTGAGGTCATTTGCCATCTTTGATACTACGAAGTTCAGTGCTGATCTATATTTTTTCCGTGAATAATTGGCGTTATCATTTAAAACATCATGTTATTCCAACATAATGTCTCCTCGTGGCTGTTGTCTGATCTGTGGAAAACGAGTAAAAGCTCTGACGTTATCAGAATAATAAATTTGCTGTGCTTTCCTTATTCACTCACATTCAGATGGTAAATGACGAATATCTTCTGCATACAATTCCAGGCTATTTGTGATGCGATTGGGATGGGATCAGAACAAATACAATGCGCCATGCTGACATATTCCAGAAAGCCACTTATACAGCGTGCTACCTTTTATAAATACCAACATATGAGCCATGCTGAAATACGCCAGAGGGCTTCTTTTACCGATTACTACCTTTCTCAACACCAACATGTAAATAGGAGTCATTCTCTCAAATGAAAGGCCAAGTAGGGCCTTTATCGACGTTACAGATAGAAGTATGTATGACTGTGGGGTATCTTATACTAGATGGACAGAAAATCGAAGAGAGAGAAAGAAAGAGAATGAGAGAGATGAGAGAGATGAGAAAGAGATAGGAGAAAGAAGAGAGATAGAGATAGACAGAGAGAGGGAGAGTGAGAGGGCGTAAAGAGATCAGTAGGAGAGAGAGAGAGAGATAGAGAGAGGAAGAGAGAGGGGAGAGAGAGAGAGAGGGAGACAGCGCAAGATTAACAAGGAGAGAGAGAGACAGAGGCTAGAGACAAAGGGAGAGAGAGAGGGAGAGGGGGAATATCAGAGAGGAGTGAGAGGGATAGAGGATGAGACAGAGAAAGATGAGAGACAGAGAGAGAGAAGAAGATATACCTTGTGATATAAGAAGAGGGGGATAGATAGATAGGTATAAAGATATTGTGTGGAGAGAGAGAAGATCATAGAGCAGAATGGGGGGAGAGAGAGAGATAGGGAGATAGAGGGTAGAAAGAGTAGAGAGAGAGAGAGAGAGAGAGAGAGAGAGAGAGAGAGAGAGAGAGAGAGAGAGAGAGAGAGAGAGAGAGAGAGAGAGAGAGAGAGAGAGAGAGAGAGAGAGAGAGAGAGAGAGAGAGAGAGAGAGAGAGAGAGAGAGAGAGAGAGAGAGAGAGAGAGAGAGAGAGAGAGAGAGAGAGAGAGAGAGAGAGAGAGAGAGAGAGAGAGAGAGAGAGAGAGAGAGAGAGAGAGAGAGAGAGAGAGAGAGAGAGAGAGAGAGAGAGAGAGAGAGAGAGAGAGAGAGAGAGAGAGAGAGAGAGAGAGAGAGAGAGAGAGAGAGAGAGAGAGAGAGAGAGAGAGAGAGAGAGAGAGAGAGAGAGAGAGAGAGAGAGAGAGAGAGAGAGAGAGAGAGAGAGAGAGAGAGAGAGAGAGAGAGAGAGAGAGAGAGAGAGAGAGAGAGAGAGAGAGAGAGAGAGAGAGAGAGAGAGAGAGAGAGAGAGAGAGAGAGAGAGAGAGAGAGAGAGAGAGAGAGAGAGAGAGAGAGAGAGAGAGAGAGAGAGAGAGAGAGAGAGAGAGAGAGAGAGAGAGAGAGAGAGAGAGAGAGAGAGAGAGAGAGAGAGAGAGAGAGAGAGAGAGAGAGAGAGAGAGAGAGAGAGAGAGAGAGAGAGAGAGAGAGAGAGAGAGAGAGAGAGAGAGAGAGAGAGAGAGAGAGAGAGAGAGAGAGAGAGAGAGAGAGAGAGAGAGAGAGAGAGAGAGAGAGAGAGAGAGAGAGAGAGAGAGAGAGAGAGAGAGAGAGAGAGAGAGAGAGAGAGAGAGAGAGAGAGAGAGAGAGAGAGAGAGAGAGAGAGAGAGAGAGAGAGAGAGAGAGAGAGAGAGAGAGAGAGAGAGAGAGAGAGAGAGAGAGAGAGAGAGAGAGAGAGAGAGAGAGAGAGAGAGAGAGAGAGAGAGAGAGAGAGAGAGAGAGAGAGAGAGAGAGAGAGAGAGAGAGAGAGAGAGAGAGAGAGAGAGAGAGAGAGAGAGAGAGAGAGCGTTATCATTAAAACCATCATGTTATTTCCAGAAATAATGTCTCCTCGTGGCCTGTTTGTCTGATCTGTGGAAAACGGTTAGTTAAAGCTTGACGTTATCAGAATAAAGAAATTGCGGGCTTTCCTTATTCACTCACATTCAGATGGTAAATGGAGAATTATCTTCTGCATACAATCCAGGCCTATTTTTGATGCGAATGGATGGGATCAGAACAAATACAATGCGCCATGCTTGGTTAAGAATCGGAAAGCCACTTATACAGCGTGACTACCTTCTATAAGATTACCAAACATTGAGCTCATGCTGAAATACTCCAGAGGGCTCATTACGATTATACCTTTATCAACACCAACTGTAAATAGATCATTCTCTCAAATGAACGGACATTGATATGGCCTTTGTCGACGTACAGTAGAAGTACCATGGACGGTGTAGTGTGCTAGCGTATAACCATAGTATAGAAACCAGATCATCTGAAATCGTCAGTGCTGCGCGTAAGACACGGCTTCTAGTTCGTGACAAGTTCAGATTATTCAATGCTCAAATGAGACATGCGCTCCTGTGATCATCGAGCAACACGGGTGCTTTCACTACGTTTATCATTGATAATATTTGTCCTCTCAGCAAGGTACCATTTTTCATGTAGTGTGCTGCTTTGGCAGTTAGCTCGGTATCATTTATGCCGGCAGAATACCCCCCAGAACGGGAAAAAAAAAAGAGCGCCCGGACAATGAGACTGTAGCTGTATCCCTAATTATTCAAACCTAATGAGCAAGCGGGTATTTACTTAAGGAAAATGAGAGGCCTTTCACTTGATTTCACGGCTTAGCCACGTTAGCCACATTATTTGACTTATCACTAATGACAGATTTCCTGAGTTAGACGAATTACGAGCCTGACTATCGCGAATGTTGCTAGGACGGTATGGCACATTTCAAAGTACCAGGCTGGAAGTCGAAGTATGTTCATGATAACCCGAACATTTATCAGACGGGGTAGGTATGCATTCAATTCGAACCAGCACTGCCTTTAAACATCATCATTGACTACTCATATGAAATGATAAATGGTCGGCTGTAAAAAAAGGCAAGCAAAAATTAAACTTGAAAATTAAATGCATGTTATGTTATGGGGCATTAGAAAGTTATTCGCAACAAATGCATTCAATTTATCAAATAATATTATGGCTTTGGATTTGTTATGTGTCTTGTCGCACGCGATTCATACTCTCATTAGTAACAAATAATCATAATTCTAAGAAATTACCTCTCGGTAATCTAGCATAAAATTTGTTGACTGCACGGTACCCATGCTACTTACGAAATTTATCAAAACGCATGCAAGCGAATTCACTCACAGTAAATTCAATTTCAGATAACATGAAGCGTCTTATTTGCCAAACAGCCAGAAATATTTCAGAGAAACACACCTGGTCAAGGCTACCACGATGTTGCGTCAATTATTGCCTAACCTTATTGGCACGACCCAGAGTGCACAGTATCATGCTTCCCTTGTGCAAGATTATATCGCGGCATGGCGAATAGATGCAATGTCCGTGAAGTAATGCAATAAACCGCACGGACGATATTAGGCACTTATTATGGTGAACGGTTTCAGAGTTATGATGTCAATTTGACTTCATCAGCAAAATGTGCATATTAAAGAAACATCACGTGATAACTTTGGCAGCTTTACAGATTATATATGGCATAACGACCTTAAACAATATATTGCTAGGATGGTGCATTAATTACAATTTCACCCGTTGGAATTTAATAAGCATAATTAAATGCCTGAACAGGTCCTTAAGCAGATTTCATTGATATGCATATTGAATGCATCAAGTAATAATGACATGTATTTTTCTATGAGCTAAAAGTATTTGTATGTTGAGTTCTATATAAGATGATTTATATTTGCTAGGATGGTGCATTGATCCCAATTACACACGTTGGAATTTAATAAGCATAATTTAGTGGATTATAAGATTGTGCATGAAAATATCCAATGCTATATTCGCGATGTACCTCTTTCTCTTCATCTAATAAATCTAAAGCTCTGGAGCTGCGTATCGAAGCGTCAAATTGCCTAACTGCATACCAAAGTCCATCGAGTCAAGATAAATCACAGTGGTAACCATGGAAACATTTGTGAATGGTGGAGATTTAATCAAATGGGTTGCTCTTGGTATCAAAACATCTCATTGTATCCGGGGATGTTTCATATTCCATTTCTGACTGTGCACATATTTACAGGACTGGAGAATGTCACAGTTTTAGCTGCTTCTGCATATAAATGTCGCTCCCTTGGTTATTTTAAACAAGCTATTGACGAGGTTGTGCTATTGAGCGGATGCCCAATGTTAAAATATATTTTCATTATCTTTATCAATAACCACCAGCATATAGCACGCTGCATGATTTGCTTCGAGTGATTATATAAACGTTAAATTTAGACGCCCACAATGGAATGCCTTAGAGCCGGTAATTTGCAAAGAGGTTTACATCAATTGGAAGGGAACATCAGCTATTCCAGTTCCTTAAAAGGTTTACAGTGAGAAGCAGCATACAGTTTAGTCTATACCTTTTTATTAACGATTCGCCTGAAATTGGCACAAATTGAGTGGCAAGATTTGTCTTTCTTATTACCCTATATATCAATCACGTTTACAAGCTGGGATATATATGACGGTAGGAACAACCACGAGGGCATACTTACCACATTTTATCACCGGTCAAGGTAGTTCGCCAACTGAAAAACACAATGCTATTATAAATAAATCACTTAAAATTGTTTGATTGGTGACCATCGATTATAACTCCGTCATGAATCAATCAATCATATATAATTTGTGTTATCACTTAGATGATCGCAACAACGACTATCAATCACATAGAGGTGCATTCCACTATTAAAAACATATCTTTCCGCTGTCGAGCATCAACCTAGTATCGTTCAACGTCATGCACAAGAACGGGTACACATGCATCTTTTGAAAGCTATATCGCAAAAACGCTTTAATCACATAATAGGATGACAAAAGTGACAGATGAGACTACCCAGGTAGTTTTGTATAACCGTTGAGCTTGCACACTTCCTTCGTTACATCCATTTCTCTCTCAATCACTTTCTCTCTCTCTCATTCACTTTCTCTCTCTCTGATTCACTTTCTCTCTCTCTCTCATTCACTTTCTCTCTCTCATTCACTTTCTCTCTCTCTCTCATTCACTTTCTCTCTCAGACACTTTCTCGCTCTCTCTCAGTCTCTATCTCTCTCTTTCTCTCTCTCTCTCTATATACGTACGTATATATATATATATATATATATATATATATATATATATATATATATTTATATATATATATATATTAATGTATATATGTAACAATATATATATAAATATATACATATATATATATATATTTATATATTCAAATATATACATATATATATATTTATATATATAAATGTTTCTTACATAAATAAATATATATATATATATGAATATATATATATAAATATATATATGAAAACAAATATGTATATATATATAAAATTATATCTGTATATAGTTTGCTATAAGCACTATGCTTGCACCCTTTTCCCGTTACATTCATTTCCATTTCTCTCTCTCTCTCTCTACAAGGCATGTATGCCGAGCTGTTCACACAAAAAGCGTTACAAAAATTCGACGTTGCAGAAACATACAGCTAGCTTATATCCCAGCGACGCGTCAGTTATACGAAATAAGATGAGTAGTAGGCTTGAGTCTCGATCCTATTATTACCAGTGTTATTGTTCCGCAGACTTCCTGATAAAACATGGCCTATAATGATATGTTCTGTATCAAAATGAAATGTTGATGAAAATGCTGTTTGCTTGTCACTTTTGATATTCTATTCAACAGGTGCAACTTGACCGGCCCTCTATAAGCGACGAATTTCCACTCTTGATGAAAGAGTGATAAAAGTTTTCATAATTGTACGTGCAACAGCGATATCGTATTTGGATAGCGGTAATAACCCCGACAACGACGACGATGATATTGATGATAATATTGATATCGATGATGATGATGATGATGATGATGATGATGATGATGATGATGATGATGATGATGTTGTTGATGATGTTGATGATGATGATGATCGTTATGGTGTTGATGCTGTAGAAGAAGAATTTACCTGATTCTTTTGTCAAAAATATGTTTTCAGCGTCAATCTTATTACATGTGATGATTCGACATTACATTCGAATTATTCTTACTCATGCACGCCTGTGAATATTAAAGCAGAATCGGTGCCTCCCACGATAAATAGCTACGTGTCTGTAGCTAATAAGCACAAGTCTCGCGACGAGAGCATGACATAATGCAACAACTCAATGAAGCTCATATATTATGCATCATGAATGCCAAATACAAGTGCGTGGGGTTGTCAAGACTTATGTTTGGAAGAAGTCACTATTGAACAGTGCTTGGATTGGAATATGTAAATTTTATATAGAATTTAGTAACTCCTTACACTAGTCTACATAGAAATTCATAAAAATATGATTGGTATTCCTTTTGTTGTGACTCAGCAGCCATTTTGCGTGTTTAATAGGATTTCGAATAAATTCAGTGAAAAATATCCCTATCATCGCCGGACTACTTTCTCTGATGCATTGAGGATATAACACACTATTTGTCTGCTCGTGCATCATATTGCTGTGTATACAATTGTGTCATTACGAAAGGACGAGAGTTGTGTTGATGAGGCACATGCAATTGTAGCTTTTGCGCACAAATTAGCCATATGAGTTTTGATTATCAAGAAGTGCTTGCAGTCGTTTGCAAAAACAACTAAAATAAGCGATGCTGTCTGCCCACCAACGTTCTGGTGCACTTAGCGTAATAGACACTTCTGTTGTGTGACACTGTCATGCCATCCGTCACCATCCGTAATTACATTAGAAAATCGATAGGATGGTAAAACTTTTTTATATCAGAAACGGGGACATACATTTATATTCATCCATAATACATGGCTCGCTCATTAAACTGCTTGATTGTACCTCTCCATCAACAATACAGCATTAAATTTCGAGCAGGTAATATGCAACATGCCGGCTGCTTTTTAACGAATAGACATTTGTGATTCTAGCCAAATGATAATGCCCATTATTAAAGACGTAGTCGTATCCTACTACTTAACTCGCAGAGGAATCAAATCTATTTCTGTATGATAACAGCGACGTTGGTAGTACTGTCATATAAGTAAAACATCCATTTATCTGATAGGACAGGTAATTAATTGTATTATTTGCCCAGTGATATTGTATGATATTTTGACAAAATCGATAAGCTAACAGTTATACTGCAAGATAACGTAAGAAAAATTGTTATTCTTAATGCAGAAATACATCTCTCGTAAAGAATTGGAACGATTTATATACAATACTTTCTTTTTTTAAAGAATCCTTTATTCGTGATTCGGCGTATAAAGGATATCGATGAATATGGATGTACGGTCTACAACAGTCGCAATGAGTAAATATTCTAACATTATCATTTTAGATACAAACTAATCAGAAAATCACACCGTTATTCTGCAGAAAGAGTCTATAATTAATTGCTATTAGCCTGTATAAACACAATTTCTTGCCTTATGCTTTTTGCTATGAGTTTTTTCAACATTGATACCGCAAGACACCCCGAGGAATGCTTGCTAACTCGATAACACCAATGCAGTCTCCCAAGGCTATAGAACCGTACATGTGCAATCATTTCTTATTTTAATCCTTTATTTATCCGATGTTATTGGTGCCATGAGGAGTTTGGCGAAATGGGAACTGTGAACTCTCACGTCTTTGCCAAAATCTATTTGTTTTTCAACCCTTTACTATGGTAGATGCATTTATCCCCATTGTTTGGCTTCCATATTGAAATGTACAGCAGGATAAAGCTTTGCAGAAAGACTACAAAAGTAGTTAGAGTTTTACAAAGATGATTTACTGTCGCTTAATCTTCTATTTTTTTAAATAATCTATGTTACAGACAATGGGGAATCGAGGCTTAGCCATCAAGTCGTGACACATTTTCATCTTTCCATCGTCGTCAAAAAACTGGCCTAAGGAAAAACGATGAAAATCTTAGAACAAGGCAATAACAGATAACATAGCATATGTCTTATATCCAAGCGCTAGTTTAGTTAAGTGTTATGCAGTTAATCATTTCAGGCCTCAGTCTCCATAACGGGATATCAGGGATGAACACATGTTATGTCAGAAGATGGATGAAATGAATACTTATCCAATACAAAACTTCGCAATTGCTTTTAGTCCGTGATTGATCATTTTCCCAAATTCGATCGGGCGTTCGGCTTAGGCTTGCGGATCACATATCACTGCTCTATTAGCAATCTGAATAAATACTACTCATTTCCCTCACGCCCAACTGCAATATCGTTGGATCAGTCGCGCAATGTATCTTTCATCATCATCATCATCATCATCATCATCATCATCATCGTCATTTTCATCATCATCATCATCATCATCATCATCATCATCATCATCATCATCATCATAATCATCATCAGTCTTATTTCCAAAATCATATTGACCTCTGCAGACGCATCGTGATCGGTTTATTCTGAACTACGCAACGAATTGCCCTCCGCAATACTCTGTTATGCGAAATAATGCTATGAATACAGCCAAAATGGATTGGTAATCAACGAACGTACTTGCAAATCTTAGCATAATCAGAAATTGCTCCGACATTTGCGCTCTAAGATTTGCGTAACATTGATCGCCTGCATGAAAATGCGTTGCGCCCTTTAGATCTACGAGATATTGGAAAACTTGGCAGTAGGACAGTGGCAATACGCAACATTGCACTGTATATTTCGCCATCGCGTTTACACGGCGTAATGATCGAATTGCACTTCATATATATATATATATATATATATATATATATATATAGATATAGATATATATAGAGATAGAGAGAGATAGAGATATAGAGAGAGATATATAGAGAGATAGATATATATATAGAGAGATATAGAGATAGAGATATAGAAGAGATATTTATAGAGATATATATCATATATATATATATATTATAATATGTTATGAAGAGATAAACAAATAATATATATATAAATAGATGACAAATAATATATATATGTATATATTATATATACTCTATGTATATATAATATAATTCATTAATATATATATATATATTTTTATATATGTATACATATATATTTATATTTATATATATATATGTATATATCTTTAAATATTCATATATGTATATATATATACATATATAGACATATATATATATATATATATAGATATATATACATGTATATATATGAATATGAATGTACATATATATGTCTATATATATATATGAATATGAATGTACATAAATATATATATTTATGTACATTTATATTCATATATATATATATAGATATATATATAATATATATATACATATATATATATATATGTCTATATATGTATATATATACATATATATGAATATTAGAAAATATATATACATATATATATATATATATTAATATTAATATATATGTACAACATATATAAAAATATATATTTATACATTAATGAATATATTTATATATACATAGATATATATAAATATACATATATATACATCTCTATATATATATATTTATTTGTTTATATTAATACATTTAATATATATATATATGTATATATTCATATATAAATGTATTTAAATATATATATATATATATATATATATGCATATACACATACATGCACATACACATACACATACACATGCACATATACATATATTACATATACATATATATATACATAAATATATATATATATCCATATATATGGACATATATATGTACATATATGTACATATATATGTACATTCATGTGCACATATATATATATATATATATATATTATATATATGTTTATATATATATATATATATATATATATATATATATATATATATATATATATATATATATATATATATATATATATATATATATATATATATATATATATATATATATGTATAAAATTATATATATCAAATCGATTTGGACAGCGAAATACATATTGTGCATAAATGTATTTCATCGCAGTGATTGGCGATTATTTCTAAAGACGTCGTGTAACATTTTTTCCGCTGCTTTTCTGGTAGTGAGTTATATCGTTATGTCACGGACGCAACGTAAATTGCGGCTTTGCGACATGCAATAAGCAACCAGAAATTGCCCGTTTGGCCTTCGTGCTATGATTCTGATTTATAGCGCGTGTTGGTGACATGTGTAGAAAGCAACACATGCGCATCAAGTGACAGCCCATCTATCGGCGTAAGAGTTGGTGCAGCTGAAGCCATCGTGTACAATCAATGTTGGTTTTAAATACACCGAACATCTTGTGCATTCAAGGTAACGATCAACAGACTTCATTCCGTGCACGACATGACTTATATTGACGATTTGCCCCACCAAACCCGGATCATAGCATTCAAAAGCGGACTAAGAATGTGTCCTCGTGATGAATAATTGCAGCAATATCACCTACATATGATTTCGTCTAAGATGAAGTGCAAACATTGCGAACGCAGTTGACTTTAGGGTACTCCAAATCGCATTAAATTCTTCAGGTGACATAACTTTAGCAATTTACTGCTACATGTGGTATTTATATGGTCGATGGCCTAGCCAATGATTCCATTGATTAAACTGGGACGACTAACCGTATCAATTATTTGGTCATTTGCCTCTGCACAGATATGGTCTAACTGTCGTGTTAACCTGTAAAATGTTTTAGATAATGTCTTTATTCTCTACTGAACCAGGAAGTAGTATGCAAATTTGCACTGTTGTGTCGCGTGAGAGAGCATATTTGTTTTCAGTGAATCAATGCGGCGAATAACTTCAAATGAATTCGAACCCAGGTAAAAATGACGACTGAATGCAAATGTTTGTGATTTTGTCAGTATGTCGAATAGTATACCCGTTTTAACTAACAACAAACAGTTAATGTAATGGTTAATATGATTTGCTAATATTGAAATATATGAGAACAATGAAGTTGAATTTTTGTCGAACATCAGTAAATGGTTTTTATCGTAGATCTACACCACGGCGATGACAACAAATATAATTAAACTTCAGCGTAATGCAATCGTATAATTTGCAGCGGAGATTCATACGCTTCGAATTACTCTCTATGTTCAATCATTCGCCAATACGCGTTCGAATTCATTTTGTCAGCAAGCTGCTGCTTCGTCCAGCGTTACGTTCAATCTTCCCTTGTTATTATATTCTGGTTCTATGAAGAAAATCTCTTTCCATCATCACAGATGTCGGATATGCAGGGCGTGAATAATATTCGTCATACTATATACCGCTAAAGCCGAGAGGAAAGAAGGCTCCGTTGACATGTAATGACTCCATAGAAGAAAGATTATAATGGCAGGCTCCGATATTGAAAAGTGCCCATTTTCATCGCATTCGCATGTACATAAGGCGGATGCGTTAAGGACTGCGTTATATGATGCCAAAACAATTTCGTAATACACAGCATATATTACCCATGTCATATATAGCGAGCATGTCACGAGAGTAACATTATCCGATGTGGCAAAAGCAATTTGGGAATCTTACGATTAGTAGCCTCTGTAATGGCTCAGCATGCAAAATATTCCGTTGCCAAAACGTATTCATTTCAAGGCCTGCTTGTCTGACATAGACAATATGCTAGAAACATATATCGAACGAAATACCCCATACATAGACTGAATAAACCACTGTTTAGATATTAAGTCTTTTGCAGTTTGAGCTGCAATTTGTGAAGGATATCTTTGAAATGTTACACACAGAAATAATGCAGAAGAAATATGTGCGTTCAATAAAGTTCATTCCGACCGATGGTCTTTCAAACATTGACAGAATATCAACAGGCATTACACAATAGTTGGATATTAGAGTTGTGATGAACAAAATATTCAGAGGGGCCAAATATAATACCGGAAGTCCTAACTATACCTGTTGTGATGTTGGATGACAGAACGTCGACTTTCAAAATTACTGTTGCTATCCGTGTCCTGACATATCATAAATAACGAGAAAAACTCTGAATAATATTGTCATTCCGACAAGTGTGTACTGCTTAGTAAATGTTGTTTTGCCAATTCCTTCCTCGCATCTTGATTCCCGTGATACTAAATACACATTAAGATTACGATTCGGACGGACAAGGAATGACCTTGCAAATGCAATGTATGTCTTTAGTCCATAAACGATGCGGCCAAATGCACAATTTTTTTCGTAACCTTCTAAAAATGTGAACGTGTCACTGTCAGTTCATAACCATGCATCTGCAATACCTTAAACAGCATGCTACAAAGAGTCAACGAAACCGTTACAATCATTGTATCAACTACACCAATTATCCATGATGCAACAATATTTTTATCGTTTGCATATATCTTACATATTATGATTAAGAATATCCATGGCTTAAGTAAGGATTCTACGGTTGATATAGTGATTGGACCCTTGTAAAGGTGAAGAGCAAGCTTCGAGCTTCGCCGAGCGTGCCATTGACGCACAGCAAATAGATCATAATAACATTAATATCGGTTGCCGAGTGTCAAAATCTACTATATTGGTATTCTTCATCATTAACAAATATGTGCATATAAGGTTTACATCCACCACAACACATAATATAACGCTAATTAGTTTGCTACGACACAGTGAATGTCCTTTTCACGCCCATTCCGACTTTATTGTCAATGTCAGTACGGGAGGAAAAATCAGCCTCAATATGGCCGCCTATCCTAATTACCCATGAAATGTGACATAGTGTTGCTGGTTATGTGTCATGAAGAAAATACAATGCGCCTTATCATGACAATTCCTTAAAGACTGATTTAGCATCCATCTCGTTATTTGGGTACTCTCAAGGACAGATGAGGACAGAGCGTACCAAGCTATAACCATAACCCGAAATTATATTACCCCTAGCTTACTTGATGATTCAAACACAGTTTCTTTTCTACACGAATATTCGTCATACGCTCGAAGCAAATGGTGACGGAATTATATAAAATCGACACGATTTTGTGCCGATTTGCTTATTTTGTTGGATATATTTGACGACTTAACTACAGATTAATGATATGTCAACTCTAGCATTTTACGGATCATGATGGCTCACATTCAGTTCCTCGGTTCCCTGACACCTGTGGTTCCTCAATATCTACGACCGCATAGGGCAAGAGTATACCAAATATAAAAGGAATCAATATGCAGTTATCATTAATTGTTGAATCTATTTGACTAGCTGTGGTGAGCTGGGAGTAACATCTGCGAATCGCTAAGAAGCGAAATACATGCATAACTTGCTTGATATTAAATGTCTACCATGTTCGTATAGACAAGAAATCGATATCTCGCAGGCTATCTCTTCCGTGTCCCCAAAAATGTCAAACGAATTTGTGATTAATATTTCATCAGATGCTTAGAAACAAACACAAAGACTTGTTTATCGAGGTGTCTATCATACATGCTTTGATAGAAATAAAAAGTGTCCTATATCACCGCGGATTATAAATTCCTTTAAATAGAATGTTACTAGTGTGGATTTATTATGTAGATCGCCTCGACTTGTCTAGGAAAATCACACGCGCATCATGTCTGTTTGAATATTTAACGAGAAAGCACTCGGATATGATGATGGCAATGAAACGCAAATTAATCGACGGTCAATTGATTGCCTCTTCAGTCACGTATCAATAGCCTAAAAATTACATATATATAGCAATGACGGTAAACATGGAAACATTAACACTGCCAAACGTAATTTTTTCTCACTGACGTTACGTGTACTAACTCAAGAATGTTTATAACGTAAACAAAAAAAAGAGGAGGACAGGTAAATAAGAAAAAAATATTAGCCAGATTTTCATATCAACACATCAAAGTTTCAAGATCTGTTCATATGTAGCGTAACATAATATTAAAGTTTGCCAGATTTATAATTTTAATTGGCTTATGTATTATCATATAATTAGTTTTGTTTTCATTCAATTTTAATTTGTATGCAATCAACAAAGAATTTAGGTCGTCTGTGGCTGTATTTGCACTAAGAAAAAGCGTCGGTAAGTAGCGTGTTGTCGTGATAAAGGTTGTATCGTCAGCGAATGACAAAGTTGTTACTTTAGATGCGTTATTTGTATCATTAACATAAATAATAATTAAAGGGGGCCCAAGTATAGACCCCTTTGGGAAATCAATGATGAGTATTTCTTTGTATCGATTTATAATTGTGTATTTCAGTATATTGTCTTATAATATTAAGATAATTATAAAACCATTAATTTTCTTTTGCCTCTGATGCCTAGTGCATACATTTTATTTGAAAGAATTTCGTGGTTATTCAGATCAAAAGCTTTTGTGAGATCACAAAATATTGAGAGGACATATTCATCGTTTAGTTTCTTATTTGCGTCTGCGTACAGAGATAGTAAATGTAGGATCGGGTGCATGGTTATTTTTTTTTTTTCTGAAATCCATACTGATGATGGCACATTACGGAAAATTTGCTAGTTTTAATTGTTCGGAAACAATTCCAGTCATTAGTGATTGGTTAAATATGTATTTGAGTGGGGAACGAATCAATGGTATAGAAAATTTCAGTATTTTTGTGCTAATATCATCATGTCAAAGATTTCTTCTTCCGCTACTTGTTCTAGAGATCTACTGTTTTAACTAAATATATTGTGTTACTTATATCTGTAAAATAATTGAAACATTCACGGCTATTTTTTGTTTATCATTTTTTTGTACACTATGTACAGTAACATTCTGTGGCGGATTATTTGCTTTTCATGATCGCCCTAAGGCACTGTTGAATACATTCTTAGTTTCTTTCATATTTGTTTTGTGCAGTTCCATTTGGTCATTACAATATGTTGCTGTTTGGTTACGTTTTAATTTAGTGAAAATATTACTGTATGTTATGTATTCGTCAGTGTTGGTTTGAGTTTTTGTTTTGTACTGGAAGATTTTATTAATGCACTGGTCATTTATGGCTGATGTTGTAGTTTCGTATTCTTTTGGCGCGACAGTAATGGGATAGATTGTTTGAATACTGATGTGTACTTTCTGCTAAATAAAATTGTATGCGATATTTGGACATTCGCAATTTTCGACATCAGTACAATCTGTGGAGAGTTAATTTTCTATGAAATTGTTAATATTTGTTTCGTTAAACTCTCTAGAAGTTGTAGTGTGTTTAGTTTTGTTTCATGTTTGCTTGTATGAGAATAATAAAACGTCCCAAAATGATGTGATAAGTCTGTTACAATAATTCCGGAAGATTATGGTGATAAGTCATTACTGTATATGTGGTCTATCAGGGTAGCTGATGCCGGTGTTTACCTTGGGGGTTTGGTTATATTGGTTACAAAACAAAGCGAATGAATATTTTCAAGAGGAAGACGTTTCAATGAGGAAGACGTTTCCCGGGGAGGTAGCATGGTGTTAGTTTTACTATGTCGTCAAGTTCTAAATGGAGTTGTTATACGACTTATTTGTTAATGTTACATAACACCAATGGAGGAATGAGGGCATGGTGTTAGACAAATTCTAAATGGAGTTGTTATACGACTTATTTGGTAGTTTTTTGTGTTTCACGAAGATGCATCCATTATAAGTCCATGTGTCTTGGATTTTGTTCTGTTTTTTAGAGTCCTGCAGTTATAGGCAATCTCTTTCCGCGTTTTTGTGAGGTCTTCATTTATGTAGCACCCGGTTTGTTTTAGTTTGTAGCGACGCTTCATGATTTTGGTCTTGATATCATGGATTGTGAGTTGGAGTAATAGTGACCGCGGTTTTCCGTCTTGTCTTGGTTTACCAAAAGAGTGATATCTGTCTGTGTGTTTAGAGACGTCAAGTCATCCAGTTTTGCTTCTAGTTTCTATGTTTTTTCTTTTAGATCTTTGATTTTCCGCGTCTTTTACTGCCAGCTTGATTTCAAAGCATTGTCGCATGCATTCCTTGTGTCACGATTGTGTCGACCGCTAGTGGTGATGAAACTTAGTCGACTTCAGAATTTCGTCAAAGGGATCTTTATGATCATAATACATATATATAATAATAAATATATTTAAATACATATATATATGCATATGTATATATTTATATACATAGCTATATAAAAGCATAAGTATACACATGTATATAAATACATGTATAAACATTTAAATATATATATATATATATATATATATATATATATATATATATATATATATATATATATATATATATATATATATATTTATATATATATCTCTATATATATATATATATATATATATATATATATATATATATATATATATATATATATATATATATCTCTATATATATATATATATCTCTATATATATATATATATATATGTTTGCTGAGAAAAATTCAAGCATCGTCTCCAGAAGAACACAACCGGTTGTACTCACAGAAATGACTTGCATGTCATAATTGTATTTATTGGAATTAGGAATTTCAATAGGACCTAGCTGGGGCACCCATGGTTGTGGCAGCTATATGTTCTACCTTCATGAAAGAGTACGGCCATTAATTGAATATTTCAAAGCTAGTGCAAGCGAAAGCTAGTGCAATAAGATAACATACCGCTGTACTGAAAGTACATTTTTATTTCGTCACATTCACTTCAAGGTGAACCGCATACTTGGTCATACCAATTTAAACGGGTCAAACAATGGTTATTACTACATATATGCCACGAACGATCTACATAATATGTATCTGTCGACATTCGATACACGTGCAATAGTACAAACGCGTTAAGTCTGTCATCACAATTCAGTGCAGTAATCTAATAGCGTCTGTATTAGTGTCCGAGATTTTAACGGAAACATTATAGAAAATTGACAAAGTGTTTGCGTCGGTACAACTACTGCAATCATACGGCACTAGCAGCATGTTTGCTTGCAGCCATTAGAAGTTATATCTGCATCGCATATTTTTGTCACAATGGTAAATTAGGGAAGGGAGAAGTTGTACTGTCTTCATTGCAAAACTCGACAACATCAATATGATATGCAGGAAGGATATGCAATGTCGCAATGAATGATAATAAACATCTTCACATTATTTCACGTTTTGGCCAAACATACCTAATTGTATAGATTCCATGACTTCCTTATATTGAAGCAATAATTACTAAATGATGCACGGGGATAAATATATGTATACCGAATGGATAAAGCAAAGCGCAGGACTGTCATAGACGCGTATTAAAAACCTCAGCTTCCATCTAATTTCATAATAGGCATATCAACGCAATATTTATCCTAGGAACCTAAATCAATCCGACTAAATATGAAGAAGACGTTGCAACATTGATCACATTTAAACCGTATATCTGCAAAAAGAGTACTGATTGCATACGACGAACATAATTCTAGATTATTCTTATTGCATCGAGCGGCACACATATATATGCAAAGATATATCGGACAATTTATTGTTGAATACCTATGTGTCGATTGCTCAATTATGTCAATTACTTGACTATTCGGGCAGCTCGGTGCCCCGTCGTGCGACTGGCGTCAGCTGACTATTCATCATCAGGATCATCATGATTAATCATGATGATGATCATCATCATTATTATCATCATAACAGAGAGAAAGCTGTTGATGTTTCTGATACCAGGATAACGTTCGCTAATAAGTGCTTACTTTTGCAATCCGTGCAAGCTTGTACTCAAGTTCAAATATGGGACTTAGTTCAAATGGCGACAGCAAAATATCGCCTCACACTTGGTGCTGTTTTTACGGCTTTATTTACACCGATGGAAAGAGATGACCTAAACAACTAGTGAATCCATAATCTACTGGTAGACAATGATTAAAATATATTTCATATTATATGACTAACAGTATATCGATAGTTTGGCCAGCACTTGAATGCATTTGTTTTTAGCCGAGCTCAATTCATATTATTGACAATCATGGCAACATGAAACATTGTTTGTGGCATTTAATTCGCCGCAGGCTTAATTGCATGGTGCAAATTTGTGGTAGTTCAAGAAAACCTTCAGTAACATTACGGCTTAGGGTACATGGCATATTAGCAGCCAGACACATTTTTTTCTGTATCTAGTATGCACTGGATGCATGAACTGACGTTTTCTGCTAGCATGTGCAATACTATTCCGTTTTCTTCATGCCGTATATTCAATGGTTGCCGATATTCTTTGTTTGCATCATAACCAAAACAGAATGCCAAAATAGTTATCACTTTAAGAAATTGTGAAATATTACAGCGATTCTGCCCAACAGAACGGATAAATCTACCCCCTGTCCTAGTCACTATATAGATAAGTGTTTCTAATACCACGTATATTCTGCGGACTGACCAACATTTGAGCGGTAGAAATAATTCTTCCAAATGCAGCCAGTCAATGCAATTATCCTGCACGTCGAACAGTCTAGACTCCTGGAGTTGATTTTGTTTTCTGGTAGCAATATCTCCTTCACAATGACATTAACTACGACACTGCGCATCAATCAATGCTTAGTAATGAGACCTCGTCGCTTCGCGTTATGATAGATGACACATATGCATTAACTAGCAACAATTGTGTATTTTTGTGAAAACATTAGCGAAGCACAATACAAGTTATAAAGGGAAAATATAATCATGTTTGCAAATGCAGCGTTTCAATTATGTTTGTATACAGGAGCGTTGTGTGTTTACAGAGGCCAACTCTATACGCAGTTATCTTTCCTGTAGCTTTTGAATTATTTCTTATGTGTTTGATTGAGGGTTTCATAAACCATTTTGATAGCGACATTAGAGACCTACCAATGCCCTTTACATCCGATTTCGCGCGTTATTAAACTATCATAGATTCATTTTGAAAAGAAGAGCTCATTTAATGTTCGTTGATCAGACACACTCGCAATACTATACATCTAGTGCGAATCTTAGGCATTATGCTATCTACCATGGTCAAAGCTATGTAGTATGGGAAATGAACTAATTTGAATTGTTGTCATTTGCGTGAACGAGAAAAAAGACGGCGCGTATAATTGATCCTCAAAGGAAACTGCTAATTACATTCAATATTAGCATTTCTTATCAATTCAATTGAATTATTTACCCTACATTACCTAATTGTCATTGTCTATACGAACACCCACATACGCGGTGACAAGTTTATAAGACCAAATGCCAGGGTTTTTCTAAAATCGTCTAACTGAATATGCGCAACAGGATTGAGAATTTGTAGCATTTTAGATGCTCTCTTCGTGCATTTTAAACATATAATTGCGGATAAAATCGACCAGAAGAACCGAAAAAATTACTTATGCAGCGAAAACATTTTTATTTGATAGCTTTCATTGCACTGTAATGCTCAACAAACATGATGAACTCAAACAAGACACCACCGCCACGATTTAATAATATAATATTGGTGAATTATCATAAAAAAGAGTCGTTGTGTGACTGCGTTCAACACGAGCGCAAAATACTTGATGGTTTTGTCGTGGTAATTTGCCAGGTAGGCATTACAACAACATATTCACAAAATCGGTGGCAATGTTCGTAGTAAATAAAGCGTCTCCGTATATACAAACTAATACTTCGGCCTTATCGTATGTGAACACATTATTAGTAAAACGCCATAATGCTAGCCGATGATGCACCACCCCGTTCAGATTGTTTATAAGCATAATATGAAATTCCAGTGTTACAATGCTTTGAGTACCGAGATATGCTTCAGCCCTAGTTATATCAAGCTACATATTTGACCAGCGTGTGTTAAAGGTGTCTATAATAGCTCCGAAATAACATGCAGTTTAATATACTGTCCACTCTTCTTCAAGTAGGACATGCATTCTAGATTGTGACAATCTACTAGATTTTATATTTCAAGGATGGCACGGATGAACCCGACTCACTAGGGTGCAAATTCGCAGAAAGAGCATTCTCTGTGGTCGCACTGTAGACGTTTTGCCACACATGCTGTGATCAGTTAAAAGCATATTCAGTTTTTGCCGGGAAAAATCATATATAGCTGTCGCCATTTTAACAGTAGGAACTGTAATTGCACCAGGAAAGGCTCATTGTGCAACTATGTTTCCACCTCGACTGCTCCTAGAAATGTCACACAATTTTGTCTTTTAGATGAGGTGCATTATACTTACGATGGATTTCGCTATCCCTTACATGTTTAATTTACCGCTTTAATCAACACCAAGCAACTTTGGCGTGGTTGAGTGCCGTAGACTATAATTGTAGCTGCCGGGATAATTTTGCCGCCACTCGTGCGCGCCGTGTATTGTTTTTGAGAGCATAAAATTAGGAAACAAATTAAAGCATCGCGGTTCCACTCACGAACTGATATAAGCAAAGTTGTAGACTGACCAGACACGATGTTAGAAGTCTCTGGGGAAAACAATCACTTCAAAAAACAATAGAACGTTACAAAGCATCGTTCCAAGGCTGAATGACCAGAATAAACCATTATTTACTTACCTAGTTTCGAACACACTTATTGACTTTATGAAGCTCGAAAATAAAGTGCATCACACGGTACTTTTTGCGAAGCTACGAATTTCTAACTATACCTATCGGCCAGTTGTTTCGGCATTTGTTGATGTCACTTTAGCAGTGTTTATAGAATGTTCTACTGCATGGCAAGGAATTAATTCTTCAAGCTTACACGATTTGCGATGCTTTTGCGTATACAGTCAAACAGTTACAACACTGCTGCTAAAAGCTAATTCTTTTCAAACGGTTTTGTATTCATCATTTTTTATAACTGCCCTGAATCGACTTCCGGAAATTAATGCGGGCGTTTGATTTTTACAACTCTCAAAAGTGAGCCTCATATACGGGATTCATATTCGGCAGGAAACAACCACTCAATAAAAATAACTATGCGTGGCCTGATGACGAGAAATACAATATTAAAAGTGACGTCGAATGAAAACAACTTAATACGTTTTCCATATAACGATAATATATAGATCTGCTGTGTGGAAAATTATAAACGATACAAAGAAACGTTGACTGCTACTAGGCCTATGACACCACGTCTAACGAAGTACGAAACGCCCAAGCAGACGTCTGGTTGTCTCTATTTTAAGAAGTCAGTACTTAAGACTCTACGAATGCTGTAAGATTTACAAGGCGTGGGCTTACAGAGTGCGTTGGAGTCGGTTACGGCGTTTGTAAAACATGCCAATTGCTGTGGAGAGGCGTACAAACATCGAACCGAATGTGTTATCTAATTAGCACAAAACGCGCCTCTTCTTCAAAGATAAATCTTCTTATAATAGTTTATACAGACTTACTATATGTCCCCCTTAGGCGTGTAGTAGGAAAATTAAACAATTAACATGAAAGTTGCCGGTGATAAAATTACCTCTCGATGAAACAGACAACCAACTGAAATAAGATATATGCAGAACATCAGGCTGCTTGATGCTAAAAATATGTTGATTACTGGAAAACCACACGTAGTTTAAATGTCTCGATATTACATGCCATAGACTGGCTCTGAAGCCAGCAACGGTGATTATAATTAAGATGACCAGTACAAAAGATATTACTCATATTACTGATGGGCGATACTTAGAGCAAAGTATCGAAAGAGTACGGATTTATTGGGTCAGCCCGAGCCGTTGGGTTTCATAGCATAAATTTACATACAAATATATAAATAAATATATGTATATATATATATATATATATATATATATATATATATATATATATATATATATATATATATATATATATATATATATATATATATATATATATATATATATATATATATATATATATATATATATATATATATATATATATATATATATATATATATATATATATATATATATATATATATATATATATATATATAGTTTGCCTTTGAGATGTGCCGCCTTTAACCTATGTGATACAACGCTATTAGCTTATAAATGTGTTGAAAGTGCATGATGAGTAAAAACAAAAGGCTTTAGGAAACTTTGACGGTCAAAAGACATCGAAAGTATTTAATACCAAAATGCAGATACGCACCTCGTTTGATATGATGTTTATGGTCGGTCGTTGTTGCTCGTAATTACCTGCTGGGGTCCTACATAAAATCATCGCCGGCATAAGATAGACAGATCTATGGTTATGGACAATGGCTAGCAAAATCCGGCTATGATTTACTGTACCTACCAGAACCTTTACTTGTTCTGATTTCCGTTTTGTGTCCACACAACGAGAACCTAAATATGCTCGTTGTGCGGCAGCTTTTGTTTAGCAATATTTGCAACATTCAACTAAGAAAAAACATATTTTGCGTTTTCTGAGAGCAACATACTGTTGAGCTGCTAAGGTGTCTGCATAGTAGCCTGAGTTTCATGATACTAACAAGCCAAGTTTTTAAATCCCCACACAGCAAGAATGACGGCAGCAGTTATTTATGCATGAGCTCAACAAGTTTGGCGCAGTTTTATCGGAGAGGCTCTGTCTTTGGTATGCCCTGACACATCTTGCATTATGTAACAAGTAGCATTTAAAATCCGCTTGGTCCAGCATCCAGCGAAGGTTTAGAAAACGATACGATTATGTGTCAAATTTACAATTATAAATTCCTGCGTTCATTGCGGCTAACAGATATGCAAAAATCAAAACATATCGTTGCATTTGCAATGGGGCCGATTAAATAAGATGTAATTGTTTAATTCCAGTGCACCCAGCTGCTCTCGCTAAAATATGCATGGGTGCTAGACACAACTACTAAGAGCATCAATGATTCAAATATCCTAATCGTTTGCCACTCTGCAACTGGATTAAAGAGTAACATTTTGCTCTTAGCCCAACGATAAGGATTAGATAAGCTAGATATTCTGTTTTCATAAGTTGATTTCGACAATCGCAAATTTACTGAATTTAAGTAGGTTTAGATGAGGCAAAGTGAACGCGGCAGGATGGAAAATAGTCACATGACCTTGAGTCTCTCGTACAACTTAAGTCTCGTTATCCTCGTAAGTTAAACTGCGGCAGCGAGTTAGTTGTGATGTTTGCTGTTGTGTCTGAATATTATCCAAGATTTCATATTTCAGGGGATGCTTAAATGGACGGAAGACTGTTATTAAGAAGCCCCTATTACCCCTGGCGGTAGAGATTTTTGTTTGCAACTTGGACAGGCTAAATTTCTGGCTAAGGTGCTCTAAAGCAGATCGGCAACGATTCACGCACTAATCTGAGCACGAACACTCGTCGCACAGAGAGGACATCAACGTCGTCATTATCTACGGGCATGCTAACGCATTTAATGTTGTAAGTTCATTTTGTGCGACTGTTAACTCGATTGTCGGATATATATTAATGTGGTCGACAATATATAGATATATATATATATATATATATATATATATAGAGAGATATATATATATATATATATATATATATATATATATATATATATATATATATATAGATATATATATATATATATATATATATATATATATATATATATATATATATATATATATATATATATATATATATATATATATATATATATATATATATATGAGAAAGTTGGTCACGTCCAATACACAAACAACCCCAAGGCAGTATTCACCCTAAGCTCTGTGCGTCAAAAGATGGTGCACATCACTAACGGTCTACTCCAAAGGGGAAAAACAGCCGGTTTTAGCAAACACACATCTAATGTTTGTTGATTTCGTGGGCCGAATAAGGCAGGCATCACTACTTGTTTATCTTGCTTGATAAGTGACAAATCTGCATGTTCTATAGGTTGGCCTCTAGAATATGATCTACCTAGCTCCGGTGAGTTATTAATCTGTGGTAGCTATCCTCTGTATAGGAAACGAAACAAACTATTATTATTGTCATAGGATTCATGAATTTCGCCGTCCCTCAGCAGGTTTCTTTGATGTGCATATTGAATGCCGACTGTGTTTTCCTTCAAGAAATAATGACAAATAACTCCTTAAGTTAATAGATTTGATTTGCAGAGTTATACCTAAGATGTATTTTATGCATAGGTAATTTACGTAGGCGAATGAGCCTTAATCAATTTATTGCCAGGATGATGCAATTATTTTATAGACTGGACCTGGTGTTAGCGACACGCTAAAATTTAATAGATATAATTGAGTAGATTGCCAGACAGTGCCACAAGTGCATGTAAATATCCAATTATATCTGCGCAATGAACTTCTTCCTTCTCAGCTAGAAGGTCTATGCTCTGGCGCAGCGTATGGAAAGCTGCCTAAATGCTGGCCATAGTCCACCGAGTTGCGATAAATAATACGATTACCATGGAAACATTTGTCAACGATGAACATTTAATCTAACCGGTTGCTTGGCTTCTTTTCCGAAACACGGTGTTGCATATAGTTTCACAACAACCAACTGCATCCGGGGAGGTACATTTCTTGCTATACACATTAACAAGACCGGGATATGTCGCAGGTAAAGCTGCCACCTCATATTGATTTTTGCCCTCTTGGTTATTTTAAACAAGCTATTGAAGGGGTTGTGCGATTGGGTTGATGCCCGATGTCAAAATACGGTCTCGACATGCACAGCATAGATTCAACTACGTGTATATGTAAACTTTATAACGGACCTTGGGTGCATCTTATTTATCCATTAGCAGCGGCATATAGCACGCTGCGTGATTTGCTTTTAATGATTACATGAGCGTTGAGTTTAGGTAGGTAATCATTACGTACAGAAGCCCGCAATGGAATGCATTTTCCTTAGGGCAGGTAATTTGCAAAGGGTTTTGCATTGGTTGGAAAGCAATATCAGTTATTTCAGGTCGATCGATCATCAAGCTAACTCAAGCTTGAAAGCATATCTTATCAGCCTAGTACTTAGGTCACATTTTTTCAGTTTTGTTCTATTTAAATTAAGCGCTTTTTGCCAATAAATGGGCTACTGCTTACAGGTATACTGACGTTTTGCGTTTGCTTCTATATTACGCCACTTTTGCTTACATCTTAAATAATATACAGTTTATATCGTTTGATTTACTATGCAACACAACTGTGCAGAATATCCGATCGGCCAGTGACGTGTCAGGGCTAGATCCGGCTGTCGTATTGCGCTATACAGATCAATCTCATTAACCAGCTGGGAGAAAGACGACGGTAGCAACAGCCATCAGGGCATGCTTACCAGTTACATCGCTCATGGTAGCTTGTCTATTGATCAGCAAAATGCTAATGTAAATTTACCATGTAAAACATTTGATTGGTGGACATAGATCATAACATTGTCACGAATCAATCGATAAAACGTCACCAAAAGAGATAATCAACAACATGGATTCGCATTCCGAAAATATAACTCGCTTCTACGTCGTGCTTAATGAGGGATGCATTCGGTTCCATTGAATGCTATAATACATAACTGGCTGCTTCGAGATGCTATTATCACACAGCAACGATTACAAGAGAGACAGATGAGCCTCGCCAGGTGATTGCGCATACCCTTTATGATCGTGCACTTCTACCGTAACATCCAAGCACTTTTTTGCAGGAAAGAGTGACTATTGTTTTAGCTTTGCAGCACTCGAAATTGGACAGTGGTGGACAGCTTGCAATTTGTATGTGTAACTGACGGCCATGTACAACGGCAGACAACGACTCTCGTGCTAAACACAAGTATAACCATCGCTTCCTCATTGAAAAATTATCAGATTTATATTCTGAGCTATTCGTAATGAATTGTCGCAATAATTCGACGGTGCAAAATCACACAACTACGATTCATTTATCTCAATGACGCGTCAGTTATGCGAGAGGAGATGAGTAGTAGGCTTTCAGTCCCGATCCTATTATCGCAAATTATATTGTTCCACAGACTTCCTGATGAAACATGGCTTTGGATGATGTGCTATGTATCTGAATGAAACGCTGATGAAAATGTTTGTAGCTCGTTGCATTTGATATTATATTCAGTCGGAGCAACTTTACCGGCCCTCTATGAACGACGTTATTTTCTATTTCGATGAACTAGCAACATCAGCCATACTGAAAAGTAATATATCATTTGATATATTTTGTTATTCAAACAACAAAGCCGCATTAATTTTCATATTTTCTCTAGCTACAGCGATAACTTATTGGGGTGGCGACGATAACCCGACTTAGGTTCTTGATTCAGTTCTTGCTCCCAGGTTTCAATAATATGAGCTCTTGCATTTATTAAATGGGAAAATGTACCACACGTCGTAATATGCAAAAAGCTTTGCAGGTTAAATCAACCATGGTCAAACTTTGTCTATTTTCTCAGTATTCATCTTCTCGTCGACGTTAGTTTCATATGATTTAATAATAAAGGTATGTGGGGGTTCCGTCCCATCAGAATAGTACCGACACAAACGGTAATAATGCGTGAAAATAATTATCTTTCAATTAACGGACAGCTATAAGCAACACCAAAAACAGACCTTATCAGTCGTAACAATCATTTTTTTTGTAATATTATTCCGAAAAATGCGCTGGGTGCTCATTTCCATTTATGCACACTATAAACGTCCATGTAGCACTTAGCTGAAAACTGCTCGTTGACGCACCATGCTGTCGTTTGCTCACTAACTAAAGCACGTAGTCCTCTCATTTAGGCGCTTTTGTAAAATAATGGTCAGGGGCGGAATAAGTCCTCCATTCGCCAATATCACATTATCGGTATTTTGCATGCTATCTGGGGATATCTGAGTTCTTGCTAAAGAGAATGCAGCTAGACATCTGCTAGGTTGCTTCATGTTCACTTTTTGCGGAGCGTCATTGGCCTAGTTGATTTGAACTTTTTGTGTGTTTAGCACACCCTTGTAGCTTTAGTCGTTACCATCAATACCAAACCCAGGCTAATTATATCCGTCTTCTATCAGCGGAATCCACAAGAAGTAATAACCAGAAATAATGTTGATATGACTTTTGATCAGACTGATGGCCCGAGCCTGCGACCTACTGTAATGGAATACTTTTCCAACCCTCTAATTACTGATATCGTGTTTAATTCATTCTAGTGGTAATATGTTGTTTGCTTTTGACCGTTTATTTTAATAATTACGTAACATGTGTTCGAGTATGTTCGTGGATGACTGTGATTGGTCAGCCGGTTAAGGGAGAGGGCTGGCCCTAGTGAGGTAATGTGTGCTGTATATAAGTAAAGGATACAGGTGATGTGTGCTGTATATAAGAGAAGGATACAGGTTGGTACAGCAGTTCGGATCGAGAGAGTATAAGCGTAAGACTGATTTAACGAGGTGCCATGTTGAAGTAAAATAAATGGTTTTTGCGCTCACCGAAGTCTTTACATGTCTAAGTATACTTCTCAGGCTACTACAGAAGAGAAACCGGACTTAATTAAGAAATAACGTCACAAACAAATGGTGGAGAACCCGGGTAATTACCACAACGTTCAAAGTTATATCGGCAGCCTATATGAGTCCGGCATCGGATTCGCAACTCCTCGTTAGCACTCTTACAATATTCGTCGAAAAGATATAAGATAGAGAAAAAGAATATCATAGAGAAAAACAGAGAAGATACGAAAGGAAGAAGTCCGGTTGCGCGCGAGTACCGCCACAACGCCACTGGCATTCCAGACCAGTGTGCAAGATGCGGCCGCATGGGACACTGCACGGAAGCGTGCTCTTCGGCCAACCACTACCCTATTTTACGTCAGTCAACGAAAGCCCCCTACAGAAAATAGGAGTAACACAAGAGACAGCAGTAGCCAGGGACAGGCACCACACGGTTTCCACATCATTGACATCATTGACATGCGACATAGACAATGAAACGACTGTGCAAAAGCAAATATTCCACACCACGACCGACGGAAAGACCAAGAAAAAAAAGGAAAGAACAAAGTTAAAGCCGTTAAAGCACAGACAGCTCCGTCTGCTACAAATGACAGAAGGACGTTGACACCGATCCACACAATAAACGATTTTTATGATGAAGAACTTGACGACTTGGGCATTTTGTATTTCTACCCAAATTTAAATAACCGACTCGTTCACGACCTATTAAACTACAATCCTGCTGACCACGACACCGACATGGCTACGGATAACGACATTTTCATCGACGCTAAGACAACACAAGACTACATCCCGAGCGTTCTTAAGGTTGGCTGGTGACGGTCGCTAGAGACTGTTAAATCGACTTGAGTTACATGACCCCCTAACCATCTTCAAAAGACCCCGTCGTATCCTTTGATTCCGTCTACCCTCATGCAAATGTGTTTACCTGCTTTAATGTACTTTCTTGGTGGATGCAATCTTTTTCCAATGTAGCTGACAAAATCCAGTTAAGTTCGACTGACTTCGCCGGCGTTTCCTTTCTTTAATGTAAATTTTCTAGAATTAACAGATTTTAAATTGCAATTGCGCGGAGTAATCAATAAGTTTGAAATAAATTATCGGGGTTTCACTTTCATCTTTTATGTATTCAGGCTATTCATGTATCACTGATGGCTGCCATTTTGCCACGGCCAGTAAAATTTATGTTTGTTGATTTGTTTGTTGATTGTCCAATGGTGCATGTTAATTTATTTGTTATTATAATAATTTTAATTTTAGTATTATATATAATGTAGAGATGTACTCACGTTTTTTTAGAAAAGGGATAATGTCGTATAAAGAGGTAATGGATTCAAAGGTCTAATTCAACCAAAGAGATCAACGTTGTCTGTATGAGCAATATCTGTTTTTATATTTTAGTCTCAGACTTTAATTGAGAATTTTTAGGTGTGAACAAATGTCTTAATGTGCATTAGAGTTATAATATATTAGTAAACGTCATGTTTGGTTCACTTTAATGATTGTACAGTGGAAGTACAAAATTTATAGAAAGGGATAATATTCAATGGCTTAACCCGTTTATTTTTAAACTCCACATCATGCCCTTAAAGGTATACCCCACTGTTACATAATATCTATGTGTCTTGTTGTATTCGGTGAGTATATTGGCCGTCTGTGATTGGTCAATCAATTGCAGGTAGGGCTGGCCTAATGAGGGGACATGAGATTGTGTACATATTGAAGGAGTGTCCACGTTTGGGGAGCTTTCCCACCAGGATCCGAGGCGGGTGGACGCGACTCCAATATATACAGCGTAGGATCGGTTATAACGCGGTGTTTGTATCGTAGTCAATAAATATACGCAATGAAGTCTTGATATATCTGAGTATACGTGGTCAGGCCACTACAGAAGAGAGCCCCGGACAAATAGGAAACAAGAAATATCCTCAAAACAAATAGCCTTACAAGTAGTTAGGGCTATAGGGAGATGGCGTACGACTCCTTCTCATACCTGGAGAGGTTGGCGTTGGCTTCAACTACCGGCGCCCCAAAAGACTACCCCACCCTTCGGCTAGCCACATGCACATCTGCTCTGTTCTAATAGTTGCAAATATGCACAATGCTATCGGTATACGCTAAATGTCGTCATTCTACCAAAGAGTTTATAGCTTCGCTAAGAGTGATCCCTCGAGCCTTCCGCCCGAGAAAATATTTGAAGACACCACCTATTAGCCAAAGCGTTATTCTCATAGCGTCTTTTCATAGCGTCTCTAAAAACCACGCGGAATTCTCTGTTTACTTTGGAGCCGTAGTCGCCTCGACTAATCAGATGACTTCATGTCTTAAACAGCCGCCGAACCCCGAGACGTTGGATCAACAGTCCCATGTGCTTCTGTTGGTTTCATGATATCGTCGCCTGATGTCGGGGGTGTCGTTCGTGTAATTTCATGACCGTTACGCAGCTTAGCGTAGCTATAAACTCTTCGCTCAAGACCTTCACATCCTCCTGACATGCCAAAAATGGTGCCGTCTACCCCAGAGGGAACTGTCCTCTTTCATACAGTTATTGAAAATCTTACACTACCATCCACAGTGCGGATATGAAAGAGCGAGGGTCGTAAATTGCGCGGACGCTGTTAGAGGCGAACTGTTTTCCATAGGGGTACCCCAGACCGGGTCATTTGTCAAGCTAACATTTATTTAGCAGTGCACTTGCTATATTTGCTATTCATAAGCCTATTGTGCGACGAATTTTGGCTGCGGCAGGGCTCTGTGAAACGACATTTTTTCCGCACTCATCAATCGCAGTAAATTCAGCCTAGTATTTCCATGTGCTTTTGTTTGTGTCACGGTGGCGCCACCTTACGATTGCAATGTATTATAATTAGGGAAGCGATCACCACAGAGCCACTCTAAGTGAACACTCTAAGCATAGCTGTAAACTCTTAGGTTCTTCTTGGTAAACACTCCAATGACGCACCCTCTTAAAGGTTTTGCGGCCATGGATAAAAGAAAATGTGTGAGCATAAATAATAAGCGCAAGTCAACTCAAGCCATGCATGCCACCGGGGTGGCAAGAAAATACTGCACATGAGCCTTTTAGGCGAACGTAACCAATTCACCCGAATAATAGGAATGTTGAATATTGTGGAAATCACTTTTATGCCTGATGCTCTTAGTCTAATGCCGGCAGTAACTGAAGCAATGTGTACTTCGTCCACTGGATTAACTTCGCGCATTTATTGATTGTATGTAACCAGGCAGAAACTTTCGTTGAATGTATGATCAAAAAACCGGGAAAATGTTTGCTATTTCTTGGCTCATTGGCACCTCAAGATGTGCGGCATTGCACCTGTGAATCCTGCAACCGCGTGTTGTTCTAAACAGTCAATAATCACAACACCTGAAAGCGCGCGAGGTCGCTCAAGATTTAGAGCAAAACACCGTTTATTGGAGCTTGCTTAAAGAGTGGTTAGATTCTCTTAAAGAAAATTAGGTGAAACGAATGTATGCAGCTCTGAGAGCTCGTTCATTTCCGGTTGTTTTTTTGTTGAACTTTTTTTAATTGTGCTTAGGCACATTCGAAAAGAAAATATGTGCAACTCAAAAAGGAAATTAATTACCGTTCCCTTATGGTCATACGCATATCGTATTTTACAGAGTTAATTACTCTGTTTACTATCGCATATTTGGATAACGACTCATGAATAGAACGTTGGATGTGTTATAGCCAACTGAAGTTTGGGATGATTGATATTTTTGAAGCTTCATAGGCGTCCTTGTCGTGTAACGTTCCTGCTTTATACTACAAATATTTACAGAAATAGTAAAATTCGATCCACGCCAAGATACATCACGGAAATTGTCTATCATTTTTAAATGGCCGATATTCAGTTGCAATGAAACATTGCTATATCCCAGGAATGAATTTGCTTCCAGGTAGCATTAACATTGCATGTTATGATACAATTATGTAAGGAAATAATAAAATTGGATATACTTTAGGCTAGGTCATAGAGGAACATACTATCATGTAATTTGTTGCTCTGGAGTCCTAGTGTGGGTTTATTTCAAGCAAACCCTCAATAAGTGACCCGGTCAATTCACCCTTCGGCAACATTCTTCATAAACCCTACTAATTTTTGTTAATCCTACAAGCAGGACTCATGAACCTGTTGCAGCTGGGAGGAATCATTCTTGCTAACGCGTGCGTGTCTTGTTAAGCCGGAAGAGTTGTATTTCACTACCATAATACACACATAACTATGTTTTCGTTGGGTGAATGAGTTTGTTAATGTCTGCGCTAAACTGTTAACGTATACTCAGCCATCCGCATTAACAACGTATGTAACAGTATCGACGTCATCTAAACAAACTCCCTTTCATCGGTTTTTAAAAATCACAGCGTGCACCATGCAATTCACAAAGAGATTAAGACATAACCATAATATGATTGTAGTTTTCAGAAAGCTAATTCCCTTGATAACATCCTTTATTAACTAATTATGCATGCTTCACTTCGTAACATATCATCCGGTATCTGCCTTAATGCTAAGTTGTTAAGAAATGTAGGCCTCAAAATACATTGAGTGGACCGCCACGGCAAAAAACCGATATAATGGATATTAATTGGCGCACAGTTAGCAGGGAGTCCTAAAAAAATGGAAAGGCACCCTTGCAAATGGAAGCAGTACATTTAGGTTAAACAGCCTCCGGTTTGGACTAAATTCAGTTAGCTATTTATGCAATAGTAATACTTACCAAGAACGTCTGCTAGCATGGCCAGGATACCGGCATTTAGACCGTCTTGCATGTCGCAAATTGACCTACCTCAAATCCGACGAGTGAAAGCGTGTGGTGTCAAAGCGCAGGTAGACACAGACGCTTGTTTCCAGTCTATTCTTGCTGACATTGCAGTCGACGATGTTGGTCATTCGAAGCGGGCGTTCGGCGCATTTGTTTAAAATGGTTTTTCCAACTGCACAGAGCAGCTTGTCAGTCAATCATAGCTCTTCTGACCCTGACATTTAAAACCCCCAGCAGTAACAACCTGTCGCTTCTTTGAATATAATTGGCAAGCTTGTAAATAATTGACAACTCCGGGGCTTAGCCTTCGGATTTTAAAGCTCTGGTCTTTTCATTCGAAAATCCAGCCCTAATAAGCGTCTGAATCTTATACAATGAATCGACTGAACTACATCGATATTTGGGTTTATCCACGATAACGACGAATAGCCGCTAAATGAGTTGGAGCAATATGACTCTGACGGTCATTACGCTCTACGGATCCATTTGCTATGATGAAGCCGTAATTATCCAGCCGCCGCACATTATTAGACCAACCGCTGTTATTCATAATAACGATTAAACATTATTAACGCATCGATTTTTTCCGTCCTAGAATGCCAAAATTGGACGATGTATATAGCATAGCGAGCAGACGATGAATTTTGGGGGCGGTATATTCATGGTAGGGATAAGATTCTTAATGATGTCACACTTTGTAGAGAAGGATGCAGATTGCCTGGAATGTTATTTGCAATACTTTTACCTGCCTCGTGTCGACTGCCCGAGTACGGAATTAAATTTAATTATAAATGATACTCCGCCTTGTCAAATTCATGGGTTGCTGAAAAAATACTAAAAAAAGGAGCAAAGAGTGGATCAAAACAAATTATATTCTATGCTCTATATCAGCATTGGCAGCAATCGTTATATGAAATGACAAGCGTCCTGCAGTAACAAGATCGCCATTATTTTCGATTGCAAATGAATTAGCGTTGGCATGACTTAACGAGTAACCCCTGAAAGATTCACGATTCACGAACAGAGTGGCGGGTTGTTTGTTACTAAGTTGCGACTGATGTGCTGAATTTGCAATTAATATTATTTTTTAGGCGATATGGACAACCTAATTAACTCTGGATGACTACATTGCTTCGATAGGGAAATGAAGATACCGGCTTATAAACAGAGTAGCATTCATCTGTATTGTTGCTTGTGTCAAGAGGTATATTGTCTTTAAATTACACACTCCCTATTACCATTTTTCAGATCACCACAAAGCTCGTGGATCAATTAGACAAGGTATACTGGCTTCTGACTTGAACTTGTTGCAATTTTCCGACTCTTAAAATTTCTTTTCTTCTGGAGATTAAGCGGATAATATCGCAATGATAAACACTGACGTGCGTCAGACAAGTGGTACATGAGCCTATAGTGAAGGCTGATTGAGTAATACACGCTTCAGAAATGTAATAAGCCTACCAGAATAAGATAGATTCGACATATTTAAAGTTTCAGTTTCTATGTCCGTATCCTGTTCATACAAATAAGGTTTTTTTATATTGCGTGCATAAAATAAAGATAAGAAGGTGTCCGCGACAAAAAGCCATCTGATTCGTTTTCATCGCAATTGCCTTACGTTTAACTGTTGAATTGAAAGATTAGGCGACAAGACGCAAACAAAAATCCAACTTGAAAATGAAACGCATATAAATTCCTCAATGTGGCCTTAGAAATTTATTCATAAGTTGTTCGCCACAAATACATTCCATTTATTGAATAATAGTGTGGCTTTGGATTTGTCATGTGTCTTGTCGCACTCAGTGCGATACCTGCTCACATCAGTATCAAATAATCATCATTCTAAGGAATTACCTTTCGATAAACTAGCATAAATCGAAATAAAAGCTTTTGTGACTACACGGTACCCATATATACTCACGAAATTCACCAAGTAGCATGCAATACGGTAATGAAGCAGCGATAACAGCATTCAGATATTGCGCACATAGTCAGGATGTACGATGCGAAGTACTTTCCAATGTGGTCCGCTGAGTACGTAGTCAAGCCTAATAATTTGTCGGTTGATCTCAGACGACATTCCGTTTTTTATAGCAAATGCATCTTACTAACATCTTTTGCTATTTCGAAAAAATAAGCAAGTGTAATCAATTGCTTTGAACTACAATGGTCCGCGGCACGAGTGCTAGGAAAGTGCCATTGACGTTAATTATTGATGATGCTACATCAATAACCTTTATGCACTGGAACATAACGTAGCTACGGGGAGAAGATGTTCACAATGAATTATGGTAACAACGAGTTGCAATTTCGTCAATCTTGTGCATTCTTACCACCTCTCATCCATAAATGATGACAAGCAATAATCTTTTCTACCGATCCGTTAACCAACTATGCCATAATATTCTATTTGGAGATATGTTATCACTAATTTCACTGATTCATTGAGGAAATATAGGATGTTTTGTCCATAAATATGTCACATATAACTCACATAGGATATTTGGTCCGTAAAAAGGCGATATGTGATGAGAAGCATCTATGGTTTAATGCAACCCATTCTCAGATGCTATTGTGTATTTATGTCCTTCCGTCTGCGCATTATTCATTTTCAAAAATATAACATTGAACGATCATCTCATGTAGGTATCGCAATATATCTCATGTTATGCTAACAACCAAGGCGAGAACAACACGTAAGTAGTATCCTTTCAGCCGAGTCTTTCAGTAGGATGCTGAATTAATTTCGCTTCAAACAACATGAAGCGTCTTATTTGCCAAGCAGCCCGATATATGTCAGAGAGACACATCTGTTCAAGGTTACCACGATATTGCATCTATGATTGCAGAACCTAACTGGCAGGACCGAGAGATATCAATAAAGCACAGTTTCATGCTACTATTATGCCAGGTTATTTCGCGTCATCGCGAATGGATGCACTGTCGGTGAAGCAATGCAATAAGGTGCATATACGATATTATGCACTTATTATGGTGGACTTCATCAGCTAAAAAGGACATATTAACGGAACTCGCGGGAAAACTTTGGCCGCATTACAGATCATATAAGGCTAAGATGGTGCGTCGATTCTAGTTACAACCGATGGAAGGAAGCATAATCAAATGCCAGTACAGGTTCTTTAGCAGATTTCATTGATATGCATATTGAATCCCTACTGAGTTCTACCTCAAGCAATAATGATGCGTAATTCTATGAGCTAAAAGTATTGGTATGTCGAGTTCTATATAAGATGGTGTAATGCATCTGTGATTGTGTAGGTCAATGAACCTTAAACAAGCTATCGCTAGGATGGTGCACTGATTTCAATTACTCACGCTGATATTTGATAAGCATAATTTAATGGATTACCAGACAGTGCCACAAGTGCATGAAAATATCCAATACTATATTTGCGATGTACCAATTGTTCCTCAGCTAATAAATCTTAGCTCTGGAGCCGCGTATTGAAGGGTCACATTGCCTAACTGCGTACCACTGCATTCGGGGATGTTTCATATTGGATGGGATCCTAAAGAAGAGCAAGCTTTCTGACTGTGCACATATGTGCAAGACTGGAGAATGCCGCAGTGTTAGCTGTTATATTACATTAATTTTGCTCCCTTGGTTATTTTACTCTAGCGATTGAAGGGGTTGTGCTATTGAACGGATGCCCGATGTGGAAATATACTTCGATAAGCATATCGTAGTTGCAACTAAGTTTATATGTGAATCGGTCAACGGACCGTTGGCCCATCATCTTTATCAATTACCAGCAGCATTAAGCACACTGCATGATTTGCTTGGAAAGAATACATAAACTTTGAAGCCCACAATGAAATGCATTTTCCTTAGAGCCGTTGATTTGCCAAGGTTTTTGCATCAGTTGGAAGGCAATATCAGTTATTCTAGTTCTTACACAGGTCCACAGCGTCTCTTGTTCGATCGATCATCTTCCTAATCCGTTTCTCAATACATATCTCATCAACCGAGTATTTAGGTGACTCTGTGCAGTTTTATACTTGTCAAATCACGTGTTCTCTGCCCAGTACTAGCAGATATACTGACGTTTTGCGCTCGCCTCTACTTTGAACCACTTTTGCTTACAAAGTCGTTAACAAAGATTGTGCGGAATTTCAGTGTCAGGTTGTTGCCATCGAGGAAGCATACTGCTTAGTCCTAAACATTTGTATGAACGATTCACCTACAATTAGCACAAATCGAGTGTTACTCAAGATGTTTGCCAATTCCATGCCATTTTATACTGATGTATTGTCATCTGCTGAAAGCCCGACTATAAAGTTTTCCGCATTTTCACACTCAGTTATTGAAGAACAAATGCGCTACATATCGTCTACCAAAAAACCCTACTTCCATACATCGCATATTGATTCGTGGATTTAGCGGATCCGCTAGCCAAGCATGGCATAGTCATGTAATTAACGACCTACAATTCATCAGCATGCATTTAGTATTATCCAACGACTGGTTGTGTTTTAATGATTTTGGTCAATGACATGTAAGGGCAAGATTTTGCTTTCTTATTACGCTATACCAATAACGTTTATAGCTGGGGCATAAACGACGGTATAAACAACAGCGAGGGCATGCTTAGCCAGTTCTATTACCGTTCAGGGTAGCTCGCCTACTGAAAAAACGCAATGCTATTATAAATTAACCACGTAAGACCTTCTGTTTGTTGGGGGACCATCGATCATAACCCCGTCATGAATCAATCAATAATATTTGGTTTGCGCTACTACTTAGATGATTGCATAAAAGATTATCAATCATACGGATATGCATTACTCGCTACTAAAAATACGCCCTAATGTTGCTGAACATCACGAAAAATTGCTAAAGAACGGGTGCATTCGGGTTTTTTAACGCTACATCACATAAATCACATAATATGAATACCAGAGAGACAGATGAGTCTAGCCAGGCTGGTTGATATAACCCTTATGTCTGCACACTTCTCCCGTTACATCCATTTCCCCCCTCTCTTTCTCTCCCCCTCTCTTTCTCTTTCTCTCTCTCTCTCTCTCTCTCTCTCTCTCTCTCTCTCTCTCTCTCTCTCTCTCTCTCTCTCTCTCTCTCTCTCTCTCTCTCTCTCTCTCTCTCTCTCTCTCTCTCTCTCTCTCTCTCTCTCTCTCTCTCTGTCTCTCTCTCTCTCTATCTCTCTCTCTCTCCCTCCCTCTCTCTCTCTCTCTCTCTGTATATATATATATATATATATCTATATATATATATATATATATATATAGGTATATATATATATATCTATATAAATAGATATATATATGTATCTCTATATATATCATATATATATATATATCTATATATATATATATAGATATATATATATATATATATATATATATATATATATATAGATATATATATATATATATATTTATATATATATATATATATATATATATATATATATATATATATATATATAGAGATATCTCTCTTTATATATATAGATATATATATATCTCTATATATATCTCTATATATATATATATCTCTATATATATATATATAGATATATATAGATATATCTCTCTATATATATATATATATATATCTATATATATATATATATATCTATATATATATCTATATATATATATATATATATATATATATATCTATATATATATATATATATATATATATCAATGTACGACGGCAGAACTCCCGTGCTGAACTAGAGCATAATCATTCATTGCTCACTCCTCGAAACATTACCAGATATATATCTTTAACCGATCACAAATATCCATTACAATAATTCGACGTTGCAAATACGCGTCTGTTATACGAAACGAGGTGAGTAGTAGGCTGTGAGTCCCGATCCTATTATCACCAATTTTACCGTTCCGCAGACTTCCTGATGAAACATGGCCGATTATGTTATGTATCTTAATGAAATGTTGATGAAAATGCTGGTCGCTAGTCGCATTTGGTATTTTATTCAATCGAAGTAGCTTTTCCCGCCCTCTATAACTGACGTTTTATCCACTTTTGATTAAATTGTGGTATCAGTTTCGTTGAGAAGTATTAAAACATTTGGTATATTTTGTTATTCAAACATCAAAGCTCCATTAGTTTTCATAATTTCACTAGCAACAGCGATATCATATTTGGATAGTGCTGACAACCCCGCATAGGTATTTGATTTAAATCTGGCCCAGCTCTCAAAAATATAAGCCTTGCCTTTATTATACGGGAAAATGTACCACACGTCGTAATTTGCAAAACAAAACCCACAGTCAGGTTACACCAACCATGGTCCAGCTTTTGCTAGTTTTTTAGTATTCATCTGCTCAATCATAACCATCGTCGCCGACATCATTTTCATTTGATATGCGGGAGTTCCGTCCTACCAAAATAGTTTCGCCTCAAAAGGAAATTGTGTGTGAAAATAATCATCTTTCAAATAACCGACTACTTTTAGCCAAAAGAGTTGACTTTATATTACCCGTAACAATTTCAGTGCGTTGTAATATCCGCTAGACAAAAATGCTCTGGGTGCTAACCTCATCTTTATGCACCTTATAAATGTCCACGTAGCGCTTGTCTGAAAACCACCCGTTGAAATACCATGCTGTTTTTCGCTCATTAACCAAGGCACGTAATTCTCTTCATATATGCGTTTTGATCAAAAAAATATCTGAGGCGGAATATGTATTCCATTCGCTTATGTCCCAAATGAAATACATATTCTACAAGAATACTGCAAGACGTCTGCTTCGGTTACTAGATGTTCACTTTTGACGGAGCGTCATCTGCTAAGTTGAAGTGAACTGTTTGCATATTTGGCAAACACTCGTACCTTTAGTTGGATTACATCAATGACAAACCCTAATGAGCTTATTATGTCCGTCATCTATCAGCGGATGACATGAGAAGTGATAGCCCAAAATACTTTTGATATGACTTTTAACAAGAATTATGGCCCGAGGCAAACGTCTTCGATGGAATACTTTTACAACCCCTTATTTAATGGTATAGTATTTGACCCACTCTATTGGTAATAGCTGTACAAGTAGTAAAGGCAATTTGGATCTGGCGCGCGTCCCCTTAGGGGCTATCATCTAAGCAGGACACCCAGGAGAGGGTGGTCGAGGCTTCAACTACTTGCGCCTCAAGAGAGGACCCCTTCCCTTTGGCGATCCCCCGGCACCCAGCGGTTCAGGAATGTGTAAGCATGCACAACGCTATTTGCATACGCTAAATGCCGTTGTTCTTATTGATAAACACCCCTATAATTTCGGAATTCCGAATGACGCACCTGCTGATAGGGAGTGCGGCCTTGGATAAAAGAAACGCGTGAGAATATATATTTGGCGCAAGTCAACTCCAGCCATTCGGGCCACAAGTGTGGCAAAGAAATACCGAATATGAGCCTTTAAGGCGAGCATAGCACATTCACTCGAATAATAAGAATGGTAACTATTGTGAAAATATCAGCAATGGCTGCTGCGCTAAGGCTAATTCCGGCAGTAAATGAAGCAATGTCAACTGCGTCTTCTGGATTAACTTCGCGCCCTTATTTACTGTATGTGACTAAACAAAAGCTTTCATTAAATGCATTTAAAGATAAGCAGTAATGTACCTGTGGCTCTCAACCGCAAGTAGTTCTAAACATTTAATGATCATAATAACGGAAAGCTCTTGATGTCTACCAAGGTATAGAATAAAGCACCTTTCAGTGGAGCCGGCTCTAAGGTGTGGTTAGAATATCTTCAAGCTAATAAGGCGAGACGTGTGAATGCAGCTCCTAGAGCTCTTTCATTTCCGTTGCTTTGTGTTTAACCTCATTAAATTGTGCTCCGACACATTACACGTGAACGTTCATGCAGCACAATGGGAAATTCATTTCCGTTCCTTTACGGTCACACACATATCGCATTTGACAAATAACAGTTAATTACTCAGTTCACTGTTGTATTATTGGATACCAAAACGTGATTAATCAGAATGTCGAATAGCCGACTGATGTTTTTGATGATTGATATTTTTGATGCTGCATATGCATCGCATTACGTTCCAGCTCTATACTACAAATATTCACAGAAATAGATCTGAACCTAGCTACACGACGGAAATTAACTATCATATTGTAATTGCAGATATTTTGTTGCAATGATATATTTCTATATGCGAGAGGCTACCTTCTATTCAGGTAGCATTTAGGTTAGTCGATGCAATAATCGACATATTAGTAATCCATAGATAACTACTGTCTGCGGTTTTCAATATCAGTAATATATCACTTTCTCCTGCCCTTAAAGTATCTGATAATTTTGTATGTGATTTCCTATCGATGCGGAATATATAAAAGGTAAGTACGAATTACCTTAAACATTTTCCGAAGTTACATACCAGGTAGCTTCGATATATCATGATCATGATCATGACCATCATACAGTATGCTACCTTTCACAATACCAACATATAAGCCATTCTAAAAGACGTCAGAAGGCTTCTTTTACAGAGTACTACCTTTCTCAACACAAACATGTAAATAGGAGTCTGTATTGAGAAGCCAGGTAGGGCCTTTATCGAGGTAAACGATAGAATAATGTATGAATGTAAGGTCTCTCATACATAACCATAGCTTATAGACATCGAGCCTCTGAAATCGTCAGTGCCGCTGAACATCGGTTAAGATCGGCTTCTAGTTCGCCACAAGTTCAGCTTATTCCATGCTCCTGTCGATCATTCGACTATACACAGATACCCTTCTCATAACGTTTTATCAAATATAATATTCCTCCCTTCAGCAAGGTATCATTGTTTGATGTAGTGTGCTGCTTTGGCAATTAGCTCGGCATCATTTATGCCGTTCTTTATACACAGAAAGGCGCCCCTACAATGAGACTGTAGGTGTATCCTCAGTTTTCTAAACCTAATGAGCAAGCGGGTTTTTACCAAAATAGAGGTCTTTCATTTGATTTCACGTCTTTGCCTCATTATTTGACTTATCACTCATGACAGATTTCCTGAGTAAGTCGAATTACGATACTGACTATCGTGAATGCTGCTGCGACGGTATGGCACATTTCAAAGAAGGCTGGAAGTCGAAGCTGTTTCTAAACGCGCATTTATCAGTGAAGGATAATATTTAAGTGCTTAATATCTTTTGCTATAATCGTTTTTCTTAAAGAGGACCAAGCTGCATGCAGTATTTCATCTGTCAAAACAAGTATCTCAAAACCAGCTATTACACCATAAAAGACGATATTCAGTCCACAGCTGTAAGTATGGATCGTAATGATACCTTAATTAGAGTGACACGCCGCTCTTATAACTATGAAAAGAAACGTGCTATACTCACCAAAAGAGATTTATGACATAGTGTACCCGCAAACATACACCTCAAAATGCTTAATCTTCCTCAAGATAAGAATCCTCATCGTCATCATCCTCATCATCATCTGCTGGGTCAAGGTGTCCTGTAACATTGCTACAGTTCTCCCTGGCACACTTACAAAGTTCTGTACATGGAACGTTATTCTGCAAACATGTGCACGTGGTAGCGATGCTACATCTGTTCTTCTTGCAAGTCCCACAACAGTAGGCCAACTCCATGACACTATTTGGTGCAGGTGAAAGGATCATCTAGTTACTTAGGAGGTCGTCGTTCTCCATCTTACACCCATGGTGCGAAGGTTGTGGGATGTCTGGAGTAGCCCGGAGACTTCTCTGAAATATGGGTGAAAATTTAAAACAATTATGAATTTTCAGTAATATGAATGTACGACTTGTTTTTCTGGAAGTTTTCAAGCAAAAATTGCTTGAACGATTAGGCAACACGGAACGGAACGACCGTCAGTATTGGTATATAAATACAACAAGGTTATGACGGTCGTTTCTTTTAGCTGAAATAAAATATTGTTAAATCTAAATCAAAACTATGTTTTATACTCATTGACAAAATATAAATTTCTTGGCGATAATTGTTCGCATTCTTTATAATTGTTGAAAATGGCGCCCTCTACATTCATAGGCTTATTGCGAGTAGTGGAATGAAAGAGACAGTGGCGCCTAAAACCGCCGGCTAAGGTCGTTCTGTTTGGTCACAAGATATATCCTGAACTTATATTCCTTGCATATATTGAAGGTAACGGTGGTGTAGCTTAGGGGGAAAACTTTGTGCAAAAAAAGGCTACTTTGCCACGGGGCGGGTTAAGCACATCCCCCTTACACGTTTTGTTAGCTGTATTAGCATGCGTTGCTTTGATTTTATATCAAACCGTATCTACAATATGCTGTTTAGAATGTCTAACCCATCGTCAGATATTGCAATCATACAGCAAATATTGGCTCCGCTTGATCAGATAGCGCAAAGCTGTAGGCTATAGTGTGCTTTTGACATAAAAATCGACATGTATATAGGTCTATTCTTAACTGCCCGTTAACTATTGACGTTATTCGATTTGATTGGACGAATAAGGCATTATTACTAAATAATAGGATGTCATGCTGTTCAAGTTGTACAGCCAATTCGATTGGTGGGCGGTAATTGAACTGGTTCACGACATCACTGTAATCATATAGGTTTTGTTTATGCCGGAGGGGGCTGCCTTTTGACGACCTATGTTTAGGCTGATCAGGCTGTACAATTAGAATACTTTAAAATTTTTGAGTACATTTCTCTCAGAAGTAAGAATATTAATCCCAGTATCCCATTACTTTAAAGGTGGTCTTTCTGTTACGATACTCTAAGTAGTAGTAGTATCGAGAGTGACGGTTCTGGCCTACCGCCACTCATCTATACCACTCATCCTAATACTCACCTTTTGACAGCTTATACAAGATTTTTTGCTCACCCTAAGGGCGCTTCGAACCCGACCCCAAAACGGGGCCGAGGTGCTAGTTGGTAGGTTAACTAGTGCGCCTATAGACCAAGGTTTCTTTGACTTTGGTTTTCTAGACTTTCTTTGTCTTTGGGATGGCTTTACACCTGTACGGATATCTTTAGCCCAGGGACTTCCAATATGATATTTGAGATAGAGGGACTTTTTTTGGAGACTTGTCACTTTCTGATAGCACAGTTTTTTCCCCATATTTTTCTATGGGTGCACGACTTTAACAGTGCGCTGTCACAAGCTCGCGTGACACTCACTAACAGGCTACTCTAGGCATTCCACTCGCTCCATAAGATCATCTTTTTAACCTCCAGATCTTTCACCATGTCCTTCAGTTCCTCAAGGTCTTTGTAATCACTCAGATCTATTATATCATCTTTCAGATAATCTGTATCTAACTTCAACTCTTTTACACTACCTTCAAGTTCAGCAATACGCTCTGCGGTGCTCATTTCTATACCTTATACCCTCGATTATTCATTAGTTCCGTATATACAGTGCATAAATGTCCGTGCAATTAAAATCACTATGTGAATAGAGGCGGGTCAACATCATATACCCCGATCAATGGTAAAGAAACACCCAATTATTGTCTGATACCTTCCAACTCTTTTACAGATCTGGCCTTAATTTGTCCCTTCATTTGGGTATATTTTTGTGACCTCAGCTAAAACGAGTTTAAACTGATGTACGAGATATTACTATCTTCAAGTGCTGTCAATACAATGTCAGCAATGGTATTCAATTTCCTCTGCGCTACAATGTGGATCTGATCAAGTTTGTGTAACTTGATGGTCAGTCGCCCACTGACGAATTTTCCAGCAATTACAAGTAGCCCACAAGCGGCTCCAGTTACGCCCAACACTGTGGCAATAAGAATGGCAACTACCGCAGACATTATATCTACACCACTTGCGCCAAGACACATACCAACAGTAACTGGTTTTTCCAAGGTATCACTTCTTGAGACTGATGTCATTCAACCGATAGGAGTGCCCTGGATTCTCATCAGGAGGCTCTGGATATGCTGGTGCAGTATGAATGGTTGGTTGTTTCATACTGCTGTAGTATAAGTCCATATGTCAAGTTCAATTAAGAGTTATACTAATGACATAGTTGCCTGGTAAGCACTACCACGTGTTCGGAAACTGATTTGGTCTCCTGCAGCCTACTCTAGAGGTGTGGTTAACATCCGGACGCCCACATACTAGCTCTTTCGTTTGGCAACCCACAGTATACGTTATTGACCTAAGACCTATGCATAGATCACCTGCACAATTGTTAATAGCATTTTGCAGGGACACATCCCCACTGCTTTGAACATTGGTCAGAGTTTGATACATAGCACTATGGATAAACAAGCCTTTACATTCAATAGAAATGAAAAAAAAACCGGGCTCACTGTACCCACCCCATATATCAGCTTAGCAGCTGACACACCTCCTCATCCAGGTGCAAGCAGACGACAGTACAGACGCGTTCCAAATGGAGTTTTCCAACCTGTTTTAGCACAACTTGGTGCCAAACATAAGCGACGATAAATTTGTAGTTGGATGGAGAACCAACCACATGCAATACTGGCAGAACCAGGTAAATTTTGTTGTATGGTGCGCAACCTCCGGCTGTGGTGTATCTGCTTTGGACCACAATAACTCTTGAGTCCCACCAATAAGGGATCTTTATAGGTTTCACGTCAACTACGCCATCCGGAGACTTCTAAACGAAATGAGGGTAGCACTACCGGATTACGCCACATGGTCAGCCACAAACAATACCTTTGACAAGTGAATCTACCACCAACTCTGCCATGAGTTTGGTGTTGCCAAAAAAAGCGATTGGAGGATAAAGGGTGAAAACCAGGGCGTCACCTTCACCGACCCCGAGACACATGAGTCACATGTGATCACTCATAATGAAAATACCCACCTGTACAAATCCGTCATGCAAACCTTTGAGAAATCAACCGACGGTTTTGCTTTCCAGGGCGGCAAGCTACATATTGATTTTATAAAGCAAGACCAGGAGGTTGCGAGCACCGCCTGGAGTACTTACATCCTGGAAAAATCAGCAGGGTTCAGAGATCCAGGTAATACAAGGATCAATGACAGCATTCGGACCTATGTCTGGGCCATTCTTTGTGCTCAGGCGCAGACCCGCTCGGAATTAATAGGTATTGGCACATCCTTTGATGCCCAGAATCAATTTCAGGTTAATGTTGAGGATGCCATCAACTCCCCAGTAGACATGTCCTCATCCATCCGCAGGTATCAGAACGTGCTCCAGAATGCTTCCTCAAAGGTCCTATAAGACGCTTGTTTCTTCCGTGCCACCTGTTACAGTCACAGCTTCAGGGCCGTTCATTTCTAAATTCTCTGCAGCTTAAGCAGTTGCTTGGTCAACGCCTTGGAGGGCTTTTGCTTCCTTTTGTGACACCGCTTTTCGGGACCACTCAGTGAACCCCAAACCATCCCGGACGGCCTTAGCCCCCCCCTCCCCCTCTACTAGCTATTGTTTGAAGTGAAACCGTTTTTTTGGTACGGGAATCTGTAATACTCATGTCAGGGTAGTCCTTCAAACGTAACTCTCCTCCAACAAGTTCGAACTTTCCATAATCGCGACCAAGGGGTGGTATGTGACTTTTTTTCAGCTAATGCATCGTTATAATCATTGACAGCGCCTATAACGAGTCGGCCTTCCTGTGGTATATACTTATTCATCTCAAGGTCTCCTCCTATAGCACCCTGAGTTGCGAGAGTGGCCTTTGGTTTTCCAGCTGTCGAACCAATCCTCATCCACTGCATCTTAATTAACTTGCTGAATACTTACGAACAAAACTAAATCCTTACCGCCGGATACGCGAACCCCTAGGGGTGAAGGAGGAGCTACTTGTGGCGCCATCCGATACCTAGATGCCAACAGACGGTATTACCAATTAGACAAATACATATCGATATACATAACAATGGCAGTATTTGAAAATAAGTACCCGTCGATATTACTGGAAAAGAAAGACCTTGTAACTGGCCCTGTATGCAAGAGTTTTGCAACTTAAACGTGTAAGATAAAACATGGTGTCGTTAATCGTCTTTGTACACCGCGTGTTAAGTTCAAGAAGACTAAATGGGCTGTTGAAAACTATTTGCGTGGATGGGTGATAACGTTCCTCTCACCCCTTCGGCTCAGACCTCATGATGTTTATGAGGTGTGCGTCAAGTTTTGACTGATGAACTGAAAGAGCTAGGTGGAATCAAGTGTCATTTTCCCCTGAAGTAAGACTTATGAAGCATACCAATGGTGGCCGCACTGAGTATTTTGAGCCCGTATTGCATCTCCTCAGAAGATATTAATGATGCGCTGGACTAGAGTAATGCTAATATCCATAAGCCTGAACGTCTTTGGCTGGGATGTGAAGGCCACTTTCATACACCATATCAGTAAACAGCCTGGTCCACGTATAAACCTCATGCTTTTTGAGGAGGATGGTAAGTTTCATTACACGCGCATCAAAAATCTGAACTGCTTTCTGTGCGATCACTGTAAACACCAACAACGCTAATTTTACTGTGAGAGATGTTACCATGGTTATACTACTGACAAACTGCTCTCTGAGCACAAACCTAAGTCTGAGGGGATATGGTAAACTACTGTGCGAGTGGATATCCCTGAGGAAGGTAACAACATTTTATCCTTCCAGAACTGGCAGAAGCAGCTAGCTGCCCAATTAATATATCTGCGCCGACTTTGAGGGGCTCACGGTGAAACTTCCAGACCCTGCACTTGATGCTACCAAGAGCAACACGCAAAAACAGGGACATGAGCCATGTGGTTACGACTATGTAGTTGTTCGGTGTGATAGTCAGACCGAACCCCCTGTGGTGTATAGAGGAGGCAACACTGTGGAGAAATTCTTGCAGGCCCTGCAAGAGGAAGAGCTCAAGATCAAAGCAGTTCTGTCAAACCCTGTCCCCACACCCATTACGCGCGAGGAAAAAAGAGTGCACAGGGCAGCAATCCATTGTCATGTGTGAAAAAAAAAACTGGGTAGGGACTCTGTCCGCCACCACTGCCATATCACAGGTAAGTACAGAGGGGAAGCCCACAACGTATTCAACCTAAAGCTGCAGTTGAATCCCGTGACAACGACCGTGCATGTAGTATTCAATAACCTATGGGCCTCTTGATGCAGGCCGTTAGTAAGGTTGAAGGGAAGATCAACTGTATCCCAAAAATATGGAGAAGTATATTTCCCTATCGATCGGACAGTTACGCATTATTGACAGTGCACAGTTCCTCCTGGCATCACTTGACACGCTGATGTTTACAAATAAACCAGAGACCTTTACAGTGACGGCTAAGTATGAGCCAGATGAAACGAAACGCTGGCTGCTTCTGTGCAAGGGAGTGTATCTATTTGCCAATCCAGAAGTTCTACAGCAAGCTATATAAGCAATATATATCTACTGCAGACTATGTACATGCACAGAAGGCCTGGAACGTGTTTGGGTGTAAAAACATAGGCGACTATCATGACCTGTACCTGCGCACAGATGTACCACTCTTGGCTCATGTGTTTGAGATATTCCGTAAAACTTGTCTAAAGCAGTATGGCTTGGATCCAGCATTCTTCTATACCAGTCCTGGCCTTTCATGGGTGCGCTTCTTAAGAGCTCAGGCGTGGAGCTCGAGTTTCCCATCGCCTACGACAAACACCTATTCATTGAGAAGGGCCTGCGCGGTGGCATAAGCATGGTATCACATCGCCACGCTGAAGCTAATAACCCGTACGTAGAGGGCTTTGAGCCGAATAGGGCACTTAATTATATCCAGCACCTTGACGCTAAATACCTGTAAGGGTTGGTGGTGAGTCAACCTTTGCCTACTGTGGGTATTGAGTGGGTGGATTGGCTGGCCGATATACAGATAGAGGACAAACCTGACAATCTGAAACCGGATATATGCTCGAAGTTGATCTGGAATACCCTGCAGAGTTACATCCTGATCACAATGATTATCCACTAGCACCAGCACAAATGTCTGTGCAGAATGAATGGTGGTCAGAATACCAGAAAAATCTTCAGGGGAGCACCGAAACTGCAGAGCATACCTGAACTCTCCAAGCACCTGATGTACGACTTCTATTCTAACACAATGAAGTCCAGTGGCGACCTTGGCCTGCTATACACAGACATAGACCGAGGCCCCTTAGGGTGAGCTAAAAATCTTTTATAATCTGTCAAAGGGTGAGAAGTATGGATGAGTGGTATAGATGAGTTGCGGTGGGCCAGAACCGCCACTCTCTATACGACTTAAGTATTAGTGGGTGGCTTGGGTCTGGTCAAAAGGATACTTGCCCCCTGATTGGTTAAGCGCTACCACATGCGGTAATCAGCATTCTATATTCAACACTTTAACACATTTGCGGATGAAATGATTCAGGCAAACGAAACCCTTTAGCTTCTTTATTTGAGCAATTAAAATCTACCGTGCGTGAATCGTGCATTCGAGAATGGTTGCCCTAAGATGTACTCGATCCTGATGTCTGACGAGGGCGAGATTAAAAGGGCAAAGGGGGTGAAGAAGGTTATGGGTAAGAAGCACCTACACCATGCACAGTAAATTGGAGTCTCTATTCAGAAAGAAGCAGTTCCTTTATGGTATGAACATGCTACGCAGTGATGGTTAAAGTTATATGGGCTCCACGTCAACAAGGTGTCCTTCTCTCTTTTTGATTCAAAGAGGTGGATAGCCGCAAACGGTGTAGACACCTTGACACACTAGTTTACCTACAAACTAGCATATCGGCCCCGATTGGGGGTCGGGTCCGAGGCACCCTTAGGGTGAGCAAAAAAATCTTTTATTAGCTGTCAAAGGGTGAGTGGTATAGATGAGTGTCGGTGGGCCAGAACCGCCACTTTCTATACAACTGAAGAATTAGTTGGTGGCTTCGGTCTTATCAAAAGGATACTGGCCCCTGAGTGGCTCAGCGCTACCACATACTACGCAACTAAGGTTAACAATTACCTGCCACAAAATAAAACGATGTTATGGTTGCATGGATAATTGTTTAAACTAAGCTGCTTCATGTTTTGATGGATAAGAAACAGCATTTTGAATACATTGGGTTTACATTGGGGCACGTATACATTTTCAAATTATTGTAAGTGTAGAGCGGTTGGATGTTCGCTTTCATGTCGTGCATACGCTTTCTTCCTGATTAACGCCGTACTTGTGTCTCATTGAAAGAATAAAATAAGCATTCTTTATGGTTGCTTTAATCCGTATTCAACTCAATGAATACATTGGCCAGCGTTTATTTATTATGATGGCTGCCATGGTTCATGCCAACTAATATCCCTAGAAAGATATGCACAATCGTCCTTTGAAAATATGCAGTTACTTCTATAAATACACTCAAAACCATTTTTTTTTCTTTTTTCCCGAAGCCAATGAATCATTGTAAAGTAATATATATATTTTGGTCTCTAGAGTTTGCCAAATCGACGTTCACATAGCTTGCTGTTATGTTATCTTACCCCTAGTGATTATAGTTAGCCCACCCTCATCCTCCTTCAGCTTTTCTCTATGTCAGCTTTTTCGAGAAGTGTTTGGCGTCTGCAGATCTTTAAACAAACGCGATTGAAGGTTTCGCAGCCTTTTAGTTTGACATTGCTGAATCTGGACCTAGGTTCGTGGTCTACAAAGGATATTACATGGTGAACAGTTAGGACGGATCAAATATAACATTAGGGTTGTTGTATAGGCGAGGTTACCTCCCTTCGCTTGGTTGATCGATACATTGCTGATTGATGCTAACTAAATCTGACTGCTGTTGCAGCCCTGTCATATATTTTCAACAAACGATGACTTTCTAACTTTATGTATGACAATACATAGAACAAACAAATTCCAACTACATCGATATTTGTAATAACGAAATGCGATATTGAAACGTTGGAGTATGTGTTACCAATTTATCATTGAACGTGTAATAATACTTTTTTGTTTCATCTTGCAGTTACATGTATCTAAATACAACATGTAAATACACGAAGCCGTAAAACTTGGCAGCATTATGTCTCAATTTGACATTTAAGTTCATTTGAAATATACACTGCTAAACGTTACTACATGCATATGATATGTTTTCATACACACTCAAAACAATTAAATAACTTGGGTTCTTTGTGTGGCTGGTTATTATTATTCCAAAATGTAACAATCCGTTTAACTTTCATAAATTATGCGGAAATCAGCGTTCAATATTCAACACTTTTACACATTTGCGGATGAAATGGCCCAGGCAAACGAAGCCCCCTGGCTGCTTTATTTGAGCAATTAAAATATACCGTGCGTACATTGTGCATTCAACAATGGTTACTCCAAATAGATACAAGATAAAAACACAGGGTGATAAGCACTTGCAAACATAGCAGCAAACGAAACCCTCTAGCTGCTTTATTTGAGCAATTAAAATCAACCGTGCGTTAATGAGATCAATTTTACTATGTACCACTTATTACTTCAATGTAGTTCATTATTGGTAGTTCTTTCATTTATCTACTCCATTGAAGTTAATTGAATGCAAAAAAGCGACATCTTAATATCACTCAGTAATAAACAAATTAGATAAAGGAGGCTTTTCTTTCGAGACGATATATAAATACCTTAAACAAACAGGCAAGCAATAAGCATGTAGTTCGTTATGAAATACCCTTGGTGAAAATTGCCAGCTGCAGTCAACTGTTTCTTGTCTAAATGTAACAAAATTCTAGTACAGGTGATTTAATTTACCTTGTCAAATAGTGCTAGTAATATAATATGTAACTAGTGTTTTTGCGTCATTTTTGTTTATAAAAGCCAGAAGATCAGCTATTATGGTTGCACGTAGGTCGATACAGCGCAAATATGTCATTGTTATGGCGGTCACTATACGAATCGGCCTGAACCCATGTCGGCTATTGTACCTTTGATTTCAACCAGAAAGCTAATCGATAAGGTCTAGGCTCTTGACAACCAAGAGATTACATATTTAATTGAAAAATCAACATTTTACCTTACCGCAACAAGTATTTGTTGGGCCACTTACTTCAGTCACCGCATATCTTCTAAACGTTATCTGCCTCTGCTTGTTTCATTGCTCTGTAGATACTGATTGCTGTTGCGTCATACAAAATACAGCACCATACAGATTTTGCATCGCGTTGGGTAACATTATATGCCACATATCGAACGTCATCACATTCAACAGGGACGAATATGATACAATAGAAGTAATGATTAAATATGTAGGGATTATAGCAGGGTCACACTTCAGATGGCCCCCGTGGCGTAGTGGTTTACTGCATCGCTTTTCACACCACAATCTGTGAACTAGATCCCTTTGGTGTAATTACCGGACTGGTGGTTCGGATATTACCGTAAAAATGGTGATTCTATCGCCAAAAAAGAATGTAGCAGATTCCCTCGGGAAGACGTGCTCCCTTTCAGTGACCACCCCCAGATTTACAATCACCGCTAGTTGTATTAAGCCTAGTTGCTAACCACGAGTATAATATGATACACACACACGCGGGGTCGCAGCGGGGAACGGCAGATGCGATAGGATGGATGAGCAAAGGTTACCACGGCTTTAAATTAGAAGGAGGAAACAGTGGGTAATTCGGGTCAATTCAATCAAAGTGGGGTCATACTAGCGACCATGATTGGATCAGGCTTAGGGTTTTGTTTGCTGAAGTACTGGATTGCATTATAGAGGATGATTATGACAGGGATGACGATAAATTGATGGGGGTATTAGGTCCTGATTTTCTGGGCAACGCTGGATACCTCGCGTTTATTTGATAGCACTATCTCTAAGCTCGTATTTGTTTCCTTGTAATAAAATATTCATAAGCAATTCAGTGCATGACACGTTGGTCGCACAGGCCACCACGCCGTTTTATCATGGTTTAAGCTAGGGTGTTGTTTACCATATGGACCTGTTCAAAATATGAGAGGATAAGGACACCCTTCGCTAACTCGACTGTCTGAATTCCCTGCAGCTTAATTATTACCCTGTGTATTTGTATTTGCATCTCATAATGCGAATGTCATTAACATTCCTGTATATTGCTGTTCTTGGTTTATCGTAATATCACAATGCTTCCTTTATATTCATTGGAGCTTAGCTTGGAATTTTGCAGACATATTATACAGCCTCCACATTAAGGGGATCAAATAGTTACACCCCTACAATTTGAATTATTTGGATCTCTGTGCTCTTATCAACTGCAATCATCTTAATGTTTTTTTTTGTTATTTTGTTAAGAAGAAAAACGCCACATAAAAATAAAAAGGCGAACATCGTCTACGCTCAAGCTCGCTAAGTTGCATGTTGTGCTTGCCGTTTTGCATTGCAGCGTTATTTATTTGAGGTTATTCTGATATTGTGTTAGCAACATTTCATATTTGCGTTTTTTCTGCTGTTTGATATCATAAATGACAATGTTCCTTATTCCCACAATAAAGTGCACATATTGTTTATCGTCATGTCAACTTTGCATTGCATGCATTTCGTTATCCGAGCTGCTTCTGCTAGCAGGAGACAAGCTCCCATTTCAATAAACGTCTACTCAAACAACTCTTTAGTCAATCTACATGGCTTTGTACGTTTTAGATAAGTCGATGACAAAGAGTCGAAAACTATCAACGTCAATTTAAAAATACATTTTAATGTTTGACTGATTAGTCATGAAATTGGTCGTTGTAGTTGATTACTAAGAGCCCAAGATATCGCTTTTTTGAATGCTATGAACACAAAACGCGCCTTTGTTTGCCTCTTTTTGCAAGCGATGAGTTCATGGGGCCCAAGCGCACGGGACATTATAGCATTGGTCACGACCGCTTCAGAGTTATCTCATCACATTGCTTTTACTCAGCGTCGGCACATAACTGCCGCACAATATTGGTCCGGAGTAACGTAGACAGGCAGGGGCAAGATGCATCAAGCTTCATTATTGCACACGAGTGCTATGAAGTTCTAATTCTGCTTTGAGCTGTCTTAGAGGCGGTAATACGGTCCACGTATTGTCAAGGAGCTGGCACATGGGACAAATATTGAAGCTATGAATGAATTGCATCAAATAATACAATTCACATCTGCCTTGTAGTTTCGGTGTCATGATAGATAATACTGTTGTTTTCAGGATTGACCATTAAGGCAGCTGATAACCACGCAAGCGTTGACTATATGTAATAGCACGCCCTTCTACCATTGAGTCGCATCGTATAAAGTGCAACCCACAAACCATTCATTAACATATTTGTAGGAAGTGATCGAGATCATTTGTGCATTCCAGTATTTTTGCATCCAAACCAATTTATGAATACTTAATTGATATTTACTTTTCAAGCGCGTCAGATGCAATAGCGAGAACAACCCTGTGGTTAATGATATGTGTCAAATGCGATCAATACGATGATTATATAGCAATCGGCGATAGTAGGTTACATGAAATAGCGTATGAGGGATGTCAATATGAGTGAGACAGAGCAATAAAGTACTGACAAAAAGCGACACAAATCGAATACACCACCTAAGAGAAATACATTTGCACTATCTCATATTGTGAGTTAGAGATCTTTAATGTTAAAACACTTCCGCTCAATATATGAACATACATTTGTTGTGCAAACATATATACACGGCCGCTCTTTTTTGACATTGCGATATAGCATATGTTTTGATTTTAAAACGTATCAAAAACTGGGAAGTGGAATCAGTGAATTGTCAACGAATTCGGATCCCCAGTTTCTTGCTATTTTATTGTTTTCAAATATTTGTACACAATATACCCGGGTCTGCGACTTTGGAACATGAAGTTAGAACCCAGCTTATAACACAGTGCCCAGATCCTTATACAACGCTAATGATAATATGATATGTGACCGTAAATGATGGAATAAATCACCCTCTAAATATCTAGCATCACATCATTGTTGCCTTGGTTCGGCGATCACACGCAATATCTTATCATGTTAATAGGATCAGATGTTCTAGAGGTATTGGTGGAAAACCCACGAAAGGAAGCTATATTTAGATTGATCGAATCTTTTTCCTATAGAGATTCCTGAGCAGCAACTTCTTGCCATATATGCATAACCCATTGATGATAAATCGGGAAAGTGTCCTTGGTTTGTGACTGCTGCCATATTGCGGTGCTTGCAAAAAGAAGCGGTGGTTAAGTCATGCGCAACGATGCGGCAAGATGATACGTATAATTGACTGCTAACAGCAAGAAAACAAGTATATCACCATCATTGTGTCAACACCTTTTACTGATGCACACAATCGTGTCATTCCGTGTTCTGGTCACAGTAATTTAACCATATATGAGTGCGACCATATTCAAAATGTAAATTTGCCTCATGAAAATCGCATCGGCCAATATTGAGGTAGACAGAACTGAATATGACAGAAAATGAAGCTTATGGCGCAAAAAGGCGTCATCCGCTATGATTGCAGTGACTCATGGGACAAGCTTCAAGTGCACTTGCCAGTAAAGAAAGCCGACAGCGATGACGAATTACAGAGGAAGGTCTGCAATATGGAATATTAGTACTATCTAAGCCTTGTGCCACGTTGGTCAGCTAACGAGAGCAGAAATATGGCAAAACAGATGATAACAAATTATTTGAGGGAGCAACGAGCTAGCCATATTTGAGGTTATTACAGCCATCACTGTTTTCGCATAGGAAAACATACCGGGTGAGTGCCTACACAGATTATGTAAGAGCGAGATTGGTAGCAATATCTGCAACACTATTTCATTGTTAAAAGAGCCAAATATATTTAGGTACGGGCAAGCTTTTTCCATTCTTACCGATCACGCTATGATGCGTATGCAACTCGTCAAAGCTAGAACCCAATGAGACTGTTAGCCTCTGACCACCGCCTTGCAGCACCCTTTGCATCGAGGGAGCAGAGCACCGTGTTAATCAGGCTGTCACAGGGGAGGTGTGAGGCTGCAGCGATCGCAATTGGATTGCACTGTGAAAGGCGAATAAAGTTTCCTTCCCTTTTAGCCCATGAATACCTTTAGACAAAATATATCTCGCTTACATGCCAAGGATAACAGAACATTAATACGCAATAATTAGATTCAAAATCTGATCACTTTTATTGTACACATCGTTTTGCGGAACGGTGAAACGGTAAGTTTACATATGAATGATAACGTATATAAGTGACATGGGCTAACGGTATCTATACGTTTAACTTG
>CM067347.1:40023645-40086145 GCA_034190875.2 Urechis unicinctus | reverse complement strand
ATCCAGGACATTTCATGAACAAATGTTCCGAATATTCTACATAATGCATCTAAGTATTCAGGGATATTCGTGAACTACCATGAACGTTAAATGGCAACTTTTACTACTGAATACTAATGAATATTCATGATAAACCACGATATGAATAGTCATGCTTATTCATTTTGCACCACAATACCCAATTCATGATTTATCAGTAATGTTCATCGATAATGGTCACACGGAAAACCTTGAGTATTCGTAATTTACCAAGAACGCTAAATGGCCACTTTTACAACTGAATATTAATGAATATTCATGGTAAACCACACCACGAATAATCATACGTATTCATGTTGTCCCACAAGATTTAATTCATGAATTATCAGTAATGTTCATTGATAATGGTCATACAGGCAGTCTACCATGAACGTTAAATGGTATCCTTATATCTCTTAACGTTTACGAATGTTCATGGCTAGCCGTGCATGAATAATCATGTACATTCATAACGCTTTATAAGACTCAATTCATGAAAATTCAGAGATATTCATGATTAAGTCTGATAAAAAAAAATAAAACACGTTATTACTGGTATACTGTTGACTAATGAAGGCAATAGATCATGAAATGACTAATGAAACACTAAATTCACAGGCACTCAAGTCTGGACAGCATAATTGAGGATGATGGACGGTTATAATGATACTAACAATTTGCTCAATTTGTTATAAAGACTGACACTCAAAAGAGTGTCTGATATCACATTCGTAACTCAATATTGTACCTTACCGCCTATTCTGATAGCACATTTCAATTCGGCCCTTACCTTGATTGTATCCCCTTCGAACCTTGTATTCATTAAATAGTTTCCTCTGTTCAAAAATGCATGACATGCCACAGGACTAGTGTAGTCTCTCACTAAAACCATCCAATCGAACGCTCCATTCTTGTTTGACGTTGCTAAGTTACAAAATACCCGACTGACCCACCATTAACAAATTAGCCAGTTCGCTGGAAAAAAGAAGACAAAGAGAAAGCGCGCAATTCAATTACTTTACAATCTCCCAAGTTTTGGTAGTAAGTTTCCCTGAACCAGGCGCGCACCCTGATACCCGGGCCTGATACACGACCATCGAATTGTCAACTAAACTCTTCGCAAGAGATTTGATTGCGCTCGCTGGGGATGAAGCGCTGCGGTCTGCGAGCTACGCGAGAGTTTTTCTTTCGTGCATATTACAGATTTTCGATTGTTATCTATCTACTGAATTTTGCTATGTAAATATTTATAAATATAACCTGCCTATTAAATGAATTGTTGTTACTAAGTTCGTAATTTTGGAAAACAGAAAATACGAAAATGCTATTAAGGATAGCTCCGGTAGAGGGAAGCCAGCTGTTTGGGAAAACAATGCCGAGTAAATTGGGAAAGTTTGCTGTTGCAACTTCTATCTAACACGGAAGGTTTAATAAGGAGGATGCCTCTTTGGGAGCACAAAGGTAAATGCATGTATTTCTATATTCAAACAGTTGTCGCATGTTTCGAAATAAAATGGTTCTGTCATGAAATTCAGGAGGCGATAATACTTAATAGTCGATAACGTCGAGAATATGAGAATTTCTCAATTTGGGCAGTCCATAACTCCAAAACTGGGAAGGACCCACCCTAGGTCTTCTGATTCACTAATCTACAACTCGTGGTCTATACCACAGTGCATTCAGTATACCCCCATCGACCAAATAACTACCCAAAACCACGTAGTCTATATTATGTACATTGCAGTGTCGGGATATGAGAATTTCTCAATTTGGGCGGTTCATAACTCCGAAACTGGGAAGGAACCCACCTTAGGTCTTAGGATTCACTAATCTACAACTATTGGCCTATACCACAGTGCATTCAGTATACCCTCATCGACCAAATAACTACCCAAAACCACCTAGTCCATATTATGTACATTGCAGTGTCGGGATATGAGAATTTCTCAATTTGGGCAGTCCATAACTCCAAAACTGGGAAGGAACCCAACTGAGGTCTTCTGATTAACTAATCTACAACCCTTGACCTATACTACAGTTTATTCAGTATACCCCCATCGACCAAATAACTACCCAAAACCACTTAGTCCATATTATGTACATTGCAGTGTCGGGATATGAGAATTTCTCAATTTGGGCAGTCCATAACTCCAACACTGGGAAGGAACCCACCCTAGGTCTTCTGATTCACTAATCTACAAACCTTGGCCTATACCACAGTGCATTCAGTATACCCCCATCGACCAAATAACTACCCAAAACCACTTAGTCCATATTATGTACATTGCAGTGTCGGGATATAAGAATTTCTAAATGGATGAGGTGGGAGATTACATACGCAGTGTGGAGATTCCTCCCGTCATTACCTCACTAGAGAATAGCCTCATTCCGTTGCATAACCAACCATCCTGATTTCAGAACAATCTGTGTGAACACTTGGACCTTGCAAGTGGCATATTTCTCCTACAGACAACAATACGGGCACATGTCAGATAATGATGTACCTTTTTTTATCATTATTTTAATAACGAATACATCTGTAAAAAGACTTACAGTCATTATCAACAATTTTATTATACTTATTGGAACCTGTGTGACAAATATTTGAAGATGGATAAATCAACATTGTTAGTTTACAGGTGTTACAGCTATACAGTACACGCTGGGAACATCTGGGGCAGAAGATTATAGTTCCTTTACCAGCCTGTGCTGTACACATAATGCATGTGTCTGCATTCAGGGTCAAATATTGGTAATGTGACAGATTGGCCTCCATCAGTTGGGTTCAGTCATCAATGGCGTCTGAAGGATGCGCAGAATTGTCTTTAGTACAAGGAGTTTGTTCAGGTTCAGCTATCTGACAGGCGCCCTTCAAACATCCAGTATCATATATATCTTTCAACCATATCATCGTCATAGCTAGCCATATCAGCTTTCAAAATCTGTATATCAATAAACAAACTAATTATATCAGTGCTATTTGGATACAATTTGTGCACAAAACAAACAAACCACTTGGGTCTATTCAATATAATATGCATAACAATTGTTCAGTGGCCACAACCACTCCTTGCCTTCGCGGAATGTATCAGCTAAATAAATCTTCTGAATCACCATATTTATACATAATTGGCTGCATGGTCGAAATGTACTGTATCTTCTTAGCAAGACAAGAACTATTTAATTAATATTAATGCAACAAAAAGGTCACCGAGTCTCACCCTCTGCTTCTCTCTCTCGATATAGCCATGAAAGTCGTGCGCTGGGATTCTGTAGATCATATATTCACAATAACAGTATCCTGTTAAGTATGGTGGCGTGTTTAAAATGACCAAATATATCCCCCTGCAACCAGGCGACTGTTACGACAGTCAGTGTATATCAACGAGCCAGTATAGCACTGTCATTTGATCACCCCAATGTTTTCTATTCCTATAAGCAGTGCTGTACACACATTAACTGTAGACGCGACTCTACAAGCAATTTCGTCAGTAGATCGAAAACTATAACTATCAATACCCATCTCACAAAGATAATTGGTTACGTATATCAAGTTTATCCCTCTTCAAGATATCGAGATTCTCATCTCATGTAAACTGCGTTCGCCGATTTAGCCACTATAAATTCCCGCATGGCTGATTAACAGACGAGCATGCTTTGTCGAGTCAAACGAACCGGAAATGTCGTGGTCGATGGCCCACACTCAGCGATTGCCGCAGCTCCGAAATCGCACTACGAACGCATTGGTAGCGTTGCGGCTTTCTTCTGCATAATAATAAATAATAATTTCAAACACATTCCGGAGTTGATTTCGGCGTGATTTTTTGACTATTTCTGAGCTTATGTAAAAAACAAACAAACTGTTCGAATAACTATAAAAATAGCTGTTAAAATGTCCCGGATTGCCAACATTCGCCTCCCTGGTCGCGTGATGTTGTCGGTTAGAAAAGCTGCTGCGTGTGGCTGCTCCTCGATAGCTGATCAGAGAGAGGACTTCCTCCAGCCGCATTGAAATAGAAGTTATATATGCGTCATGCAGTAGAAACGTAGGTAAAGATGATCGGCACAGACGGGAAAGCCATCTTTGTAGATTTTAAAGGGTGTGTATCCCTTAAACAGATTGTTCATCCACTAGACTGTCTGGTTGTTGGTTTATCTCATAATTATACCCGAACCTCCCACGGAAACCGAAAGGAAGGCCGGTCCATACACACGCTTTATTGTGCTTAAGGAAGTCCAAGTACCCCGCTACGCAGAGCAGATAAATGGAAGATGGCCCGGAAGGCCGGAAAGCCTGGGTGTCAGGAGTAAGGAAGAGGCAAAGAAAAACAACAAGGCAGATACGAGGGGGTTTGGAATAGGAGTTGGGTGGGAGGGACCAAGAAGGACAGCCGAGTGAAGCGATTTCAGGCTCAGCGGAGAGTGACCACGAGAGAAAGCGCGCGGGTATAATAGACTTGACATGCCCAGTTCAGTTTGCCCACCAGTGACTGCTGTTTCCTTTTACTTGACCGCCTTCGTTGCGCGAAGTCATCAAGTAATTGCCTAAATTGTGCGTAACTTACTGGTCAATGTGTGAAAAATAAACTCTGACAGGAACCAAAACTAAGTCTTGTGTCCCAGAGGTATGCTGGTCGAGTGTTGCCTTTAAAGTTCCATTTTAGTTCTTTAAGAGAGTTACTGCGGATTCTAACGGATCGAACGACGAGTATACAGGTATCAGGGCTCTCAGAAGTGAGGTACTGTGGCAGGGAGGATGTCACCTTGGCATTACAAAGCAGACCTGGTCAAGGTGGGATATGGACGGGTCCGTCATGAGAGGGGGAAAGGATAGGATCTAGCGGATCCATTAAACGACTTTCACACCAGTGAAGCTATCAAAAATTAAACAACGGGTAGTAAGTCCTACTTGTATTTGAAAGAATAAAGAAGAGATATAACTAAATACAAGATGTTATACATTTTGGGTAATGCTAAGAAATATATATATGCTACCAAAAGTCTGTCGTAAAAGTTTATGAGTTGAAGTAATTATCCTGAGCGCATTCGAAAATGAGAACAGATTTCGTCATGAAGCCCATTGATTTCAATAGGAGCCCGCCCCTGAAACTCCCTTGAAGGAATATATGGTCAATTTGGTCAATATAGCTTCTTCGACGGATGTATAGACGACTTCGCTTTTAGATAGCATATGAAAATACTATACCTGCCCTCGTTCTAATGACATGCGTTCCTGGTCCGCGACATTCAATGTCATCGCTTTTATGCTTCTCTGTTTGAACATTTGGGGAAAGAGTATTGATACATGTGTGTGGTCATCAACAAGCATGGAGGTTTCTGATTGGACAAGGGACTTTACAGCAAGTTGACGACGCCGATTACGTTTGCACACTACACAATACATTAAATGTATGCAATATTGAGCGTCACACACACGACCACCTGTGACCTACGTTGCACTCCTCAAAATGATTGTTGATGCAGGGTTTTATATGTAACCAATGGTTCAATATGGTACTCAAATATGGCACAATGTTTGGTCTAGGGTCATATAGAACCAAACTGATTTTGATCGTACTGTTTACCACTCGAACCAGACTGATTTAGATCGTACTGTATACCACGCCTAAGAACTTCTCCGGTATACATAATAAACTGCCCGACCATCTTAGCATTGGATCCCATTTATCAGTTATCTACCCTCCTCTTTATCTGTGCTTCCTGTCCAGGCGTCCTCCTGGTTTAGTCTCTTGGATCTTCGCCGTCGCGAAATTTCCTCTCGAACTTTGTTTGCTCGCTGCCTTCACGCATAAAACCAACCCCGATTTTGGCTCCTGGCTCAATCAGCTTCTACGGCATTCGGGTTGAATCCGACCCTCGTTCACTCATCAGCAGTGCATTTCAGTCACTTAAACTTTGTGTCACACTTTGTTGCCTTGATACTGCTTTAGACAATGCTATCGTGTCAACCCCTTATTAAACTTTTGTTATCCATTAACGCTTGTTGTAGTGTTCTTCCCTCCTCTTTCTTCTTCTCTCCCACTTCTTCTCCTTCCTAGGCCGGTCTCCCTTGGCGGCCTTCCAGGCCATCTCTCATTTTTTCATTAAGCTTTCGTAATCTTTCTGTTTTTCTTTGCCTCTTCCCTACTCAAAACACCCGACATGTTTGCCCCAGCTCTGCACAGCGGGGTTCTTGGACTTCCTTGAGCCCAATAAAGCGTGTGTATGCACCGTCCTTACTTTGGGTTTCCTTGTGAGGTTAGAGGATAATTGCTTCCATAAAGTTAAGTAAATACAGACCACCAATTACAAAACTGCATCAACACCGAGAGGTATATAAATGTGGAAACCAGTCAAATGTGGCACCAGAAACAGCACAAACTCTAGGCCCGGTAGTAAGTGGGAGCCCTTCAGTTTCTGAACATCGCGCACCTTAAGGAGACATCCCATTGTATGCCGAGATTCAGACGACGTTGATCAAAGTAAGTTGGTTTAAGCTATTTCTGGACGAAAGCTTCATCATATGCGCACACCATTGGAATCATTGAGAATGAGACTTACAAGACTAACTAAAATAAAGACAAGACAAATATTAGGGATGGTTGGGGCTGTTGATATCCGCATAAGAATATGATCTTACCAGCTCCGAGGAAGGAGATTTATACAGTTTCAATAGTTTTAGATGATGATGTAAATATCATATTGCTGTGAAAAACGTTCTTGTAGCCACGCCTCACATTTTCTAATGGTACGTCGCTTATTTCGTGTTTGCAGCAGATATTGATAGCAATACTGGCATTGTCTTAAATCACCCAGTGTATTTTTGATGATCTGTGTCAATGGTTGCAAAAGTTGTGCTTCGCGCCTCCAAAACCGACCCCATGTTTTGTATTGATGTTAACTTGTTAGCTGGAATAATTCATGGTGTTTAATGACGACACGCGGAAAATATTCGATCGTAGACTAAATGATGAGCAGATTGGTTGGTAGCTTCTTCAGTAAGAGAAGGCAATGTGCAAACGAAATAAATTTGGTACCAAATGATTACAAACGTATAATCAAATGATGTATCTGTAATCACACCCGGCATAGGCTATGATCTGTACTCCTTAAGGAGTTTCAAATATATGCATTAATTCCATCAAATATTTTGATATCAAACGTAGCTTTTAGATAACCGATTTGTTGCATGGCATATTTGTGCATTGACCAATTGGCGGACCAGCCAAATATACTTCTTTGAATTAGTTAGTAGGTGAGACCGGTGGTCGACACGAGGTGCGCCACGAACATGACCCTGCGTGTCCGACACTGCTGCAGTGGCCTATTTCACGTACCCGGCCGACGGTAGTCCGAAGCCGACTATCCTACCGTAGACGACTTAGTTAAAACGTCAAAGTTCGTAGTCGACTAAAACGTTTCACGAACGATTTCGGTAGTCGATTTAACAACGTCGATTATGCTAAGCCAACTACGCGCGTAGCCAGGGTATTTCCAAGGGAAACCCCGGGATCTGTTATCGTCTATTAGCGACACCGAGTTGATGGTGGAATTTTTATCTTCCAGGAGCAATTGTTTTTCTTGAGGTTCTGAGGGATGACTAACTATGCCATTGCTTTATTGGGCTTCGGTCCCTGTGATGTTAATATGTGATACAGGAGATCGTCAGCAATAAAATAGTTTCGCTCGCGTTTGAGCAGCACGCCTGCCTCTTGTTTATTGGTGGGAACGGTGCCATATTTGAGGAGTCGTAAAAGTATACTGCATTGGGGACCAAGCCTCTGGTGACACCTTATCTGTTCTCGGCTTAAATAAGTTTCACTTGGTTTGTTAGCCGATGTCGGAGCTCAGCGCGTTGAGTCCACTTATCAATACTGCGCATAGGTTATCTGTTTCATAATTGTCCTCTGAATCTAAAGATAATGAGACAAGCTTATCATGATCACGAGGGAAGGCAGATAACTTGCCCGCTGCAGTGACGGGAATAGTACGTATGGATTCATGCACGATTTCGTCTTCCGATTCACCTGACTGACAGATAAGCGATGGGATAATGAATAGCGCGACGTGAAACTTAACCTGAAGTTTTGTTGCTAACCGCGTTGACGGCTTGCTAATTACTTCAGGATGATGAATCGCTGATAACAAGTAGGGCTTGTCCGGTCGCAATTGAGGGGAATGCGACGAAAACTGTAGAGTTGTCGTAAGGGGGAGCGAAGATTTAAGGGTGTTAGTAGCAGGGGTGACCGTGTCAAGATCGGGAAACCAATCGATGACGTTATCAAAATCGGTACGGGTGATGTCATAGAGGCGTCGACTTAATGCATCTGGTACAATGTTGTTCTTCCCTTTAACATGACTCACTTCAAATTGTAATTGCTGTATGAATGTGACCCATCTTGCTAGTCTACCCTGAATTTTGATGAAAGCACGCGTCACGGCCCGTTTTGTTCAAGCTCGATATGTCTTCTTGTTGAAAACCTCATCACTAGACGTTTACGATAAATACATCATTTGCTATCAGCTTTGCTTGATGGTGTTTTTCGTCAAGCATCAGCATTTCGCGCGACCTGGGCAATACGTTGCGCCGCGCTGTTCACCAACACTTTTAAAACGTCATAGAGATCTATTACTTAGTTTGAAAAAAGGTCATCGGTCGTAGGTGAGGGCATTAAAAAGCGATCATTTTAAAAAAAAACCTATTCATTTTTGAAGCAACATAGACGATAACATGTAAATACGGGGACATATAACATTTGTCTCCTTTATACAGACCATTAAGCATGAGTTGCATGTTCCCGGTTCCTTGCTAGTCTGTAAGTAGCGTTACTCCCTCAGCAGCTCAACAAAACGTTCGCAATGTTCTCAATAAGCACCGGCGGCCGGCGCTTTTCCACAGCAGCTCTCAATTTTCCACTGGCATCAAACGCGACCATTGTCATTTCACATCTAGCTAACCACGCATATTGATCGCCAATCTTGGTGAACGAATTAGCGTACGACACATTTTACTCGTACTCGCAATCTGAAGACGTGTCTCTGTAACCTGTATGGGTCAACACGTACGGGTTACACTGCCCTCACGAGCGCTACAAAAACTTTTTTGAGGTAATTCCAGATGTATCTCTGGTTCGGTAAACTACGTCAACGCTAGCGAGTGTAGTAGGAAAACGGAAACACTCGCAAGCAGATTATCTAAAATGATCAGTCGTCAGTCAATGAAATTCAACTATCATAACTAGCCCAACAGACCAACAGTAGATCGAGTACCACGGGAGCGCGAACGAACTAATCGTAACATTTATCGTTTTATCCCTAACAGAACCACCCGGCGGTTAACCATGAGGGAGGGGGCGATTATAATTCGTAACTGTATGAAATATATCACAAATATCGGTGCCCCTTTCATACGTGATTGTTAAAGTGTCTATAAACTCGGTTGCGGTGCGATCAAAGCCTTTGAAATAAGGCCCATTAAAGCAGCTGTACATGGTGCTGGAAGTTGTTGAGGGTGCGCTGGATGCAGTTGGTGATGAACTGACTTTCGTGAGGTAGATTCTACATTCAACTTCTTGGCGCAGCCCTTTGTTGGTTGTAACAAAAAAAAATGACCGGTGTAGTCTTTACTTTTCCGACTGATCATACTGCTTCAATTAACGTTACGCATGATATTTAGCGTCTGGCTTAGCTACTGTTCGGTGACACAGGTGGCGCACCCGGGGGTGAGGCGATTGCCATACCAACACTGTCGTCTCGCAAGAAAAGCGGAATCTTCGCTATCAGCTGATATGAGTTTAAAAGCATATGTATGGATGAGTGGACAGTGTGATGGCAGCTATATGGTGGCAATGAATGGCGCACATCTGGTTACTAGTGTAAGTGTTATGGGTTTGGTAGGAACGAGGCAGGCCCCGTAGGGCCCGGCGATGGTATGGGGTAGGGTGGTAGCTGGGGGACTTTCTATTAGGTAGGCTGGTTGCATTAGGTTGAGTACAGTATGAACTCTTTGAGAAGCATAATCAGCCCCCCTACCTCCCTCTACAAACCCCTTTATTCTACCTGAGGCTTATTGTGTGTTCAGTCGCTTGATTTCTACATGCAGTGCTGTAGCACAACCATGCGATGGCAAGATCATTCACACCGGCATAAGCCAAAACCGTGAACGCGAGCAGCAGCCAGAGGTCATACACCCTAAACTCTGATTAATAGCAAGCTGCTTGATCAGGGTCAAGAGTGCATCTCACAGCTCACTAAACTTATTTTGCCGGAAAGGTGGTCACGGAAAAGATTGTCACCACATCGTGAACCAAAGCAGAACGTCGGGGTGTGACAAGCAATGCGTGGCCTGGTTCTGAAGTCTAGGAAGAGGGGGTGTCTTGAGAATCAACGTGCATCAGCACTACTGAAGTACGCTAATTCTCCTCCCTTTACGACTGAAACTTCCGCAAGAGGAAGTGAAAGTTGCTTGAAAGCCGCGCTCACACGGCCCAGTTGCAATACTGCAATGCTGCAGCAGAACTAATCTATAAACATATGCCATTAAAGGTTTTGTCGTATTGGATTATTGGGGTTGTCGTTTTGCGGCTGTACATGCGTTTGAATGATTTATGTATTTTTAATGGCAAATGGTCATTGGTGGTTTTCTTCATGTATTTCGCTATTTAATGTGTTTTTCTAACTTATTCTATTGTCTCCATTGTAATAACTTTTATATTTGTCGTTTGTTAATGTGTGGTCACGTGACCAATTTTTTCTGTATTTAACCTTGGGCATGAGTTCGTCCGGGAGTTCCGAGTCGACCCACTATCATGCTTAGTCGACTACAGTTCGCCAACTATCCAACTAAATTGCGTTTCACGAACACCGTAGACGACTATGCGTAGTCGACTAAGTGTAAAAGCTTTTTTAAAGGTACATTTCACCAAAAATCATCAAAAGTCGGCTGTAAAATAGTCAAGGTCACCTAGCCCCTGGCTACGGGCCGTGTTTACCTGTTAATGATGTTCAATACTGCGGCTGGAGCGGAACCTCTAAAAATCGGTTCTTACGCTCTGGAGTCTTGGACGCAGACTAGCTGTAGAACAAACTCCACTGATTGATTCCCTGCTACGGTTGGACTAGATATCGTCGGATCCAATAGGAGCCCTGGCTATATTAATTGTGTTTGTTAAATACCGTTATTTATGAGAACTATGGGTCGAGAATAGACCAAATAAGTAACTCTTGCGAACCAAGTTCGGGAGAATAAAACCTGACGTCGATCTGTTGGGCTACAAATAAGACACATAGTAGCCGCTGTTAGTCTAGACATCCACGGGACTGAAAACGGTCGAAGTTATAGACCTCTAGACGATAGACGATGATATTGGGTCAGTGAACATATCTTCTGCATTCCAGGCACATCAAATTGTCTCAGGTTATTTTAACTTGGCGCCGTTTGCATCTATAATAGTCTATAGGGTTTAGCAAATAATATTTATTTTTACGATTGCTTTCGAGCGCCCTCCCCTACGACCGCTGATCGTTTTTCAAACAAAGTAATAGATCTCTGTGACGTTTCAAACCTGTTGGTGACGTGCGCGGCGCAAAGTAATTTTTGCGCTGGCGGATATTATTGAGACTTGACGAAAACACAATCAACCAACAGTTGGAGAATATAACAGGGGAAACAGAAAAATTTTACTCATCGAAGGTAACAACGTCACTATCAACTTAGAGTGCCGCTTATAGGCGATAAAAAATTGAGTAATCCCGGAATTTTACGTACGTAGTTGGCTAAGCATAGTCGACTTTGGAGGTCTTAACGGACTAGATAGGCGCATATGCGCTCGTGACACTCAGAGCGCGAGAGCGGATTTCAGTGGGGAACAGCAAAATAACGCTACAGGTGGTTATGTGTTATCAATGGCTATTAGTGAGTGGTTGTTTCCCAATAGTATCATTTACAGGGGTTATGAATAAGTATGCAAGCATTCGTCGATTTTATGATGGTATGAAATCAATAGTACTATCACTAATGCTTCCCAATGTAATGGTTAGCTGGTGATAAGAGTTACTTTTGAATCTATATGACACTCTTAGCAGTAAATAAACACACATCCCATTTTATACCATATATGGTGCATCCATGACTACCCAGTAACTGATACAGAAATGATCAAGAATGTATATAGGGATAATTCCATATACATCTATATCAGGACTGCCATCAAGGTAAAATGATAAGCTGAAATGGAAATGCAACATATCAATTGCTATAAAATAGCTCAGTTTACATGGACTTGTTATGTGCCAACCTTTCAGCTTAAACAATTTATATGCTCTATAGCATGTTTTCTACAGTGACTTCAAAGGCTAATGAACATCATCCTCTGTATATAGTTGAACTTGATAAAGGATTCATAACATTATACATCAAAGTGCTCGGGATCCAAAATGGCTATGTATTGTATTCAGGATATCGGACATTCATAGGGTGGTTATTGAGTAAGTAAAGTATATTTGTGCATAGGAATATACTTATAGGACCTAATAATGGATTTGACACCCTTTCACAAAGTTTTTGTGAAGTGTTAAGTCGTCTACTGTCCAAAAAAAACCCTTATAAAACAAAATTATCATTCAAATTAGCGCTGATAAATGTTTGTTAGGCTCTCACTCCAAGAGGTCTTTGTGCTTAAATAAGGCTCCAATTATACTGATAAATACCTAAAATTGACAACAATAGCCTACACTTACCAACTGTATCCATTTTGTGGGGTTAAATGGTCATCGTTGATGAAAAAAAAGCGAAAATACATCAGAAATGAAAAAAATGAGGAAAAAAAACAGCCTTTCGGGCGATCAAAGGTTGTTACATATTGAAATCCGATTTTAGATATAAAGCATTTGCTTTGCAGTCATTGTAATTAGCAATTATATTCTCCACCATACAGCAATTGAACATAAGTTATTAAACATATAGATTTTATTATATATTTTGCATGATAGTTGTCCAAAATAGGGCCATAATTGGAAAAATGGCTCGGACACAGAGCACAAAACCAACATGACCATCTGTATCACAAATATTCACTTTGAATGTGGATTTCTTAGTATACAATTTCTACAAGGATGCCTCAAATAACCAAGTTAAAACTTTACATTTGCAACTTATTGTTTACGGTTGACATAATTGCACATTAAAATCTCCTCGTACTGGAAAGACATTTTTTCTGAGGCGTGTCCAAGTTGGACCCCAATTTGTGACTACAAAATATGCAATAACTTCATAACGCCATGTCCAATTCCAAAAAGAACTATTTACATATGCAATATAACCCTTTTGAATTTTTCATTGGCCACCCTAATGCAGAATATTTTTCCTTTGTGGTACCAAACTAATTCAAATAGTTTCTGCAATAGTTTCTGGTCTGTGGTTTCAGTGCTCTTGTGCCGTTAAAGTGAGTTTTGAAAGGATGGAATCCAGAGGGAAGAAGATGGTCAGTGTTTAAAATATTTGATAATTTCAATTCATAACTCTGCTCTGTATAATAATGAGAATGAATACTAACCTGTAACTGCAGCTGTGGAAAGCAATGGAATCAAATAGACCTAAGCGTATGACACCGATGAAGGAAGCTCAGTGGTTCGTTAAGCTAGGTCGTGCCAAAGACTGCTTGGAAGTTAGATTTATCAACACAGAAGTCGGTTGGTATAATGTTATGATGAAATAATTGCTTACTTTCTGTTACTTAACTTATCACCCTCGATGTCTCCGAGATTTTCGCATCAGTACTTAGACGCAATTTTATAATATTATTGAATATGGTGCTGAGGTAAGTGTGATATTGGGTTTACAACTATCATTAGTTACTTGAAGCATAAGAGTTTTGAGGAATGACACCCAGTTGCTGATATGTATGAGGTCGTAGTGATATCATTTTTGAAAAACAATCAAATGCTCTTCAAATTGTCAGTTTTAATTCAATCGTAATATTCCATGTGTGTTCCCAGTTTATTCCTTTTAACAATAATGTTACTAAAAAGAAATCTGTATATAAAAGCCAACACACTCTTTTAGAATGACACTCAGGATCCAACAATATTAATCTGTTTTTTATTAGTGCAATGCTGGAAATATATCATTTATTGTACTTAACAAATTACAATCTTTTCATCTTTATTGTACTGACCGATTTATTCTGCTGTTTTTACCAACGCACTATGACTGCCACTGTTGCAAAATACCCTTGAAATAAGAAATTGTTTCATGGTTTTAGGACATGGTGTCTTCACCAAAGAATCAGCTGAGAAGGATTTATTACTTCTTGAGTATGTTGGAGAGTTGGTATCAGGTAATGAAGGTGAGAGGCGGCAAGTAAGGTACGAGAAGCATCAGCACCGGAAGCAGTACCCCAGGTTTTATATGTTCTATTATGAACATGGCGGCAAACAGTTTTGGTGAGTTACATTCCTGCTATATATGTATGCTGGAAGTTAAGTATCAATTTTTTTTTGGTTAAATATATCCATCTCTTATTGCTGTAGCATTGACGCCACAAAAAGAAATGGACGTTTGGGACGTCTGGTCAACGATGCCCAAGACGGAAAAGGTGAATGCAATTGCCGTATGAAAAAAGTTACATTTGATGGGAAGGTTTTCATTGCCTTGTTTGCCACATGTACTCTACAACAAGGAGAATAACTGAGATACGACTATGGTGAAAAAGATGCATACTGGAGGAAGGTTACATTTACTGAAACATCAATTGATATTTAGTTCTTGAGTTGTAGAAGATTCTTTGCTTGAAGCACAGATCAAAATATACTCATTGATGCCCACCAAGAAAGGTTGCATGATAGAGGTATACAAATGTAGCAAACAAAGGACTGCCATGGTGGTTTTGACTAGAATATGTCAGTCCAAAGAAAAGCTGCCTGTAAGCTTGGGAAATTAGTTTTCATCAGTTTTATGAAAGACGTTTTGCGTTTTCCAGATGGTCAGAAGTGACAGATTGCAACACACCTATGCAAGTACCAATTCTGTTCTGCATGAAAATATGAACAGCACAGATGTTTTGTTGGACAGAGATGAAAAGATGAACAGCAGAGCTGTTTTGTTGGACAGAGATGAAAAGATGAACAGCACAGATGTTCTGTTGGACGGAGATGAAAAGATTAACAGCACAGATGTTGTGTTAAATGCAGATGAACCCATATGTTCAGTTGGACGGATATAAAAAGATTAACAGCACAGATGTTCAGTTGAGCGGCACACATGTTCTGTTGGACGGAGATGAAAAGATGAACAGCACGGATGTTCAGATGGACGGAGATGAAAAGATGAACAGCACAGATGTTCAGTTGAACGGAGATGAAACGATGAACAGCACAGATGTTCAACTGGATGAAGATGAAAAGATAAACAGCACAGATGTTCATTTGGACGTAGATGAAAAGATAAACAGCACAGATATTCAGTTGAACGGAGATGAAAAGATGAACAGCACAGATGTTCGACTGGATGAAGATGATCAGATGAACAGCACAGATGTTCTGTTGGACGGAGATGAAAAGATGAACATCACATATGTTCAGTTGGACGGAGATCAAAAGATGAACAGCACAGATGTTCAGTTGGACGGAGATGAAACGATAAACAGCGCAGCATTTCAGTTGGACAAAGATGAAAAGATGAACAGCACAGATGTTCTGTTGGACGGAGATGAAAATATGAACAGCACAGATGTTCAACTAGATGAAGATGAGATTGTGAAGAGCCAACACGTTTACTCGAATGAGGATGTTCTTGGTAATTATTTGTGACAACCAATACAATCTGTACTGTGGGTATAGGTTGATGGGTTATAATTAAGGATTTTAGTTAGGGTATATTTTTTCTTTTTTTTTAATTGGTACGCTTATCTTGGTTTAAAGAAAAATAGTGTTATACATGAAGCATAAATGTACTAAATTAATTATAGCTGCCACAGGCAGCAAAAGTAATATGCTCAAGATAATGCCTTAACTTCCAGTGTCCAATTACCAATGTTCAAAACAATGCATGCTTTTTATAACCGACCTCTAATTATCAAGTGATCACATAGATTTTATGTTCAGATGCCCCCACTGAAGAGGCGGAAATGGAAACCTCTGATCAAATTTCCTATTGTGAATGGAAATCAAACCATGAAAATGGTACTAAAGGTAAATCAAGATTTTGATAATTTTCTTTCAAATAGTTCCATTATTCTTTAGTTATTTTACAGCAATATAACACTGAGGTATTGACTTGAAAGTTTGGTTTCTCTCAATGTGAACATGGTAATGGTCAATAATTGTTGATTGTGATATGCTCAAACTTATTGTTATGACTCATTTTAGTTCATATATTTTACATACTTATAGATGTGATAAATGCTACAGTATCTCCTACAAAATACAATCCTGTCTCTCGAGTATAACATGACCTCTGGGTGTAGCTGTAGGTGGGTGGTTGATTGGAATGTCACCTACTTGGGTCATATTTGTGTCATATAGTGGGGAAATTGGATGAAATGCAATGTAAACTTCCCTCATATGCAAGCTAGGGGTTAATCCAGAAATAAATGTGACTGTGTTCAATTGAATTACAATAGAGTTGCTCAGGAATAACCTACTTGATTGTGCTGTGTGTATGTTTAGGTTCCTGAAATGCTTTGGAGTGAAATACATGATGACAACATTATGTCATACTCAGATATAATGCCATCAAGCAACAAGGCACATGCATTATACGCACTATTATCTAAGTATTTTGAATAAGTTTTCAATTATTAATTGTGCTGAATTAATGTGATTATGGAAGAAAAGCGTAATAATTTATGTAACTGTACGTCATGTTTTTTCAGCTCGAAGCCAGAAGGAATAAAGCTTTCTCTTGTCGAACTCAGATGATACTCTGAACACAACAATACAGACAGGTATTTTCAAAAAAAATATGTGTTGTTTTGCATGCGATTAAATCAACCAGAAATTGTTAATTTTTTTTTTCAATTAACGATCTGCTGAAACTATAATGCATGTCTTGTACCACATACTGTCTTGAATAAAAGAGACAATGCAGTAGAAATGTACTGTTTGTCTAGGTGAAACCATGAATGGCATATTAGCTGAGAATTGCACACTGAAGGTATATTTGCTTAATGCAAAGGTCGGATGCTTGGCTTCAAGTTAATAACGTAATTTAAAATTTTATTAATATATATTTTTTGGGTTGTGGTTAGTGGGGGTGATTTTAGCTTACCAGCCTTTGGCTGATAAGCAAATGTCGTGGCGTGGTGTCCAGCGTCATCCACGTCCCCGATTCCTTCTCAAAAAGTACTGGACAGATCCTTGTCAAACTTTGCACCAACCTTAAGTGTGATAGTGGTAGCAAAGTTCATTCATGATTTTTGAAATATTTTAATTTTTGACATGATTTTTTTAAATATTTGACAATTTTATGAATTAATTAATTTGTTGTAATATTGTAAGTATAGGACTAAAAAAAACACTGGATCATTTTCTTCTCCAAAAGTACTGGACAGATTCTTGTCAGACTTTATGCAGATCATCAGTGTGATGATGTCAACAAAGTTTATTCACTATTTTGATTTTTTTGATAGAGGGGCAATTTTATAATTTAATCAATTTTTTTTTTAACATTAATGTATTAATCAGATTTTTAAACAGCCTGATTACACGTTTTTCGTTGTTATACTTGAGCCTGTGTTGACCCAATGCGTCTCAGTACATTGGATGCCTACATATTCCCTGTGTAATTTGTTTCCAGCAAAAACTGGCGGATTTAGAGCGAGCACATTCCAGACTCTTGGAAAAAACAAACATTAGTCAGTTATCACAATTGTTTTTTTATGATACAATGAAACAAATATTAGTGGTAAATATGGTAATGTTACAGGATTAGTTTCATTATTTATGATTCTTTTTATTGTATACATCATTACAGTAGCTGAAACAACACAAGTTGGGGTTGAGTCAACTTGCGAGGAAAACAGTCAAGTTAGAGGCCATACTCCACAAGCATCTGTCAACGTAAGTCATTAAGTTGTTCTTTATAAAATGGCTTTGTCTGACTTATCTTTGGGATAAATATATTGATTACAGGTGCATAGGCCAGCTTTACTGTATATATATATACTTGCTTATTCATCTATTGACTCATGCATCGGCGCGCATTTGCAGCTGGGTAGCGAAATTCTGTTAATCACTGTAACCGCCGTGGATTTACCATGATAGTTGGGCTGTAATGAATAGACTCATCCATTACTCATTTAGTTTAATGTGGCACTGATCTTTTGGTAAACCCTGTGAAAGTATGTGCTTATTACGTGGGGTGCGTGCTAACAACGGCAAGCGTGCTTATTAGGCCCAATGCTGATCTACTTAAATAAGCTTATCAAACCCTGGATGCTTTTTGTTCACTTTCAGTCTGATACTTCAGTCAGCAACAGTTTTCATCTACAAGAAAAAGTAATCTCAACACGTAAGTTTTTATCCACTCCAACTTTGTGTTAGATACATTATGTTATTACATCTAGTCATGGCGACATTTTTTAGGTCATCGGTTTAAAACCAAAAGCTTACATGCCTTATTACCAGTAATTGTTTATATTGTGACCACAGTAAATTGCGGCAACTCTCATTTGCTTGGGTAAAATGACTTGATATGCTGGACAGGCTAAGTATATACGACTTTTATAATGTCAATTATTTATACAAATTGTAAATCACCTCTCATGAACGGCCATCCTGTATATACGGGTACACCCCATCCTCTCCATCGCATCTTCCCTCACCACAACCCTCAAATATTTAGAATGTTCTGCAGTACAAGACGCTTAATTACAAAAAAAGATCCAGAAACAAATTTGTTTAAAAATCTCCCCCTCCCCAAAAACGTTTGTTTTGGTATAATATTGAATTTGTTTATACTGCGGGAAGATACACAGGATAAAGAAACATTTAGCTACTGTCTACAAACAAGAGTTGGCTGTGGCCAAGGCATTGTCAAAGAGAGGCAAGGAAAAGTGTCACCTCGTCTCAAAGCTGAAACACTTGGGAAATTTTAAGCACAATACTCGGGTTCTGAATCAGAAACAAGGGGAATTAATGGTTTCACGTCGGTCAACAGAAAGTGGTCCTACCAAGATGAGTGATTACTTACCTTGCATACATTGTCTTGGCTTTTTCGTTAAAAGCCAGTTGTGGAGACACACTCGTAATTGCTCTGAGAACCAACAAGCAGATGGTTGCCAGAGAGGGAGTGTAATAGTCAGGGCCAGATTGTTACTAGAAGGAAGCCTTGTTCCAAAAGATGACCAGTCAGGGGAGGGCTTCAAAGAAGTGAAAGGGATGTGCCTTTCAGTAATGCGCCGGGACAATGTGTACAATGCTTTAGAGAAAGACAAACATAATTTTGAAGTTTGGAAATGTTCTCGCTCAGAAGCTGGGCAAAAGAAGATCCCAAGATATAGCACAGCGGATGCGCCAGCTTGGACGTCTCAAGATTGAAATCAGTAAAGTACTTGGAAATCATGAGGATAGGAAAGTTGAACTAATGTCGTACATAGATGGTCCTCACTTTGACGATGTTATCAAAGCGATTCACAACTTGGCTGGCTTCCATTCTGGCAAGTGTTTACGAGACCCTTTCCATAGCAATACGTCTTGGTAATCACTTAATCAAGGTTGGAGAACTCAAACGTTGGATGGGTATTCGTGAGAGTAATGATGAAGTGCTGAAGGAAGCAGAGGCATTTTTGAACCTACACAAGGCCGAATGGGCGGATCGTTTATCGTCGATTGCTCTTGCCACTTTAAAAACCAACAAGTTCAACAGGACGATGATGTTGCCTGTAACGAAAGATCTTCTTCTATTGAAGAACTTTCTAGATGAGGATATGAAGAAATCCACTGGCCTCCTGAGTTCTAGTGCCACATATTCCACCTGGAGGAAACACGCGGAGACCACGATGGCAAGAGTTGTCCTGTTCAACAAACGACGAAGCAGTGAAGTTGAACTGTTGAAGGTTGAAACTTGCGACAGCCGACCGAACTGGTCAGTTGCAGTCAACCATGAAATCAGACAAACATTAATGCCTGTTGAAAAAGAAATGCTGAATCGGTGAGGATTATTAGAGAAAAAAAAGGAACCCTTTCTTTGAGTATTTATGTATGATATATATCAAGTTTATTGTATGTTTTGTCAAATGTTTGCAGTAAAACACTAATGGCCTCCTTTGTAGTTTGCAGTTGGTAGAAACGCAAGGGAAACAGAACAAAAGGGTGCCCATAATGTTGACTAGGGAGATGGTATCAGTATTGAATCTACTGAATGTTACTAGAGATGTCTGCGGCATTGCGACAACTAATAAGTATGTGTTTGATAACACCAGGGACAGCCACCTTGACTGCTGGCAGGTGCTTACCAAGTTGGCAGCAGCAGCTGGCTGTGAGTCTCCTGGTCTCATATCTTCAAGCAGGCTCAGAAAGTATCTTGCAACAGTATGTCAGGTAATCTATGATTAACTGCAGAAACCACAAACAGGTTTTTGATTTATACAAGCAAAGTTCATGGAGCTATAATTAAAACAAATGACCTGTAATGTGTAATCAGTTGTAGCATATTTATAAGGAAATAATACCAAACTGTACTTATGTGACAACAGATTGAGTTTGTAAATATCATTTCTAAAATTTCTGCATGAGTAAAAGATTTTAAGAAACTCGTTTCTAATGTTGTAATATAACGTTCACGTTGGTTGTATCACAATTATGTCTATATATTCATCTGCTGTTATATGTTCATTCAGCTGTTAGACTTGGAATCAAAGGAATTGGAATGGCTCTCACAGCGCCTTGCTCACAGTATCAACACTCACAAGCAGTATTATCGTCAGTACGACGCTGCTATTGAGATTGCAAAGATAGGGCGATTAATGATGGCAGCGGATGCAGGAGAGCTTGGAAAATTTGAGGGGAAAAACTTATCAGATATTGATATCAGTAGTAAGTGCTTTACGTTTAAGCAAGTTCCACAACTTCAAGTTAATTTCTATGGTTATCATTAAGTAGTAAACAGAGGTGGGGCTCACTTTTCTATGGAGCTGCGTTTCTACTTCTCGAGACGTATATTTAGACTATGTATTGCTGGCCTACCTGTGGTTCTGCCTCTTTATAGCGGCTGGCCACATCAACCGCATTTATGGTGTATTATATATATTTTTCGTTTGACCTGCCGTGCATCAGAAACAAGATATCAGCTTGATGGACCTCGTTTAGTGCATACACGTCAAATATGAGTTGTAGGTTAGTGCGAGGAAGGGGTAAATATATTTGCCACAAGGCCTGCTTTTTCCGCCAATCCCGATCCACATCTTAAGAGACTTTGACAGCCTTAACCAGCTTATCTACGGCCCATAGGACTACAGTAGAGCTGGCTTAGCTTATGATCCATATTGTTGTATTCCAGAAACCTGACAAATCTCCAAAACGCGGCTTGGATCATGCTAATTTGTATGCCACCGGGCTTGTCCATCCAGCCCCAGGACGATGAACGTGATCTCGAGATCTCGTTTGGTGATGGTACACAGAAGTCAGACAGTTTTGACTTGGGGTTAATGGGGTCTTGAGCTTAGCTTTTGTCAGGAAACATCACAGCGTACTCGTGCATAGCAGCGTCAACTTCTTCGAAAGTCTGCACTGCATGGTTCTCATGGTGAAGTTCCTCATTAACCTAGTCCGCTTACGGGCCTGTACGGCTTGCCCGGCTTGGATTTGCTCCACTGCCATGTTGTGCCGTTTCCATTCTGCGTCTAATGATGATCTTTTAGCATCGAGAGGAGAAAGTTAGACCCTGAAAAGGCAAGCGCGTTGACGAGCGCGCCGCCTATAAGCACTGCTTTGGTCGTCATAATTACTTCATTATATCAGATAGTATGAGACCAGTATAGGGAATTTTTTTTTTTGTATTTCGCCGTCATTAGGCGCTGTTTTGACAATGCCGGTTTCTCTTGTGTCGTTGTTGACGTCCGGCGAGGCTTCTTTGAGGTTGATCCTTGAGTTGAAACCCAAGTGCTGGCTCTCGGTGGTTAGGAGGATCTGGTTGTTGTAGCCAGCGATGGGGCCGAGCAGCATGTCGTCGGGGATTATGAAGAGCCCTATCCAAAGTACGAAGTCAACCGCTGAGTTGGCGTACTGTAGCATGCCTTGGTACCGTCTGATACCGATTGCAGGTCAACAGGGAACGCTTTGGCGTGTTCGAGGTTTCGCAAGAAACTGTTGTTGTGTATCAAAGGCTGTCCCCTGGCCGATGATCTCTGCCCGACTCTGAGCTGCTGCCCCGAGGATGGCCCATACGAATGTGCATATCTTTTCACCTTGTAGAGAATGAAAGATGTCCAGGCTGACGTTGCCTCTCCCCCCTGACTAATGTGGAGGATGATTCTCTTATGCTCCAACCCAGTCTGCATGTTTGTGGCTTCTTTGAAACCTGGCTTTTTCCCTTTTTTGGCCTCTAAAGCCATTATTTTCGGGTCGAAGGTTTGGTTTTACCCTAGTTGCTCGTTGACGTGCCCTCGGCGTAAGGATCATGGACATAGAGCCAGCGGCCATGAGCGATGAGGAGATTTCAGACGAAGAGGTCCGCATGATAGTTGAGGAGATCCCAAAGTATAACCAGATGAAAGGTGAGATCCGACGGAGTGCACTAAAGAGGCATGCACAGGTTAAACCTCCGATGATAGATGAGGAGACAAAAAAATGCTAATCCAGCAAGGAAGGGAAGAAGTCTGAGCTAGTTTCATAAAAAAGATTTCAGATGCGAGGTGGATGAAGCACCACTTAGCTGTGCCTCCGGGTGGTGCGGGCGGTGGGCCAGCAATACATAGTCGAAATATAAGCCAAAAGAAGCAGAAAGGCAGCTCCATATAAAAGTAAAATCCAGAACCCCCACTCTGTATACTACTTCATTATCTATTATAGATGTTTGTGATGCAATCACGAAAACAGTAAAAAGAGAAAATCTGTATATTACACATGGAACTGTATTGAAACAAACCTGTGTTTTATTACTACTATTTCCATGTTATCTTTTAATGACAGGCAGGCTGGTTCCAACAAATGATGATTTCAATGATAAAGGCGAGCAAGAGCTGGATAGAGAACTTGAGAGTGCAGGTAACTGTAAAGTTAGGCTGATATTATGAATATTCTTTTGGAGTTGCTTCATTACGTGTATTAATCTATTGTATTCTCTTTGTTAGAACTGTCAACAGCAATCCAATCGTCTGAGGAGACAGAGATAAGTAACACAGGAAGAGAAGTGGAAGCTGATCAAAGCTCGTCAAATGATGACAGCAGCATCCAAACTCGCCGTGTAGTTGTCAAACGAAAACAATGGAGTAAAATGGAAACCAAAACCGTTGAAAATTCGTTTAACTACTTCAGTTCTAATTCAGTCGTCCCAAAACATGCAGATTTACAAAGATTTTTCAAAAAATACCCTGAAATGACTACATTCAGTGTTGCGAGTATTAAAAGTAAAGTTCAGTATTTGATTACAAAAAAAATTGCAGTGAAATAGTGTTTTTGGTGTAACTTTTCATAGCATCGGTGCATACATCTTGACTTCTATGATTACCATTTTTCCTGAATATACCATATATGTTGTCACACGCACTGTGAATACCCTAGTACCTTTGATAAATAATAAAAAGAAATAACTATATGGCTCATATGTCGTTTGTTTTATTTAAATATGAATTGTATACATACCTGATAATATTTGCTTTATACTTTTAAAAAAGTGTATTGAAATAGTAAAAGCCCATAAAATAGAATATATATTTAGATTTAAGAAAATGAGAAGTATCTAATTATGTATATGCAATCCGTTTCTGTGAAATATGCTGGGAAGGCCGTTGTCCCATATTAGGTATCGAGTCGGTTCGCCCCCGGGTCAGTTCGCCCCCTGGACGATACGCCCCCGCAATGATACGCCCTCGTTTTACAGAAAGGAATATACTGAATGCTACATATTTCATTTAATAAAGGAACAGTATTAATGAATTTATTATCTTGATATGAAATAAATTTAAAGCATAATGTCTACGTCCATCGTCCCCGGATAGAGTGCTGTAAGGGCATTTGGACGAGCAGTCGTCTCGGGACGATATGCCCCTTGAACAAAACGCGTACAGATACAGAAACCGAACACCAGAAGAATGTGTGGTATATTTTATTTATGGCAGTAGCATATGTTATAATTGATCACTTATAAAAATCAGCAACATAAAACAAGAATACGAAGTAAATAGAGGAATACGAACTTAAAGCGCACACAAAAATACATATAACTGAATACGACACGGGCTCTTTATTCAACATTCATAAAACATACATCAAAACAAACCAGTGAAATAAAACAAGACTACAAAATAAATAGGGGAATATTAACTAAAAACGCACACATACATACATAACTCAATACAACTCAGGCTCTTTTTTCAACATTAATAAAACATACATGACAAGAATACAAGAATAGCGGAATATGAACTAAAAGCTCACACATGAATACATAAAACTCAATACAACCTGGGCTATTTATTCAACATTCATAAAACATTCATCAAAACAAACATGATACAAGTCGGACTCTACATTCATACAATTACGCAATTGCATTTTAAAAGATGGAGTAGATAGGCTGAGCACGTGGATACGGTCAATGTACTCTGCGACGTGACACGTGGTGAGTTGTGAGCGATAAGCGTCCTGAGTACAAAGCACATCGCTGTGACCTGGTATGCTTCCCTATATAAAGTACTGATGTCTGCTTCTGATCATTCACTTATCAGATTTTTGTCTGCTCAAGTGTCAAAATCCTGAATCATGTACATCTGCATAATTTGCGCTACTGAAGTCAGAAGAAGGCAGCAAGCTCTTGAGTGCGAGGGGTGCAGCCGTTGCAGCACGGAACTTGCAACACAGGAGCGAGCCAGACCAACTACAGATAAACTATCAAGGACCAGCTTGATCTCTCGTGGAGATGTGTCGACTGCACAACAGTCAGCATATTCAGCCCATTAGCCGAGAGCTCCAGAATATCTCCGACGCCAACCACTCTCGCCGATATGAACCAAAATAGGCAGTCCGAAGTAAGTGACACGGAAGAACCTCATCGCTCAACGGCGGATGACCTATCCTTCTCCGTCACTTTACCCGCATTCATCGCCCCCAACCACCCTGCTGAGGAATCCGTTGAGGACGAAACTTTACCAACTCACCGACCCCACCCCAGTTACTTACAAGATACTCGAGAAAGGCAGCGGACGAGGGAAATCGAAACTGGTTGATAGCTTAGGCTACGCGTATTGCCTGAAAAAGGAGGGCCCTACTACAAGCCAGTGGATTTGCAGCGTCCGCAACAGGAACCAACGATGCTACGCGGGCGTATCGCTGAGGAATGGCTCCTCCGTCCGGGGAGTTCGCGACCACATCCATCCCACCGACCCAGGAATAGAGGCCTAGACCACTCTGAGTGCCCATGTCAAAGACAAGGCGTCCTCGCACCCATTCCGAACGGTAATGGCTCTAGTGGATGAAGCACTCCTGCGTCTGACAGTGATTGTCAGTGATACCCGATACTATAGGCAGTTGGTTCAAATTATGTTCACTAATACTGTATTTGTTCTTGTGTTTAGCTTGCAGAAGAGCATGTCCCCACCGATTTTTTCCTGAAAGATGTCCGCCTTGATGTCAAGAGGCACTTGCTCTTCGCGTCACCGCACCAGCTGGCTTGTTTTATTTTACTGATTTTTATAAGTGATAAACTATAACATTTGCTACTGCCATAAATAAAAATATACCACACATTCTTCTGGTGCTCGGTTTCTGTATCTGTACGCGTTTTGTTCAAGGGGCATATCGTCCCGAGTCGACTGCCCGGTCAAATGCACTGGCCGCCGAGTCAAAACGCCCTTACAACACTCTATCAGGGGACGATAGAAGGTAGACATTATGCTTTAAATTTATTTCATATTAAGATAATATACTCATTAATACTGTTTCTTTATTAAATGAAATATGTAGCATTCAGTATATTCCTTTTTGTAAAACGAGGGCGTATCATTGCGGGGGCGTACTGATCCGGGGGCGAACTGACCCGGGGCGTATCGTCCCAGTGAGGGCGAACTGTCCCAGCGGGGGCGAACTGTCCCAGCGGGGGGCGAACTGACCCGGGGGCGAACCGTCCCGGGGGCGAACTGACCCGCAACCCATGACATATCCCATAAAACATGCTTTATCTGTATATATATATATATATATATATATATATATATATATATATATATATATATATATATATATATATATATATATATATATATATATATATATATATATATATATATATATATATATGTGTGTGTGTGTGTGTGTGTGTGGTTGTGTGTGTGGTTGTGTTTGTGTGTGTGTGTGTGTGTGTGTGTGTGTGTGTGTGTGTGTGTGTGTGTGTGTGTGTGTGTGTGTGTGTGTGTGTGTGTGTGTGTGTGTGTGTGTGTGTGTGTGTGTAGCTACTGGCCGGTTCTACTGACGCCATAAGAACTCATGAATGAAAAACTAAATTATCGATAGTAATGAATATAGGGCACTGTGATTATTTTTTATTATATGTTGTTTACTGTCTTCCCATTAATGTCGACAATTATATCATTATTTTGAGATCAATGGCTACATGCATTTCGTTCTAATAGATGGGCTTCATTTTGACATTTAGATTTCATATATCGCACGAAATAACAGGACATTTAAATTGCGGAAATAATGGCAATTACTTAATACGAGCAAACGGTTATTGCATTTGCTACCAGAACACAAAATGATTGGCACGCACTCAGCTTTGTGAATTATCAATTTTATTCGGCAAATCTTCCCATGACCAACATATTGAAATGATTTAGAATGATTTTGCTTACCCTTAAGTAAAGGGACTGCTGCCTAATAAAAGCCCAATGCTTAAAATAATGTTTCGCAAGAATTATACCTGACAGGTCAGTGAATGCTAAAACTAGTTGGGTTACTTTAATCCGAGTTATTCGGGTATTTGTACTCTTTTAGTGGTCCAAATCACCAAGAGCTTTGTGCATAAGGAAAGCACAATGCAAATAATATTTGACTGCTTATGTTTTAAGAATGACGTTGCCTCCCATCGTCCATGGCAAATGTAATATCAACATATCTATGTGGCCGTGCAATATATTAAATAGCTCGGAAAAAGAGCAATACATTCAATAAATGCTAGGTAATTACATTGTATGTCAAGGTCTCGAGAAAATAGTTGTACAAGATATAACATAGCAATTCGGTTATTTTGATGTCTCATGAGATTTCTGTTGCATGGAATTTGTATAAGTTGCCTTGGATGGGCTTGACACAAACCATTTCAGTTTGATGCATGGATACTCCACCATGCAACATCAGGAGGGATAGTGTACATGAATATAATTACAAGCTGGCTTTGAATGGTTGATTATGTCTGGCTTCTATTCACCTTATGACCAAATATGGACATTATCAAAGGCGTTTTATGCCATGGAGACAAGTGTGAGTGGTAATGGGGCTGATTGGCTCGATGGCTACCGTATTTGTTGGCACAAAGCGACACATTGCTATTCGGCGCAATGGCACAATTGGGCAAAGCCATACTCCGGAATGTGATCTGTCCCTTGGGTTAATGTACAGCGACGTCATACAAAATTAAGAATGGCTGCCAGGTTATTGCGCAGTCGGACGATAACTATATCTTCTGCGAGCGTCTTTGTTTTGCTTAAATCTGTTATGTTCAGTGGGACCGGATAAGCACAAACATTTTGCATGTCACTGGCCAAAACGACCGCATGATACCTCTATCTATTCCAGCATCTGAATGGGCGCCGGTGCCTAAGTTCATACAACTCATACCTGACACCGGGAAGTTGCCATCAAGCAGCAGTATCAACCGCATGCAACACTTTACGGTCCATTTCCGTAATGTTTACTAATGGGTGATTAACTGAATTACGGTGTATCCACAATTTTTGAATTAACGCAGATATGGAGAGGCGATGTATAATACATTATACTCCCAGCGTTATATGTTATAGAACAAAATCAAATAAGTCAATAAAAGGCTTCACCCAAACCGGAATCAATAAATTAATCGAGTGGGTAGGTTATATCAGACCCCTCGTTTTATTTTGTTGTGGCCGATATTTTATTTGCATACTGTTTTATGAAATATATGCGCCATCAATGCTGCCTCGTTTTAAGTTACAACTGTCATTTTGTGTGAAACATTATTACATGCTCTCATGTATGAAACATGTCGAAAAGTCGAATGCAATTTAGGTAACGAATGAAAAAATAAACGCGGTAGAAGTAGTTTAGTCATTTGGTTTTTCTACTGGCATTGTTGATACACGCGATATACCATTAAATAATGTTCCATTGTAGTAACATAATTTTAGAAAAGGGCTTTGTACAGCGACGGGAATATTGGTCAATTATATTTCAAGGCAAAGCTATGGTAATGAGAAAAGTTCGAATTGATAGACATTAATAACGAGATGTACTGTGGACATCACGCTGTATAATTACCAACTTTGTTTCTTCAACGAACATCACCCTGTTTTTTGGCCCAGCAGAAGAAAGTGCTGCAGGCAGAACGTACAAATATATATATATATATATATATTTATATATATATATATTATATATATATATATATATATATATATATAAGTCCAGATAAGATATATATATATATATAATATGTAAATGCATATGTATATATATATATCTAAATATTAAATGCATCAGTTCATAAATGTTAGTTGTTAAATATACGTAAATACACGCCTATATCTTTAAATATGTATGGATACAGATAAAGAAATGGCATGTCAGTTTGCGCTGTTGCAAGGCACTAGCGATAGCCTGCTCGTCATAAAAGTGTCGATTAACAGTTCGTGCGCATTTAGAGAATATATTATTACATTATCTGCGCAAATGCAACAGTGTGTCCTGTTCGACATGTATACATAGAACTAACAGATCTTTGGCTCAATGCATAGCCGGATATAGGACCTAGATCCAAGACAATTTTACCAACACCGACTAACTCTTGTTATCCGTCCGAAAAGGTGCCATTTGCTATCGATCTTGTCTCTAGTTTAAATCTGCGAAAATTACTAACGATGCTCTCGTGTATTTTGTTACCAGTGCTGCTTGAACGGCTATGTGTTTTCTCAACATAATCATTCAATTACGCAAGTCCATAGTGAACCAGTCTGTGTGAAAAAACGTGTGGTTTTTCTAAACAAAAATAAATCATCAATTGCTAAATCGGTACTAATTGATCAAGTCTGTCTTAAGCTTTCCAGATAAGAGAAACCGCAAGTTAGAAATCCTCATACATAACTGCGAGGTGCAAGTATATTGAAATGAGCAGAGTGCATTTGTACCGCACGATGATCAAACGTTGATAAAAGTTGTCAGTCGTCGTTTAAGGTGGTTAGCGATGAACACAGTTTATAACGAACGATTGCAGGCTCGTTCTAAGAGCTAGTTTGGCATATACAATCAAGACCGCCTGCCTAATGGAAGCACGTTAAAACAACTATATCCTGTCATGTCATAGTTGACAGGACATGTATATACATACATACATTCCCCGACGGCACATCCCTACTCTGCCTGATGCTCATTTGCAAGCGTTTAGTCCGTACATCGTCCCTGTCGCCATCATCACACTTACTCTAGCCTTACAATGAATCATGTCTTGCCAGCATACTTCTTTTTGTGTGTTTGTTAATTCTTCTTAAACAAGATTATAACTCTCTAGGCCGACTTGCATACAAATTACACGAACTGTTCTGTCTAAATGATAGATTTACACTAACCTAACGCGTTCGATGATAAATTGGAGATTTAAGAGCAGTATTATTAACCGAAATTGTTAAGCAGGTGTATCGATATTTTTGATACTGTTATGTGCGGCTTGATTCATAATGCATTACTGGTATATATATATATATATATATATATATATATATATATATATATATATATATATATATATATATATATATATATATATATATATATATATATATATATATATATATATATATATATATATATATATATATATATATATATCTATATATCTATATATATATATATATATATATATATATATATATATATATATATATATATATATATATTAATGACATATGTTAAAGACTGAGACACGCGCAATGCTTCAAACACCACTCTGCAAAAACTAGACATCACGTGTTGATGAATGATTCAATCAACGGCAAAGAATGAGCAAAAACCTGAGACGTATTCCCAACTACCAATTATCCTTCTCTTTCACAAGAAATCCGTGCACTTCAGGCTTAAATTTACTAGGTATGATTTAAACGTCTTGAGTTACGGCTAAAATGATTATGAGATGAGTAGTACTTTCTCAGTGGTCCAAAACATTATAAGCCTTATGCTGAAGAAAGCACAATGCAGTTTATCTTTGACTGCTATTGTATTGAGAATGACGTTGCCTCGAGGAAATGGCAAGGGAAAATGTGATATCAACATACCCATAGCGCCATACAATATATTAGATAATTATGAGACAATGCAGTGCAACGCTAGAAAGTGTGTCGCTGGCTGTAGAAAATGACATGTTAAACACGACATTGCATTGCAGTACGCTCAGTAAGATGTCTTATGAGATTTCCGTTGCATGGAATTATCATTAGTAGCCTAAGCTGCGCTCAACACAAAGCAATTCAGTTCGATGCCTAAATTAGGAGGGTTGATGTACATAAATATAATAACTTCACAGGGTCCTGGTGTAGCGAACCCAATAGTGTCAAAACTGCACAACAAATATTCATTCTGCATTCACAAAAATGTCTCGTGATTGCTTCTGTTGAAAGGCAATACTTTATCAGTAACACTTGAACAAAAATATCTCAACATCCTATGTAGATGTAGCCGCGTTCACGGGTGATAATGAACATTAAAGAACTCGCCACATTACTGTGGCGTTTCCCAATAATTATTATTGCGACTGCAATATATTATGCAGTGGTTTGTAACTTGAATCTAAATGACAAAAGTAATGACGGAAAATGTATGGTCGCTCGCAATGAAACACTTACTTTGAATAGAGTTTCCCAAAATCACTGTTCATATGGTACACTTCTTACATATTGATGTTACCCTCAACATAAGCGCGCTGCGGACGGCTAAAATCTTAACAAAAATGCCTTGGTGTCTGTAGCTTATCAGATTAGTCAATAAACTGTTTGGTCATCAACAGTAAATAGTAGAACGCAATTACATTTGCGCTTATCGAAATCGATAGAAATTTGAGCCAAATTTGCTCGCGATCAGCTAAGACTTCACACTAACATTAAACCGTGAGCACAACGCTTTCTCTGAGGCTAGGAGACATGCCAGTTGCCTCAGCAAATCTTAACCATATATCAACTCATCAAGAGAATCATTGTTATTGAACTATCCAAGCACAGTGTTTTTGCATCACATAGTGGAGATCAATAATATGGTACAGATTGTGCAAGACACCGAATAAAATGCTTGTTGGTCGGATCATCCACAAAACCTCACTCTCAAACCAATTGCAGCATTTCTGTGAAATACTTTCTCGAGTCTTTGCTCTATAAATTGGGCAGCATAGTAGTATTACCGTGAATAGTGATTCACCAACATTCGACTTTTATGTTACACTTTCTCGATGTGACCGTTTACCACTTACATGCTGCCGCAGTTGAACCCCGTTGACCCCGTTGAAGCTGATACAACGCTTTCAATAAACTAACCACTAACAAGACAAATGCGATCTTGCGACCATTGACATATCACTTGATAAATGTGCCACTAGCCAGAAATATACCTTCTACAAATTGCGTTAATACAGTGAATATGAATGAACTAAATCGGTATGTTTAGCAGATTCACAAATACAAGTACCGAACTAAATGATGTTGTAAAAACCATTGCGCAGATACCATTGTAGTTATGGGTATAACGATGGAGAGAGGAAGTGTAGGAAGACGACAGGTGGTACATTGTCCTGTATATACCCTTTCACGAAACGGCTCTATTATCGAAACACTGCACGAAACACTGCCAGAAACACTGTTTTGGCAGTATATAAGAGCGCAGAGTTCGCCTACAACAATGATATTACAACGTAAATACGATTTACCTCAATACACGATTTATCCCATCGTTGCTTTTTCCGTCTCGCAAAACATTACAGTTATGCCAAACGTTCCATGAACACTTCATCCTGATGGTTCGCGGAACACAATAATCGCGTTTTGGAAAACAAAGCAGTGAATGTCAAGCAAACGACATGTATTTTATCTCATCAGCTGTCACTGCGACGTATTATAGTGTGTGAGAAATAAAGTGAATAAACCGAATGCTTCAGAACCAATCTACTATGACTTATAACTATAAGATGACCCTTTATTCAGCTCACTTATTGTTATCAAGCCATGTCTAAGCATTGATTAAGAGGTAAAACCTTCTGTGTGCTTATTTGTGTTCATATGGATTCCAATCTAATTGTATGATTAAACTACGCTTGTCGAATATGATAAATATTTCGATGATAATATCGGATGTATTTCAGGAATACTGGCTTGTCTTAAGCGATGTTTTTTCTCCCAACCTAAAGTGATTATGATATGACCAATGACAATGACATTCAGAAACTCATTTTATTCAATTAAGACGCATTCACTCAATGCAATTAACGCAGGAACATCGATTTTTGCCACTAATACAAACCCCCGCTTATCGGCAATGGCAAAGTAAATGCTCCACAACTATGATCATGATAAAAGACATCCATATTATCAATCTTAATATCTTTTTGATAGCCCAATAATGTTGGGTAATATGTTGAAACCTCATCCCTCTACTTACATGTTTTCAAAAGTGGAAAAGCATTGTTTGAATGGTGAATAATTTCACAGGGCGCTCGGACAAATGTAAGGGAACCAATTTAGATTGCGTGTGGTATGTTAAGCAAAACAGACTGATGATTTGAGATGTTGCTGCACACTCTTTTTCGAAAGCGCCGATATATTTCTATTGCAGTAATGACCAGTATAACTATAGTTGTTCACAATGCATAATTTGTACTGTTTTTAACGAAATTATCATAAATCAAAAAAAGATAATCTTTAGGCTGAAGTTGCCATTTTTTATCACGTTATAAGACGTGATAAAAAATTCGATATTGCCGACATGATTATCTGGCTAAACCTATACATTGTAAATGGTTCCTTGCTTTTTGACATGCATATAAAAAATACGTTGTTAATTTACTTCTTGAAGAGTGAGTGATTAATGGTCTCGTTATACCCGATACCGAGAAAGGGAAAGGCACATTTTCTTCTGTTGCAACTATACATTCAGACTGAATGTAAGAGTAGGTCATTAACACGAAACAACGGCAAAAGACGTGATTGAAATGCATTATTGCGAAAGGGATAACATCGATTTAAAGAGTGTAAGATTATTTCTTACCAAGTGTTAACTCTGCAACAGCCTGTCGGAGCTTTGGAAAAGAGTAACACTACCATAGATACATAGTTTGAAAAAGCAGTTGGCGTAACATATGAGAGTTTTATATTTTTGCAGGATATTAAACCTAGACGTGGGCTGGCGGCCTTCACAAACTTCCTTAAACAGCTGTTCTGCTCCTTTTTAACCGCATCCTTCTCCAAGCAGTCAATATTGCAAATCAGATATAAATTGTAGTGAATATTACAAAAATAGCCGGACAAGCATATGCCTTCGTCATTAAAACGTGAATCGCATTCGTTGTGTTACATATAATGAATATAACAACTCCCGTACAACACAACCCTACTGGTCTAGTCCAACACAAGCGGACATCCGCATTCGCTTGATGTCAAAGCTGCATAGTTTTGTTGAAACATTCATTCGTACTCAGGCGGGTGCTAAAATTGGGCCCCTTCGTACTCTGCACACTGTAGAAAGATAACCTGCATAATAAAGAAAGCAGGAATAAGCAGGATAATCAAACGAGTAGTCGGCGACATCTAAAGCGCCCAGTAGGCATGTGGGTATACGGTTGAGTAGCAGCTGAGTCAAACTTTACATCGCACTGGAAACTCCCTTTGGCTTTGGTTGAGTATATAACACTCAATATTCTTGTACAACCGCCTATCAGTGTACTTCACAAATCCTCCCAAACAATACTGTATTTTTGCATATGTCTTCTGAACTGGATCCTTTAGCAAAATGGAAGGGTTCGATTGTTATACTTTGTTATTAACTACACTAACTCCCGACAGCTAGTCGATGTTTTAAAGTCGCAGGTGTCACCATCATTACACTGTGCTTTAGAAGTAATTAATGTTGCACAAGCCCTTATTGCCGAAGTGAAAGGTATTTAGCTCCGATTTTTTGTAGCATTTGGTCGGAATATGCGTTTTGCCCTATGCGTAATCACTGTTGTTGACAGTACACTTAACAAAAGGCCAGGTTCAAGTAATTATACTAGACGCTTAAACAATAGAAAACTGTATTTATAAGTGGGAGTAATGACAGATAAGATATTTAAGCCGTTGCATTAGGATCCACTGACAAATGACATATAGCACAATGGAAGTGGTCATCACAGAGTGGCGCCATTTCAGTGGTCATGGTGAAGGGGCTTTGTTAATTGCATTTTACTCCTCTATCACCCCTATAAGCAACTGCATCATATATACTACTAAACATCGGATGTTTGCGTGGCCTAATGCGTAGGCATTCATCAAATATGATCACTTAAGTTCATATACTTAATGCATCTGCAAGTTTATTCCGAATACCTAGCAAGTTTATTCCGACTTCCTGTCTTTATAGGCCAGCTCTCGTGGTATATGTTCTCGTTTAGCTGTGCAGATTGCTACGGTATCTCGTCAAATTAATTAATTAATTAATTCTATTCTCTGATGACCCATTTAAAGTATGATTGTGAATAAGTGTGCTCAACTTTAAGCTGTTCCGATAGATGTATTTGATTACGACCCTTCTTTAGTGAGCAACGGCATCATATAAATACCAATATTATGCTATTCCATAATCCAAGTTGAGTGTACAGACCGAAGCCAAAGCGGAGATTGTATTGGAGGTTATGTCGCACACATTGCCATGTTACTTCCGCAGCGACGGTGGTCTAACTGATTTATTGCTGAATATCATGGAAATATACCGATACAATTCATGAGTGAAAGGTAAATAAAAAAGACATTAAGTATCAAAGGTAGAACATACAGGACAATCACTGTAACAGCAGTAGTGACGTTGGCTCAGGAACCAACATGAAGATATGCACTATTGATTGACCTTGCATTGGACGGGAGAGTATTGCTTTAATGACTCTTGTTGTTGCTTCAAATATTTAGTAGCTAACGAAGAATTGTATAAATCTATGCATGATATGATCTATTTAACGTTGTTACTGTTGAGATTGCAACAATATCGTTAGAACGTCGGCAACAGAAATCAACTGTCGAACCACGTAACTTCAACCGGGAACACTTAGACATTTTTCATATTAAGATAAGAAGACTACCTCGATAGTCTAACGAGCAAATCGTACTTGTAATGCAAACAGGCAGGTAGCCAGACATAGGATATCACACACGGGATTTTTTTTCGATTGTTTACTGGTATTTCAGCTGCATATCAGATCTTTTTCGCACTCGAGGGTCTTGTTTGCTTATACAACTCGAGCATACGCGGACCTGGAATGAATAAGCGGGTATGTTGCAGTGATACAAATAATTATTTGGCCACATATTGGCTGATAGCTCCAAAAACTAAAAACATTACACTAATTTGAAAGAATATTGCCTCCATAACAATGCAATGCAATTCATGAAACAGTGTCTCATTGGTACAAAAGCTAGACATATTGTCAAACAATGATGACCTAGGATGCATCACTATACCGGAAAAGATGCGTTGTCACTATGTGCTTCAATCAGTTGGCTCGAGCAGCCAGATATATGCTCACCTGATTCGGCATTATCATGTAACATGTATATATTATATATATATATATATATATATATATAGATATATATATATATATATATATATATATATATATATATATATATATATATATATATATATATATATATATATATATATATATATATATATATATATATATATATATATATATATATATATATATATATATATATATATATATATATATATATATATATATCATTTCATCGCAAATAGGTGGTATTTGCGTAAAAGATGTTTATGCTGCTTCAAATCTAAACAAGCTACATCACTCTATTTTGCCATCTACTTTAGTTTACAACAAGTCGAATGGACGTATCAATGTGGCGCCATCACATGTACGTTGTAATTTCTTCAGCATTTCAGTCAGGAATAGCATCTAATGGGATGAGTTTTGAGTATGTTAACTTTGAGGTCTATGATATATAAATATACGGCAGCGACGTGGTTCATATAATGCACATCCTTGCTTTTCATGATTTTAACATTCTGTACCGCTCTCAGATTTTCAAAATATGCCGTAATTATAGATCATCGTCACTTAAACCTGCTATATGGGAAACTTCTTGGAGCGTTAGCCATGTGAATCCTCTGCAGGGCCACTCCGAACTGTCTTACAACTGTATAAGCTCTTTACTTTCATTGCCATATTGCAATGCAGAGAAAATAATTAGGCAAACAATACCTCGTCATACAATTAAAACGACCAAAAGGCTTGAATTTACTTCACAAGGTCACAGACACAATAATAATGCAGAGGCGGCGAAGTTCTTTAACGACCGTTGCCAATCCACAGAACAGAATAGTCAATACAGTTCAATATTTAGCGTTTGTTTAATTCGCACAGACAGAAGTCATGACAATCCACGACTGGCGTCTCTTGAACGCATACACTGCCTTTACTGATACAACACATGCTCATATATTGGCTGCGTTTGTTGTATATAACATTATGCGCAGGGCGACACTTAAAATTGCCGTACATTGGTCAGACGCGAGAACTTAACGCGTGCCAAACTAATAAAAAAAAACCCCCATGAAAACAATGAAGATCGTGAACGTCCTGACACGAATCAGTGTTAATCTTTATCGAAAATGTATTGATTTTGATGATTTCCCCGAAATTATTGTCGCACTGCGTACTTATTGAAAACATAACACGCACCGAGCGCAATCTCTGATTGAATTGATAATGTAATTGTCATGTCTACTGGATTCAGAAAAATTAGAGTATTTGAACCAGACGTTAAACGACGTTTTTTAACAAATATTAGCCACGGAGAGTGAGTTGATACATGTGGTACCAAAGTAGGCACACGGGCTTCATCGCGCACATGACAGTATTTGACGCATAGCAACGTATCATTGGTGTTAAGATCGTACATGACGAAAAAGTTGTTTAGTATCATAGTATTTACTCCTCCTGCCATCATTCCTTTTTCTAATTACCGTCTCAAAATTCGCCGTTTTCCGGTAACGTACCTGAATAAGAATGAACCAATTGACAGAAAGTCAAAAACGTTGGATAAATAATATTTTACACTACTAAGGCGAAACAGAACTCTTGGCGAACTTCAATTTTCCAGAGATGAATGCAGCCGATTAGAGTCTATATGCTTATCTTCATTTAATTGCAAGAGAGCAGGAGGATGTTGTATTATCTGACCGATACCGTTAAATCATGTGGTATTTGTTAGTGAACGGTTCCGAATGAAGCAGTGCTACATCGACAGTCTGTATCAACGTTTATGCAGCTTTATAACTGGAAGGTTTTCCATAACCACATCCGATTTTTCCAATGTAGGGCTGCCTTATGGCATAAATTGACGGCTTGTGCTTTACCACCATGATAAATGCGTGAATCAAGTTGGGTTTTGAGTTAATTTTCAAGGGATGGGCACTGATAGGCAAATTGAAAGCAGAAAAGGGCTTAAAACTGATATGAAATTACTTCAAACATGCGACCGGACCCTCAATTGCTACATCTTTATATCTATGCGTTAGTTGATTATTCATTCAATTAAACACTGTTAAAAGAAGTGTAAATGATTGTCGCCTTGATATGAACTCTAATGATATCTGAACAAATACATTCGCCGTTTGTATGTTATACATGCCTGCAGTGCGGTTTAATTTCTTTCGGACAGAATAAGTTTTCCTACTGGACCAAAATACAGCTTCTATATGCTCTCAAAACTCATGTACTTATACCAAAAAACCGCAGCTCGGGATATTTCGATTACTTACATCCGAATTTAGCGCAATATATTGAAAGAACGCGCGACGCTTCCAAATTTAATTTTTGCTGATGCTCGCAGCAACAGCAGTATCTACAAGATGTGGCGCATTTGAGATTCAGTAATGCGATGCTTACGAGCTGCTTCTGTATTTAGTTATGATGTTATAAGGCTACAGGGAATCACTCTGGAAATATCACAGCATGCAACAGAGGTAAATGATGTGGTACATCGTCAATAGCCCTGTTATGCTGGGGCGTAGTTTGCAATAACTCGATATAAGATTAATCACGTGCGAGCATTCTCATTTGTCGCTATTTAATCAATAGCTAATTCAGAGGTAACCACAATAACGAATGCGGATGGGCAGTGTCTGATTTTGAGAGAAAGTCAAAGCCTTTAGGCACTTAGTGATGTTGGTGATGAGGTCATCGTTCATCGCAACAAGACGTTTGGTTTGCTTGCAGATGATTGAGGGATCGATCCGGTAAGCGTTATAGTCGTCACACCATGTGTCAATTTTAAGCCAATGTAAATAGACTGGGCCATAGTTTTGCGATCAAATTTTTAAACGGCGACAAATAGATATAGCACCATGTGGTCATAAACGTATTATTATAGCACTTGCTCTGAGTCTATCATCCAACCCAATCACTCTTCAGCCATAGCAATTAGTATGATGACATACATATGCGGTTAACTTTAACACCTACTATACCAGTTTGATGCAGCGGATCTTTTATTTGTGTATGATTTAATTAAATAGATGTTGCGAACCATTCCATAGCTAGAGATTATGGTGATTTTGCATGCGCGTATGACCTTTATGTTATTTAGGTATTTATTCCACACTCTACTGCCATGTAAAATTGTTTAATAATCAAATGGTTACGCACAGTATTGGAAAACAATGTGTACCAATGAATGATGATAATGATGATGATGATGATGATGCGGATCATGATGATGATGATGATGATGATGATAATGTTGAAAGATAGTCAACATGAACCATAGTGCAATTGGCGTTCGATCCTACATTCGAATTATCCTTGCTCGTGCAAAATAGTGCTTATTAATGCCGAATCAAGACAGTCGTCGAGAAACAGCTGTATGTATAAAAGCTTATGAGCACAGGCGTCGATAAAAGAGCATCGTAATTTTGAACAAATCAGTGAATCTGTTATATTTATCTTTACAGGAGCACGATAAACAGCTGTATGTTTAAAAGCTTATGAGCATAGGCGTCGATAAACGAGCATCATATTTTTCAACAAATCAGTAAATCTGTTATTTATATTTAGCTTCACAGGAGCACTCTGTATTGTGTACCATAGTGTAATTAACAGTTTTTCTTATCTACTAATGGTTGCAGTCGTTGCAAAGACTAAAATAACTATATTGATTGCCCCCAAAAGTGTTGGCTTGATGAGCATAATCGCGATTTAACTGCAGAGTGGCAACATTTTTGCAATCCTCATGGAGGTGGCTTCACCTAGGCTGCGTAATTTCGCTGGAAAATCTTAACGACTGAGCTCTTCTTTTACATCAAGTCGCGCAATTATATTGATGTCTCATGCATGCTTTGGTGTGAAACTGCTGTGCTCCATCAAAAACACAGCATTATTTTCCGTCGTATACCATGCAATATGCCGGCTTGTTTTATCCGTGCTGACGATTGTGCTTCATAGACGTACTCGAATTTCCCCTATTTATGTGACGTTCCTCTTACACTTCATGTGTTTACGACATATACCGCAGTGGTCTCAAACGTGTTTCTTCATGGCAATGATTGTGGCAGTACTCTCTTATTAGCACAAATGCTTTTTATTTGACTTGAGAGAAATCTCCTTATTAATATAAGCGCAGTTTGAAAATCAAGCTGTTAACACTGATGTTGCGAGATATCTAAGGAATGTCGTCTAATTACAGCGATTCCTTTTGCTTAAAGTAATTGAACCGATTATGTACGCTACGTATTTCCTATCAATCCTTTGTTTGCCCTGTGATATGAGGTATAAATAAGAATTTTAGTGAATGGGGAAATACGGTCAAAACCCGTCGCAATGAATAGACATTATAACATGGTCTTGTTAGATATGTTCTAATATGTACAACTTGCATTAATATTCGTATTAGCCTATCTTATAACAATGTGATTGATATTTTATTTATGGCTATCAGTTTGTGTATATTGATATTGTAAGATACCCAGAGGAGGGCATGTTAATCAGACTCTCAAAAGCTATAAAACCGTGTATGTGCAATACTTTCTTATTTTCAATCCTTTATTCATTGTATCGTGTATCGTTGCAACATACAAAGGCCAAAGCCAGGCCCAGTATGTTGAGGCAGATTTAGAATCACCTCTCCATGAATGCGTTCACTTGCAGAAGGAATGAAATATTGTTAAGACTTGTACAACCATGCCGGTTGGATTTAGCATAACTGACGTTTGACGAATGCATTTGAAAAAGGAATGATAACATATCAGATATTCTTGGCTGCACATAAATATACTTCTAAAAAGTTCGCGAGGCCAAATACAATGCCCCGAACGTACGTTTGTTGTCATCATTGCAGCAAACTGCATCGTAAATATGTTCTATGTATACCACCTAGCATACACATATGTTTATATTTGTGTAGGTATATATATTTATATATTCATGTGTATATATGTATAAATACGTTCTATGTTTCTATGTTCCTTTATTGCACAACTACATTGAACTCAATCTTATGATTGCTTTTATAACAGAAGCAAACAATGCAATTGTAGCCCCCATATCACTTGTGGGAGAGACAGTGTGGTCAGCTGCATGGAGCTTTTTTACGGATGTTAGCAAGGTGAACAAATATGTTGCCCTCTCTGTGGGCTGTAATATATATTTTTGAAGCCATGCTCCAAACATATTTGGGTTGTGGAATACAAGAACTCTTTGCATTAAGATACAAATGGATGTAACTAGGGTTTTACAAGCGGGTTTTGCAAAACATTTCAAAAAAACATTTCAATTCAGAGGCATCGTGATAGGTCTATTATGTTCGTAGCAACATTTACTTGCAGCACGTACTGGCCAACCAACCTAATCGTCGAATAACCATCTTCGACATTTTAATATCTACATCTGCAACACTTTGCTATGACCAGAGAAAAATATAGAATGGTAATCCAAGAAGGTGCTCGCAAAACTCAACATAATATGAGAGCGATCGGACACTTCCACTAAATTGAACTGCTGAATACAATTGCGTTTTGTCTTTTATTTGGACAAAATATTTGGAGCAATCCATTTTCACATAAACACAAATATTTGTGCATGATTAAATATATATATATATAATATATATATATATATATATATATATATATGCATATATATATATATATATATATATATATATATATACATACATATATATGGAAAAATATATATACATATACATTTATATATATATTTATATATATAAATATATATATATGAATATATATGCATATACAAATATATAGGCATGAATGCATGTTCATATAGTTATTTATCCATATTTATGTATCTATATGATGACGCATATGTATTTATACATATAAACACATGAATATATAAATACATATACCTACACAAATATAAACATATAAACGGTATGCTAGGTGGTATACATCTACAAACATCTTTATAGCGATATATATATATATATATATATATACAAGAAAATATATATATATATTTGGATATATATATATATATATATATGCCAGTGGAAATATATATATATATATATTAAAATATATATATTTATATAGAATATGGCTTTATATACATATATATAATATATGCTTGTTGACACCACATATATATATATATATATATATATATATATATGAATATATATATATACAAATATATATGTATATATCGATATATATTTAAATTTATATAAAAATATACACGCATATATGTATATATTCATATAAATACGTATTTATATCTATATATATATATGAATTTATAGATAATATATATATATTTATATGCATATATATATATGCATATATTCATATATATATATATTCATATATATATGTCTATATTTATATATATATATATATATATATATACATGGGTGACTGCGATGCCCAGACTAGAAGAACTGAGATATATAGAAAGTATGGTAATGGTGTATAGGCAAACCAATACTTCCAGCCTGGATTGACCTACTGGGAGAGACCCGCCCAAGTCTGGCAGTGTTTGATCTTCGTCAGTGAGCCCGATCTTGGCAGTGACTGTTTGCTCCGAGAAGCATAAACATATATATATAGAAGTTTATATTTGTATATTTCTAGATACTATATATATATATGTATTATATAAATATGTACATAAACGTATATATATATATATATAAAATATATATATATATACATAATACATATATATAAATATATATATATATATAAAAAGTGTACAATTTATTTTTATTTGCATTTAAACGTTTTTATTACATCAATCAGTATATGCCTATTAATAATTATTAAAAAATGGCAGCAAAAAAGCACTTCAAAAAAAAGGTTTTTTTTTGAACCCTTTTTTTTTCCGCGATTGTTTGGAGTCAACGAATGGTTGTAATCGTCACTATATGAATATATATACATATATAAAATATATATATATATATATATATATATATATATATATATATATATATATATATAGATATATATGTGTGTTTGTAGATATATATATATGTGTTTGTAGATATATATATATATAAATCTATATATATAAATATATATATATAATATATCTATATATATATATGTATATATATATATATATATATTTACATATATATATATATATAGAATTGGTTTATAAATGCAAATATTGATATATTCATATATATAAATATCTAGTTATCTTTATATGTCAATAATTATGCCAGACACTTTAGGCAGCCACATAATATGATAGTTAACGTTACTTTAACAAGTCTTCTCTGTGGTTAGCATTTTTAGCTGGAAATCACCGATAACACGCGCCGCGTCCTCCATCACGATATGCAGCTTTACAAAGTTGGCTTCATTGTGTAAAACCAAACATAATGCACAGAACTATAAAATGGTTACGTAATTACTTCCATTAAAAGTAGGGAATATATATGCTGATAAGTTGGCGAGGGATCTATCTAGCGGTCGGCAGTAATCACGAAATTTTGCGTCATGTTCAAGTTACTCCATATCAGTCCAATTTGCATCCATGCGGTTACGCTCACGATTGGGTCATAAGTGGTACTTATTCAAAACGTTAAGAACTATCCTGCTGTCGACATTGGATGCTCCTGCTGCGCTGAATCTGATTTCGCGCTCTTAATTCATACGGTTAGTAAGAGATCCTCTGTTGTTTAAATAATGCTGAACAAATCTGATCATGACACCATCAAGTTCAAACCAAGAAAGTAGCAGTCAACAACATTAGTCCTATTTCGGAATTTCGAACTCTTAATGCGGTTTAGTCCATAAATTGCAGTAATATGCGTATCTCATATTGATTCGAGATTGTGTTACAAAACAACCGCCGACCTGGATATTCAATCAAAGAGGTCGAGTGGCTCTATGGTGATAGCTTCCGTGACACAAACAAAAGCACATGGATTACTTGGCTGACGTCACTGAGATTGATGATAGCGGGAAAAATTTCGTTTTGCAGAGCCTTGCCGCTGCCAAAACACGTCGCACGATAGACTTATGAATAGCAAAAATAGCAAGTACACTACTAAAAAATGTAATCTTGATAAATTACCCGGTCTGAGGTGACCTTATGGAAAACAGTTCGCTTGTAACAGTACCCGCGCTGTTTACGATCCTCCATCTTTCATGTCCACACTGTCGATGGTAGTTTGTCAATAGCTGTCTGAAGCGTGGGAACTGGCCTGGGGTCGACATTAACATTATTGTCATGTCAGGAGGATGTGAAGGTCTCGAGCGAAGAGTGCTTAGTTACGCTGAGCTGCACGACGATTATAAAATTACACGAAAGACACCCCCGACATCAGGCGACGATACCATGAAATGAACAAAAGCACATGGGACCGTTGATCCAACGTCTTGGAGCTCGGCGGCTGCTAAAAATATGAATCATCTGATTGGTCGAGGCGACTACAGCTCCAAAATTAGTATCCGCTATTTACCGGTTGGCACCAAATGGCGACGTGGTGCGGGATGGGATTATAGTACCTTTATTTTGCCTCTAAACCTATCTCTGCAGTTTGTTGAATGGGGGACTGTAAGTCATTCTGTAACTGACCACAATGACAAGTTATTAAGCGAACTGCAAGTATACACAAAGCCGTGCGTATCTTAGACCCAGACAAAACTGGCTAGTCTATAATTAAAAGCGTGTCAATCAGTTGAGGTTTATGCGTCATCATTCCATAAGAAGGCCACGCACACGTAGGAAAGTGTATTTAATCATATGCACAACACGTCATGTGAGTCGTCGCTCATGAAAGCCTAATGTCAAGGTAGTTTTTCAATTGCTTTATTAACCAGGCTATCTCTCGCTGAAGATACCTTTTTCAATTTGTAGCGGGCATCTTTGCAAAAGCATAACTCATTTGGTTTAGCCGAAAATTGCAGCGTAGTAGCCTATTGGGTCAGCGGTTTCTAATAAGTACATGGTAATACGTATATACAACAACTAACTAGGGTTTTAGAAGCTACTGCTTGATCGCAGACTCTATTCGACCGCTACCATAAGCCGGCATTTCATAAGCTTGATGTTGGGGGAAAGCAGCATTTCACTGACATAAGGGGGACAAACTAGCCTAGTGTGTATGGATGTATATGTAGGCACAAATGTTCAATCATTGTTATTACTCGATGTGCATCAATAATCTTCTCGGTAAAATGTAATAATTGTTTGGTTTTTTTCCAATAAAATATGACCGTGTATGTTTTTGCTGTTATGGTCCTGTACCTACTACTGTCTCAATATAGAATTTTCTATGTATTGAACGACGAATATAGCTGCAATATAAACACTAGTCTCCAGTACATCAGATACATTATTTAATAACAAGTTGAAATTCAATAAATCTCACTCAATCATAGGAATTAGTTGTTTGGCCCGAGGTACGACGTAGTCTCCAATACATCAAATACATCATGTAATAACATGATGTAATTCAATTCATTATAACCCATTCAAGCATAGGACATATAGGTTTGGACTGAGTTACGACGGTGCTGAAAGATTAATGCTTCCTATGCTAATCACAGCGGGACGAGAAAAGGCTATGAAGATGTTGAAAACTGACGTAGCGCTTCAATGTCTGTGTTTTGAACACACTAACTATGAGGGTTGATTGTGTGCGTGCCAGGCTCAACATAATACAATGATCTGTTAATATGCTATTAACAAACATAATTGCAAACGACCTATTGTTATGAGCTAACTGCCTGCATGAGTTTTAACTTGCTGTTATTGCATTGTTTCCAAGCGACCATGACTGATAAAATCTTAGCTAAGTACTGTCTTGTAGCAAAATGTCACAAATCGTGATTCGAATTAGGGTTGATACATGTATATGATAATTGATTTGCATCTATGTTGTCAATCTATTGTAAACCAAACACTCCACCAATGCTCAATAAGTTTTATCATTCATCTCAATGATTGGCAATTATTTTGGAAGACTTCGTTTACTGCATTTCTTGCGAGCAGCGAACTATATGAACCAAAAACACATTGCTGCTCTGAGGCAGGCAATTTGCAATGGGAACTTGTGTTTCCCGTGAAAGAGACAATTATCGCTACTGGACATGGAATCAGATTCTAGCGTCAATGTTATATTTATCCTTCCGGGCACTACGCATTTAACGTTTTCCCAAAGCTCTATAGCATCGACAACGCCTTGACGCATTTGGCGATTCAACACAACCACGCGCTTTACAAATGGAAAGAAATATACATAATATACGAGTTTGATTGACCAAAGGCCTTATGATATCTGATAAAGATAAAGACAGTAAAATTGTAAGCATTTTGACATCCTGAGTTCTAGATCAATGACAATCGACTCGTATACAGTTGCTTAAGATAACATTATTACAGTCCTGCACCGCTGAACATTGTAGGCTCTTGGTATGAATTGATTACCCGTTTTGTCATCGCGTAATGAACGCGAATTATATCCTTGATTAGTTGGCTATACAAAATGCGATGACATAAATCATTCACAACGCCCGTTAAAAGGTCACTCTAAAGAAGATTATGTAACTTCGGGTTTCATAGAATCTTTTTTTGATTCACCGAAAGTAACGACGCCATAGAAGAACGCGCATAAAAGTTTCCTCCAGCCAAGTATACATTACGTATTGTATGGTGTTTTAATACTGCCTCGGAAAATCAATTTAAATTTGCACAAAGAAGATGATAATGAGAATAATTTCAACTGTTCCACATAAGTACGATTTTGATGGCTGAATCTATATCTATGACAGCATTGGGCAAGAGTATACTGGATACAAAAGATATTAAACCTGTGAATAAATTTTGCTAGCACATGTTAGATGTCTAAAGGGGATCACTTTGGCGCATTGATATGAATGAAGCCATCAAAAGTAATATTTCTCTATTTTAACTAAATGCACACGTTTCAATGATTTATTTAAGCTGCTTTCTTAACGTCATCTACACTGGTGTGATGTTGTCATCAACGTTGAATACATGCATTTATTTGTCGAAATAAAATGCTGAGAATCTCATAGTGAATTTATTGTCGTTGCATAGAAATAACCCTTACTAAATCATACGCTTTCATACTAGATATCATAATGAATGTGGAATAATTGTAGTGGCAGGATGCTTTATTTCGGTGTATACGGGTTTTACACAAGTTCACCTTAAGCATGTATTCATACGGTGCTTCACAAATAGATCTCCGTAAGCTACATGCCTGACACGCTTTTAGAAGTATTTCTATATCTAAAATGGACTTGTTATTATATGCTTCAGCCATTGCTTATTGAATCAAACATTTGCCATCACTTATATGGGTTGCACAATTCGCACTTATGTTGCTCAACATGATCTCTGCGAATTGTCTAGACATATATCATTCGCTTGATATAAAATGTGGCCAACATGACCGTACCGCAAATAAATCAATTTCTTGCGATACGTATTTTTGGAGCCAGAATGTTTGAATAAGATCGCTACAGATGCTAAGAAGCAGACTGATAGGCGTGCTGACCGACGCCTCTATCATACTCGTTATGATCGAAATTATCATTTGCACGAATTATAAATTGCGCTCAATTTAATCTAACAAGTCCGAATGAAGCTGCACATAATTTTGTTGGGATCACCTCGCACGACGATTTTTGTTTTAATGATTAATGAAACACCACTCGGACATGTTCACGACAATGGAACGCAAATTAGTCTGACATAATAACTTATGTATGTCTATTACGATGCGCTCGTATCTACATGATCTTTTCTAATTGGCTTTGCGTGTATTATCTTAAAAATATGTATATAGGCACAAATAACGACATCAATGAAATGGCAAATTTACATTTTTTCAAAAACCATTACAACTCTATTGACATGATTGCATGGTGAACATTACAACAGTCATGAAGCATACATATTTTTGCTATATACCAACTAAATGCGGTGGCGGTATCAACAGATACATATGGTGTATGAAAATGAATATTATTGTTTGGGAGGATAACGACAAAAGCTGATTTATAGATATTTATAACCAAATATTCTATAAACTACGTCTATTGAGCTAGCCTGATTTAATATATGTTAGTAAACAGCAGTCTTGAACTTATGTAACCACTGGCAGTTGCAACCTTGCCGTCGAATATCGCGCTTTGATACGCCGGCGTCACTGAACTAGATGCCATACTGATCAGCAAGTAGCGATGACATGTATCTGAAATCAAACAAAGGGATTTGCGTTTCATTGGCAGACGAATGTGTTCCGATTTCTGCAAAATATAACAGAATATTGCTAATTATGCGAATATTGCTACTTTTATGATATTTAGGAAATGCGTAGTTGTTCTTCCTCGCAACTGCACAAGCAATAGTCTACTCGTTTTGCCGCAATACATCTTACTGTGAAAGCTTTTCCCTTTACCCCTTTGCAGAGCGAGAGACAGGCGTGTTATTTTTGCGGAGCAATATCTACTTACCCGCCTATAAGGTTATGTTACATTATCTAAGCATCACACACTGACATTTTAACAATATTGTTATCACCAATCATTCATCTTGTATTGGCATTGTGTACTAGTCGACATTGTCAACATATTTAGCATTCTTTCCTTGACGCACAATCAGTGAATAATACAAAAGCGTTCCAGCCAAAACCAAAACAAACCAGAGAGTTTGCACATATGCTTAATTCCGATGATGTCAATATGCATGCAGGCATCAGTGCGTGTTGCTGCAGTTGCAGTGAAGCCGAATGATTGTCTCGTCATTGTAAAAGGCTAGTGGTAGCACTTAAGCAGGGATAACATACTGCATTTTTGAGCTGCAAACGCGTTCTGCAATCCGAGTAATTCGAATGCATCGATTACTGACGTTGTTATACGCACAGCAGCCCAATAATCAACTGCGACAGCCGATCAAACGCGGCTGCTGGTAAAACATCCACTGCCTTCAGATCGTTCTAATACTTCAACATGTATTGAGTCAGATTAAGTGCATTCAAGTTATCAGTCATTTAAATTAAGAAAATAATGCACGGCAGCTATAGTAAATGCTAGCAGAGTTCTCGGGAGATCGGCAGGACGGTAACTAGCTTTTAGAAAATTTGAAGAAAACGTTTGAGGCCCCATTTAGAATATGCCTTTCAGACGTTTTCACCATTACTTCAACTCGACAAAAATATATAACAAAGTATACAAAGTCGTGCTACTAAGCTTGTAGCCTGTATATCTGAGTTGCTTATAATAAATCCACAGCATAAACCAAACAGAGCATTGCAAAATGTCCACCATTAGATAGAGGAGTGCAGTTAACTTCGAATATACACTTCAAGGACGGTTGTTGAGAATGTTGAAATTTAATTCGTCATTATATCGCTACTTTTTGGCAGGCATTACATTCGAATGATATGGTTCGTATTTAATGCGATTTGCAACCATCCAATCATATATATTGCATATTTTAGAAATCGCCATTTATGCAGTTTGCACAAGTTTTACGAGGGCAATAGATGGTTTGTGTCATCGGCAAACAATAGTACTGACGCAGAAAGGGAATTTTCTATATCATTGATTACTTAAATGTACCCCGATAATTTAACAATGAGTGCTGATGTGAACTTATCCGCTTTAGCATTCTGCTCACGGCCAATCCGATAGCTAGAAAACCATTAATACGATATGCCCCTGAAACTAAATAAATACATTATATCCAAATGTGATCCACACATTAAAAGATTGGTTTCAATGGACATTTAATGGAAGTACGTACTTTTGTGGGTTAAATGCCTTTGCACGTTGATCTAGCCTGGGCATGATTGGGTACACTGTGAGGTGACCTCAGCATAAACACAATATTTGTGTTGATGACCAATAACGTGTATGTCTAAGAATGCAATATCCTATCGTAAACAATCTTTTCAAGGATTTGTGCAAGACGTAATTGTTAATGTATAGGGCGATAGTGTGACAACTTATAAGAACTTATATTTGTTTAAAATATGAATGATCGAAAAGCAACATATGATACTAATTTGGTGCAGATATGCCTTAAATGAGTCAGTATAAGCTACGGTCATTCTTTTATACAACTTTTATCAATTCCATGACCGGAGTTTTCTTTGAAAGCTGTTTAAATAGCTTTGTCTTCGTCTACGTCAAGCGGATGTAGAGTGTGCTCAACATTTGTATTGGTATATGGTTGAAATGATATATTCATGTTACTTTGTATTGATACATAGAGGTGAACAATTATTGAAATAATTCCGCCGCGATAGCTTCAGATATAGGCGCATCGTTGCTCAAGGCATATTTGGGCATTTTATTTTAAGAAGCGATTTGCACAGTCTGAGATGTTTAGCAATTTGTTGCTCCCACGAAGATCGAGTTACTATTTCGTGATTTCTCATTGGAATTTACTTTATTTTTTAGTAAAGTCTGTTCTTGATGTGAGTTGATCTTACTAGACGAGGAGCTTGATGTGTTAGTGATTGTAGTGGATAAGCTTTATCATACGCTTATTTGTATTTGTTGACCACGCAGTCACGATTAGGGCATACACATTCCGGTAACTCGTGTAGAACATTTCATTCAGGTGACCATAATGTTGTTGTTTCCATTCTCAGATAAACCGATAATCATTGAGTTGGTTACTGGGAAGGGGTGCTTGGAAGATGGGAGATGTTACAATAAGGTTTGATATATCAATGATAGTAATGCTAGATGCTAAAGATGAAGATCAGTTATTTGTCTTTAAACAATTGTTAAGGTCTTTGGGACTCAAGGCTTCGTAATTTGCAACATTCATAAGCATGCAAATATCAAACGTCTGGACATGACTTTGGAAACGTTAGAAAGTTCATGCTTCCAAGAGTAACACATCTCTTATTCCCAGCAAAACAAAATGACATCAGCTAATGGGGCTTTATGGGCGTTAATCTCACAAGTTTAATTATTTATATATCTGCTATATACAAAAGTATGCGTATGTATCAAAACGTGAATGCAAAAATATCACACATTTTTGCAATAATAATTCTCCCCGCGATTGTTGAAAGCGAGCAGATATCAAATAATTGTGACGAACATTTATACGCTACACGTTGCTCTCTCTCAATTACTTAAACGCTCCAGTAAATCAAGTTTCGTCAACAATATTGCTCAAAAGTAACTATTCGACAGTAAGTCTAGCAGTTCCGCTACTTGAGCCTCCTCGGCTTCCTAATCATGTAGTTTGGTAATATTGATAGGCGAGGACTTGCCATTTCTTTTCAAGGCATGGGGCGTAGCTACCCATGGAATTACTAATAATTCAACCTTATGTAATGCGTTGAATTACAATCTATGTTACTTCATGAATTCATCTCTGCATCAAGCAATAAACAGATCCATTGTTGTAGCCTACGATTGCACGCGTTCTCAAACCCCAAAATTAGTGGCAGCCTACCTTTATCGTGACTGACGGACATCACTTAGCCTGTAATCAAGCATGTTTGCGTTGAACTATATCGTTTCCCAGTCCGTATTAGTCGACCGCTTCAAAGATAACAGTTGAACTCTCATCTATATCATCATTCCTTCATGTTACGGCACTGAGATGACTATTGAAGCTGGTTCAAGCTTTTTATAACGTGACGTAAGACATGATAAATATGACACGAATGCCTAAAGCCCCGGGCAATACTCATACCCACTGAATGTCCCGATTTTCATTTTTAATCATAATGGCTTTCATGGTGTCCCATTTCACCAATGATATTGGTCCTTATTGGACGTATGGCGCTATATATCACGTATTATCACATCTTCAAACTGCATCGCTAGCCCAGATTATGATCTGTTAGGTATAGCACTCTACCAAATCACAATCATTGGGTAATCCTACTTGATGTATACTGTGAATATTCAGTGGTAAGTACATGTCTAGACAGCTTTCATTTGTTTCATATTATGCCATTATGTCCCGCCTCATTACGGGTAGATGGGCAGCGTTGTTGTATTTGGATATAAAATCTAGGACATTTCTAATCAAGAAAAAAGGTCTATTATGACTAGTAATCGGGGAAGTAGATCCCCGCTTATCTAATTAGAAATCTCATTTAAAAAGATAAGTCGAACATTTAGCTGAAGTGTCAAATATGCAATTTGCTGAAGAATTAAAGATTACGATGTATTGGATAGTTCTCTAGTGGATTGGCATTACCCAGCGTTTGCACTGGGCAAGAGTATACTGGATACAAAAGATATTAAACCTGTGAATAAATTTTGCTAGCACATGTTAGATGTCTAAAGGGGATCACTTTGGCGCATTGATATGAATGAAGTCATCAAAAGTAATATTCCTCTATTTTAACTAAATGCACACGTTTCAATGATTTATTTAAGCTGCTTTCTTAACGTCATCTACACTGGTGTGATGTTGTCATCAACGTTGAATACATGCATTTATTTGTCGAAATAAAATGCTGAGAATCTCATAGTGAATTTATTGTCGTTGCATAGAAATAACCCTTACTAAATCATACGCTTTCATACTAGATATCATAATGAATGTGGAATAATTGTAGTGGCAGGATGCTTTATTTCGGTGTATACGGGTTTTACACAAGTTCACCTTAAGCATGTATTCATACGGTGCTTCACAAATAGATCTCCGTAAGCTACATGCCTGACACGCTTTTAGAAGTATTTCTATATCTAAAATGGACTTGTTATTATATGCTTCAGCCATTGCTTATTGAATCAAACATTTGCCATCACTTATATGGGTTGCACAATTCGCACTTATATTGCTCAACATGATCTCTGCGAATTGTCTAGACATATATCATTCGCTTGATATAAAATGTGGCCAACATGACCGTACCGCAAATAAATCAATTTCTTGCGATACGTATTTTTGGAGCCAGAATGTTTGAATAAGATCGCTACAGATGCTAAGAAGCAGACCGATAGGCGTGCTGACCGACGCCTCTATCATACTCGTTATGATCGAAATTATCATTTGCACGAATTATAAATTGCGCTCAATTTAATCTAACAAGTCCGAATGAAGCTGCACATAATTTTGTTGGGATCACCTCACACGACGATTTTTGTTTTAATGATTAATGAAACACCACTCGGACATGTTCACGACAATGGAACGCAAATTAGTCTGACATAATAACTTATGTATGTCTATTACGATGCGCTCGTATCTACATGATCTTTTCTAATTGGCTTTGAGTGTATTATCTTAAAAATATGTATATAGGCACAAATAACGACATCAATGAAGTGGCAAATTTACATTTTTTCAAAAACCATTACAACTCTATTGACATGATTGCATGGTGAACATTACAACAGTCATGAAGCATACATATTTTTGCTATGTACCAACTAAATGCGGTGGCGGTATCAACAGATACATATGGTGTATGAAAATGAATATTATTGTTTGGGAGGATAACGACAAAAGCTGATTTATAGATATGTATAACCAAATATTCTATAAACTACATCTATTGAGCTAGCCTGATTTAATATATGTTAGTAAACAGCAGTCTTGAACTTATGTAACCACTGGCAGTTGCAACCTTGCCGTCAAATATCGCGCTTATACGCCGGCGTCACTGAACTAGATGCCATACTGATCAGCAAGTAGCGATGACATGTATCTGAAATCAAACAAAGGGCTTTGCGTTTCATCGGCAGACGAATGTGTTCCGATTTCTGCAAAATATAACAGAATATTGCTAATTATGCGAATATTGCTACTTTTATGATATTTAGGAAATGCGTAGTTGTTCTTCCTCGCAACTGCACAATCAATAGTCTACTCGTTTTGCCGCAATACATCTTACTGTGAAAGCTTTTCCCTTTACCCCTTTGCAGAGAGAGAGACAGGCGTGTTATTTTTGCGGAGCAATATCTACTTACCCGCCTATAAGGTTATGTTGCATTATCTAAGCATCACACACTGACATTTTAACAATATTGTTATCACCAATCATTCATCTTGTATTGGCATTGTCAACATATTTAGCATTCTTTCCTTGACGCACAATCAGTGAATAATACAAAAGCGTTCCAGCCAAAACCAAAACAAACCAGAGAGTTTGCACATATGCTTAATTCCGATGATGTCAATATGCATGCAGGCATCAGTGCGTGTTGCTGCAGTTGCAGTGAAGCCGAATGATTGTCTCGTCATTGTAAAAGGCTAGTGGTAGCACTTAAGCAGGGATAACATACTGCATTTTTGAGCTGCAAACGCGTTCTGCAATCCGAGTAATTCGAATGCATCGATTACTGACGTTGTTATACGCACAGCAGCCCAATAATCAACTGCGACAGCCGATCAAACGCGGCTGCTGGTAAAACATCCACTGCCTTCAGATCGTTCTAATACTTCAACATGTATTGAGTCAGATTAAATGCATTCAAGTTATCAGTCATTTAAATTAAGAAAATAATGCACGGCAGCTATAGTAAATGCTAGCAGAGTTCTCGGGAGATCGGAAGGACGGTAACTAGCTTTTAGAAAATTTGAAGAAAACGTTTGAGGCCCCATTTAGAATATGCCTTTCAGGCGTTTTCACCATTATTTCAACTCGACAAAAATATATAACAAAGTATACAAAGTTGCTTATAATAAATCCACAGCATAAACCAAACAGAGCATTGCAAAACGTCCACCATTAGATAGTGGAGTGCAGCTAACTTCGAATATACACTTCAAGGACGGTTGTTGAGAATGTTGAAATTTAATTCGTCATTATATCGCTACTTTTTGGCAGGCATTACATTCAAATGATATGCTTCGTATTTAATGCGATTTGCAACCATCCAATCATATATATTACATATTTTAGAAATCGGCATTTATGCAGTTTGCACAAGTTTGACGAGGGCAATAGATGGTTTGTTTCATCGGCAAACAATAGTACTGACGCAGAAAGGGAATTTTCTATATCATTGATTACTTAAATGTAGACTGGAGGGTACCCCGATAATTTAACGATGAGTGCTGATATGAACTTATCCGCTTTAGCATTCTGCTCACGGCCAATCCGATAGCTAGAAAACCATTAATACGATATGCCCCTGAAACTAAAAATACATTATATCCAAATGTGATCCACACATTAAAAGATTGGTTTCAATGGACATTTAATGGAAGTACGTACTTTTGTGGGTTAAATGCCTTTGCACGTTGATCTAGCCTGGGCATGATTGGGTACACTGTGAGGTGACCTCAGCATAAACACAATATTTGTGTTGATGACCAATAACGTGTATGTCTAAGAATGCAATATCCTATCGTAAACAATCTTTTCAAGGATTTGTGCAAGACGTAATTGTTAATGTATAGGGCGATAGTGTGACAACTTATAAGAACTTATATTTGTTTAAAATATGAATGATCGAAAAGCAACATATGATACTGATTTGGTGCAGATATGCCTTATATGAGTCAGTATAAGCTACGGTCATTCTTTTATACAACTTTTATCAATTCCATGACCGGATTTTTCTTTGAAAGCTGTTTAAATAGCTTTGTCTTCGTCTACGTCAAACGGATGTAGAGTTTGCTCAACATTTGTATTGGTATATGGTCGAAATGATATATTCATGTTACTTTGTATTGATACATAGAGGTAAGCAATTATTGAAATAATTCCGCCGCGATAGCTTCAGATATAGGCGCATCGTTGCTAAAAGCATATTGGGGCATTTTATTTTAAGAAGCGATTTGCACAGTCTGAGATGTTTAGCAATTTGTTGCTCCCACGAAGACCGAGTTACTATTTTGTGATTTCTCATTGGAATTTACTTTATTTTTTAGTAAAGTCTGTTCTTGATGTGAGTTGATCTTACTAGACGAGGAGCTTGATGTGTTAGTGATTGTAGTGGATAAGCTTTATCATACGCTTATTTGTATTTGTTGACCACGCAGTCACGATTAGGGCATACACATTCCGATAACTCATGTAGAACATTTCATTCAGGTGACCATAATGTTGTTGTTTACTTTTCTCAGATAAACCGATAATCATTGAGTTGGTTACTGGGAAGGGGTGCTTGGAAGATGGGACATTTTACAATAAGGTATATATCAATGGTAGTAATGCTAGATGCTAAAGATGAAGATCAGTTATTTGTCTTTAAACAATTGTTAAGGTCTTTGAGACTCAAGGCTTCGTAATTTGCAACATTCATAAGCATGCAAATATTAAACGTCTGGACATGACTTGGGAAACGTTAGAAAGTTCATGCTTCCAAGAGTAACACATCTCTTATTCCCAGCAAAACAAAATGACATCAGATAATGGGGCTTTATGGGCGTTAATCTCACAAGTTTAATTATTTATATATCTGCTATATACAAAAGTATGCGTATGTATCAAAACGTGAATGCAAAAATATCACACATTTTTGCAATAATAATTCTCCCCGCGATTGTTGAAAGCAAGCAGATATCAAATAATTGTGACGAACATTTATACGCTACACGTTGCTCTCTCTCAATTACTTAAACGCTCCAGTAAATCAAGTTTCGTCAACAATATTGCTCAAAAGTAACTATTCGACAGTAAGTCTAGCAGTTCCGCTACTTGAGCCTCCACGGCTTCCTAATCATGTAGTTTGGTAATATTGATAGGCGAGGACTTGCCATTTCTTTTCAAGGCATGGGGCGTAGCTACCCATGGAATTACTAATAATTCAACCTTATGTAATACAATCTATGTTACTTCATGAATTCGACATTTTCATCTCTGCATCAAGCGATAAACAGATCCATTGTTGTAGCCTACGATTGCACGCGTTCTCAAACCCCAAAATTATTGGCAGCCTACCTTTATCGTGACTGACGGACATCACTTAGCCTGCAATCAAGCATGTTTGCGTTGAACTATATCGTTTCCCAGTCCGTATTAGTCGACCGTGTCAAAGATAACAGTTGAACTCTCATCTATATCATCATTCCTTGATGTTACGGCACTGAGATGACTATTGAAGCTGGTTCAAGCTTTTTATAACGTGACGTAAGACATGATAAATATGACACGAATGCCTAAAGCCCCGGGCAATACTCATACCCACTGAATGTCCCGATTTTCATTTTTAATCATAATGGCTTTCATGTTGTCCCATTTCACCAATGATATTGGTCCTTATTGGACGTATGGCGCTATATATCACGTATTATCACATCTTCAAACTGCATCGCTAGCCCAGATTATGATCTGTTAGGTATAGCACTCTACCAAATCACAATCATTGGGTAATCCTACTTGATGTATACTGTGAATATTCAGTGGTAAGTACATGTCTAGACAGCTTTCATTTGTTTCATATTATGCCATTATGTCCCGCCTCATTACGGGTAGATGGGCAGAGTTGTTGTATTTGGATATAAAATCTAGGACATTTCTAATCAAGAAAAAAGGTCTATTATGACTAGTAATCGGGGAAGTAGATCCCCGCGTATCTAATTATAAATCTCACTTAAAAAGATAAGTCGAACATTTAGCTGAAGTGTCAAATATGCAATTTGCTGACGCATTAAACATTACGATGTATTGGGTAGTTCTTTAGTGGATTGGCATTACCCAGCGTTTGCACTTAGCTTGAGCCGAAAATAGAAAAATGAACAAATGCTTTAAATTTTGAGGGATGTGGGAAATGTTATATTTGACAATCGTAGGAAGTGAAGTTGATAATGGAACAACCATTCGTAATGTTATCCATTTTCTACGGGTTGACCTTATCATCTCTTTACACTTAATCAGTAGGGACACTTTTCATAACAAAAAACTCATATATACATATTCTTATGGGGTAATTTTAGTTTCGCCGATAAAATACGTCTAAGCGCGCGTTGCCGAGCCGAGCGTTTTCGTATTGGCAGAGTGAAGGTTCTTAATGCAATAAAACGCATAATTGTTGGAAATTATGATAAATAACGTTAATGTGGTCATTGTGATGCTTTGTGTTGTGTGTGAGACGGAAAACGGTTCAGCCTGAGAAAGTAACATACAGGCATATTCATGCAGCTTATCGGCGCAGATTTTCGAACAAATTCATTTTATCATTATTTCCAAAATATTTGCCCTCGAAGTAGTCGTACCACGATAAATGCCGCATCTCATCTAGGTTGTCAATACGACTACTTCACAAACGATAAAAAGCTCAATAAAGGACGTCACCGTTGCGCAATAAGTGTTTTATAGCTAGCTATACATCGTGACATAATTAATAAAACCATTGATTTAGCGCTCATCAAAGCGGCTGTCGTAGCGTCCTTCTTTAACAACTGCTCTGCTCTAATCGAATAGTCTCACTCTTGCAATAACATATGGCGCGACATTTCCCTTGTGTTAAGATTACAATTTTTCTGCCAAATAAATAATAATCATGTAATGGCAATAGATTGTTGTTTGTTTCATACTCTACACATTGGAATCAGCTGCAGAAGTATACAGTTTATGTATACTCGCAAGATGTTCGTTAAATACTTATCAAAAGCCTTTTATCGGCTTAAGTAGCAGTCTGACTAATGCAGGTGCCCCACTCGAGATCACTTTTGCCGACTAGTGGCCTGCATGTACGGTTGTCTTAGTACAAACGGCCGCCACAGCGCCTTGACCTCATTGAAACAGCAGGACGCTGTAAGCAGCGTTATTGCGTTATTCTTCATGAGTCAATTATTAAAAATCTTTGCAGGATAATTTCTGGGAAATATCGATGACAAACCCGCTGTCGGTTCAGAAACATGCATAGAGGATTGAATAATAAAAAAACACAATCTCATCATCGCTCCCTTCGTACCATTTTGTGGCAATACTTATTATTCAAAGGAATTCATGGTGGATATAGCGCATTTGATCAGATTAATCCTACGATTATATCAGTTTGAACATAACTTACCCTGAGTCAGCAAAGTGCCAGAACACACGTGTAGTCGGTCTATCACAATAGTTTTTAGTATATCTTGGATGAATGCACCTATGTAAATTCCAAAACCAGAAACCGTCTATTTGTCGGATAAAACAGATTTCGCTCTATAAAACAGCATTGTTTTAAGTCAGTCACAGTCAATAATGCCAAGCAAGTGATAAACCATTAAGAAAAGCATAGCTTTGCTTATCAAGATATATAATGAACGGTAAAACCGAACTATTGTAAATGAGAAACACAAAGGCTTGTGTCAATCACTCGGTGTCTGGTTTGAACTTGCCCATAGATGTCACGAGACAATACTGTTTACTTGCATAAATACATTCACATATACATACAGACATAAATACATACACACATTCATATACATATATATATATATATATATATATATATATATATATATATATATATATATATATATATATATATATATATATATATATATATATATATATATATATATATATATATATATACATACATGCTTACATACACGCATTTAATGCATATATAACGAAAGATATATATAGGTACTTATATATATATATTTATATATATATATATATATTATTATATACATGCATGCAAACCTACGTACATATATACATTCATGCTCACATACATACATACATACATACATACATACATACATACATACATACATACATACATACATACATACATACATACATACATACATATACATACATACATATATACATACATACATTCATACATATATACATACATACATACATGCATACATACATACATACATACATACATACATACATACATACATACATACATACATACATACATACATACATACATATACATATACATACATACATACATACATACATACATACATACATACATACATACATACATACATACATACATACATACATACATAGCATACATACATACATGCATACATGCATACAGTCATACACAAATATATACATACATGTTTATATACACGCATATTTATATATTTATATATATATATATGTCTATATATATATATATTTATATATATATACATATCTCATGCATTTACATGGATATATTAGTAAAGATATATATATATATATAAATATATGTGTATATATATATATATATATATATATACATATGCATTTATATATATATATTTATATATATATATATATACATAAATATATATATATATATATAAATAAATATAAATATATATACAATATACATAGATAGATAGTTATATATATATATATGATAATGACTATATATATTTATTTATATATATCTTTACTTATACATAAATGTAAATGCATCCAATTCGCATATGATATATATATATTATATATATATATATATAAATATCTATATATATATGTATATATATATATATTAATATATATATATATATCTATATATAAATAAATATAAATAAATATATATATATATATATATATATATATATCTATAATGTCTTATCTCTCTATATGGAATATATATATATATTTATTTATCTTTATAGTTGCCCAGTTTCCACTTCATCCAAGTTCGCTATGTCATCCGTTGTGGCATGTAGCACTGTTAAATTTAGAATGCTAATTATTCTTGTAAATCCAATGTTTTAACGACCTTATCGGATGTGAAACGTAACAGTGTCGGCTTGGAATAGAAACACTTTGTTTTAATTACTTTGGAATCAAATATCGGCGAACTTTAAAGTTTCCATTTTTATTAAAACACTATGCTCGAGGCCTTTGTTTTGTTTTTCGTTCCTCGGCTTTCACATTTTGTCAATGCAGAAAGTTGATAAGAATAATAAAAAAGATCGTCACGATGCACGTAATATGTGAAGTGATATTTTGACGGCTTTTATCTGACGAAAAAGCAAAGTAATATCCGCAGGAGGGCCTGTATAGCGTGTGGTGACGCTCTCCCTCCCTCTCACGCTCTCTTTGTCTCTCTCTATCTCTCTATACGACATCACTTAGTTATAAATCATTTACAATTTTGTAATCGGAAATTATTCTTCTCTCTGATGTAACATGCGCGGAGTAAATGATGAGGGAAGCAATAGAATATCCCGACCTTGCTTTGTTTACTCGGTCAGTTTACAGATTTTTCGGAATAATCATTATCTGAAGCGCAGGTCCCTTGATCTAATGACAGCCGGCACATGAAGGTCGCACATAACCAAATAGCGATCGTTAGTCTGCTTCTAGCGCCGGCAAAAACGATCGGTAGAAAATAAAATCTATTTTTATCAACGGTTGAACTGATCGAGAACGGTGTAGCTTTCTAAACATCATTATTAACATATGTAAGTTTGAGACAACTAGTAATAAAGGGAACATCTGACATCGCTTGAACGGCTGCGATGAAACTTACCTAGTTAATACCGCGACTCCCCAGCCTCTGACTAGTTTTGTTTCATGGCGCGGTCGTTAGGGCCACTTTTCAGTGAGTACTGTGTAATAGGATATTATTCGTGAATGTTTTTGAATGAGATACAATATGAAATGGTATGAAGTATTATGTACTTCCATCAACATCTGATGTAAGTTACTACATCTGCCGTCGACGTGACAGGGATATTACAAGCCAGCTAACGCAGTATGCTCAGACAAAGAGCGGGAATCGAAAGACATAATGCTTAACATGGACGTAGCTATCGATATAGTATAAGGTATGCACACTGTTTAATAATCTGTTTCAAAAAATGACCGCCGGGATGCATGTCACCGTCTAAGCGGCCAATAGGTTGCGTCATTAGACTAGATGTACCCAAAGAACATCCATAGCATAAGTTGCAGCCATCGACGTTTGGCACGTCCAGCTTATAAGCCGTTATCCAGTAGGTATATTAACTGTAGCTGGTAGCAGCAATGGTCTTGAAGCTCAGTATTATATAGTACACACAATAGGGAAGATACCAGTCGAGCAACACCATGTGTTGAGAATAGGAAGGCAGTTCTTTGATAAATGTAAGGCCAATACAATCAGCGTTTCGTGTATGATACATGCACAACAGCTGCATCACCTACTGTAATCACGGGGAAGTAGAGATGATAACTTGCTATGTTGGTCCTAATTTGTTAAAAGCTACTGTAAATCAAAGGGAGTTCGATTGGTTAGTCTGCCATGTGCTTCTTGCAGTTCGCTTTTTTGGCCCTCTTTACTTTATAATTCTATTTGAGAAAAATGCCTCTGTGGTCGTGTCCTAATTTGCATCCGGTATGGCATCGTTGATTGGCGAGGACTTCTACAAGGCCTGATGAAGTGGGTCAGTACTTTTTGGGCCAGATTCTTTCCCGACATCTTATCAGTTATAATGCAACTTCATGCATTCGTCATTTTCGTGTTTGCATCAAACAAATGAAATGATTCA